>CADEHL010001202.1:0-221019 GCA_902827135.1 Harpagifer antarcticus | reverse complement strand
CTAAATATCCCCAATGACATTTCTGCTGCTATCTTTGCAAAACGAGGTAACCGTCACATCTTATCTGGATGAGTGTTGCACAATACCGTTTTTATAAGGGATACATGTGTGGGTAGTCTTTCATATTAAACATGATCGTTGGTAGATAGCCACACAAAACGTAACACAATTTAACCTGGGCGGGTCACATTTTAACGTGGGCGGGTCCCAGTTCCCTGGGAGGATCACAGTTTAACACAGATGAAGACTTCTCCACGCTGCTTTCAAACTGTGAGTAAACACCGTGTGCTTCACTTGGAGGCTGTCTGAAGGTATACACAGATGGACTTGGACATTAACAACGATATTCCGTAATAAGTGTGGAAACAATAGCTGGTTTAAATGATTTATTCGAGCAAGTCGTTTGTCTTGTTGTAGTCCTCGCTTTTCGCGTCCGGATATCGCCATCGTAATCACAACCTCACACACTGGTACTGGATGTGCATCAACGTGTTCCTAAGAAGCCAAACATACCAACAGATGGATGTAAACGACAGAAGAAAGCGATCGAAATGTGTATTTCAGTCGAAAGCCACGTACCCCACGGAAACGAGTTGATTGGGAAACAAGTTGATCGGGAAACAAGTTAATCCGGAACACCGGCCCGTAGCACATGAACTTCGGGCCGGCCCGTAGCACTGGCGTTATAGATGTTCGCCGAGGGCGCCAGATCTGTGCACTGTTGGTTTATATTTACTAATTATCAAAGATAAATTGATTTGAATTAATTAACAATTATTAACATGTACTGGATATCTTTGAAATTAATTTAAATTGACTTAATATCTGGCTGAAATTGATTTACATTTACTTAATCATATTAAATGTCACTTTGTTTCCATACATTTCTATATACACCAATCACCTTCTTATTGGGAGACATTACACACATTCAGTTGACAAACCACCAAGCAGATAACTTACAGCAGGAATATTTATTTGTGCAGAATACGAATTATTTATCATTAATGTAAATTAAGCTTTCCCATTTGCACACCTTGGTGCATCTGTAGATGATTGTATGAGATGTGTATAAATGGTGTGGTGGGAAAGGGATTCCCTATATTTTAACTTTGTTTTTTCTTTTTGGATTATTGTCTTTAGAATCTGTGTTTAAAAGTCTCTCTGTGAGGGCAACAAGAAAACAATACAAAGTTCACAATAATACCAATTATTTGTGCATACGAGTAAAACTGGCCGCCTGTGAAGCAGGGCACAACATGTAACTAGGACCCTAGCAAGACAGGAACACAGTAGGCTTTAAAGTGAGATCCTTCTACATTAAACAACAAAGGAGCACGTAACAGTTTTAACATGGCCTTAACATTTCCCTTAAGCCAGTAGCTTGTTTTTAGGGTGTTCAGTTTTGGAGACAGCTTTGGGCAATCCAGCTCAAGGAAGAGTTTCTGGAACACTTCCAGTGTTTGCCAGATCTCCTTGGGATACGCCAGGTTCAATGCGTATGCCAACCCAATCAGCAAGGAGCAAGCCCCAGAAAAGTCCCCAGAGCAGTCAGGACTTTGATGCCTTCCACCACGATACCGATTGTTCTTGGCTCTGTAAATCGCCATGCTGCAGCCAGGTCCTGCGACACGTTGTCTTCGTCAGGATCCTGGAATAGAAAAAAGGTTTCCACAGACTGTGGTTTTGCTTGATCCTCTCTGTCTATTATAAACCATTAATACCTATCACTGTTGTATGATAGTAAATGTACATTTATATTAATAGCATACAATTTATATTCATTCAATTAAATTGTTGAGTTTATTTAGGTTATTAAGTTAATTAAGATGAACAGAGACTGCACGCACATTTTCCTGTCAACACATGAATCGACTACATGTGTGAAAAATAAGAGATTCAATTCCACTTTTTATATTTTAACAATTCAACTTACATCATACTCTTTGAGGAGTTGGTCTGTGGACTCCCCGAGGCACACCATCAGACACCGGATTACACGACCTCTGCTCACGTCGATGCTGGGATTGCTTGGAGCCTGAAACGACCAAAATAAACTTTGTTAAAGTCAATGGTGTAAAATTCGTCCATTTAACTAAAATGTGTCAAAGCTACCTAGGTTCCTTAGATAACTATTAAATCCCTATTAAGGGTCCTTGATGTGATTGACTAGTTTAATGAATCTGAATAATCTCCACAAAATCAGTTAGTCCTCCAGTAGAGCCATAACACAAGATCATCCCAACAGTGTACCTTGTTCCATAGTAGGTGATAGTGTTAACGGCACAGTAGACAAAAGAGGTGCTTCCTGGATGTCTGAATGCAGCACATCTACTGGCACAACCGATATTTTTGTGACACACAATGCCTGCTTTCCAACATCTGTATGCAAGTTGTATGCCATCGTCATCTGATGTCTTGTCGAAAGACTCAACAACACATTTTTGAAATTCTTAGTGTGCCTCAAAACTTGCTTGAAAAAGCTGTGTTTAGCTTCAAAGCGCATTGTCCATACTCCAACAAGAGGTCCATATTCTTCAGTCTTGGGTAATGTTCCAAAAAATGGTGTTTGGGTGTCAGTCTCTCTTCAGGAAAAACTGCCAAGAATCTGTCACGATGTTCAGATATTTTAGAGTCAAGGAACGCAATTGTTTCAGCCGTGTGAACAGGGGAAACCACAAGTTCAACTATGTCTTTCAAAGTCAGAAGAATCTGCCAAGCAAAATCATCCTCAGGTACCCGAGAACCAACAATGAGTGGCAAACAACGTATAAGGGCCCAGTTCTCATGGGCATTTCCACCTATAGTTCTACGCTGAATGTAGGTTTGAGGAATTGCTTTAGGGCTGTTCGCTTTGTCTGAGCCCTTATAGGGGATTTGTGTGATCAAATGATTAAGTACAGTCAAACTAAAGTACTTCTTCTTTGTGAAAATGTGAACACACAATGCTAGTTCTCTTGGGATGATGCCTTCAAATAGGTCATGTAGTAAATCTGGTGGATACCCAGAGACAAAGTGAAAGTGATTCAACTTATCAGTCAATGGACAAGACTGCTTTACACCAAAGGAGCAAACTATGCTCCTTCTTTGTCCGAGGGGGAAACAATCCAGTCCGCACTTCGTGTGCCTGATACTCTGAAGAATGCCCAAGACAAAATCTACAGATGTATGGCCCATTGAAACGTTCAACTAGTCCACTGATAGAATGTGCACCAAGATGATCAGCTACAACACAATGTACAATGTACCTTTAAATCCTTTTTCAACACTGGAAATAAAAATCCCTTCCTTTTCAAGAGTGGTTCCAAACTGTTTGACATCAACAGCTTTGCAAAGTAATGCAAGTTGTATTGAAGTTAATGTAGATTGCAACTCGGACTGCACATTTGCTAAAACCCAATAAACAGCTGTTGTTTTGTGTTCTCGAAGTTCCCAGTGGGTTGCACACCTCAAAGTCATCAACATCAAGGATTAGAGACAGTCTCGTTTCTTCTACATTATGTTGCCGTCAAAAATGCACTTGATATATCCAGTATTATTTGAATGTCTGGATAAGATTCTCTCTGCAATGTCTTTATTCCTCAAGACTTCCTGCAATGTCTTGAGGATAGGCACATATTGAAAGCTCTTGTTTTTCTGAGAATCAAGAATATATTCAACCGGATCAACACACTTGAAATGCTCCTTAAAATACCTTCTTCTCTTATAAGCTGAACTAAGAGGACCATCAGCTCCAAGTGCTGTACTAATGGGATGGAAGTTGCACAACTGTTCTTCCAAGTTAGTTATGATTGCCGGGTCAACAGTACATTTGTTTAACCTCAATGTTGAATCAAGTATTTTAACACCATCAACCGATGCTGAAGATGAAATGAACTGAAGGTCTTCAACCAAGGCATCAATGCACTTTACCGAATCACTCTGTTCTGTTCAGTGAGAGAGTTGAGCTGGAGCTCGTCCTGCCAGGAGTTTAGATCTGGGCTGAAATGGAGTCAGGGCCATTCTCACACACATGCAGTTGCTCATTGGTTAGCCGAACTCACAGGCCACATGGACAACACACTGCTGACGTAGTCCAGAACGGGTGCATGCTAATTAGGCACACTAAGCTATTTGAAATGGTGAGCTTTTTGACTCCACCTTTAACCGATTGGAATTTTTTTTTTTGTTGTTCAAAGCCTACTCTCCTTGAGGCATCAATGCTTTCTTTAAAATAACTAAAAAGATCAGCCACCGTGTCAAATAAGTCGAGGGAAGGCCAGGAAACCCACTAACCTTAACGCTATGCCACATATTTCATTCAAATGTAAAACTACGATATTTAGGGTGCAATGACTAAACTGCGTTATCAACATGGCGGATAGGATTGTGCACAGCGTGGCGGTGGTGAAGCTGAAGAAAGAGCAGGACACGTGTCACTGAGAGCACGGCTGGAATTACAAATCCCAGAAGACAAGAAGAAGAAATAGACACTGGTCGTTTCTCGATGTCGAGTAGAGCTGCTGCAGAGCCACTATTTCAAATATACTACGTCATCGAGTGGCGCCGAAGGACTGTTTAAATGCTGTTTAAATGCCCAGCATTCGGCGACACTGGCTCGTGGCTCTGCAGCAGCGCTACTCGACATTGAGAAACGGCCTGTATATGTAAGGTGCCGTGAAATCTGGCAATGACTAAACTCTATCAACATGGCGGATAGGATAGGAGTGCAAAAATGGTCATTTATCTCATACGATGGAAATTATCTATAAAATATTACCCATGAAAATACCATGAACAAGAGCATACGATAAGGGCTGTTTTAGGTCTACAAGAAACAAAGCTATGAGAACATAAATACCTCCAATTTCGTCAAGGGATTTTCCAGTGCAAGAAGCAACTTTGCACTTTGTATGGTGGGTTCAGACAGCCGGTAGAATTGTTTATGCACAGATATGTCGTTTCCCAAGAAATCAGCAAGCTGATCCATTTCATTGTTCTTAAAGGTGGGGTAGGTAATTTGAGAAACCAGCTGGAGTGGCTAGAATCTGAAAATACACAACCGGAGAAAATCTGCCACTTCCTCACAGAGCCCCTCCTCCAACACACGAAAGCGCACATGACCAATGAGGGCAGAGATCAGTGTGTGCCCAGATGGAAGGCTGACAGGCAGGTAGGCCATCCAGTTACTTTAGCCGGCTCAGATGATTGGTCGTGCTTTTTTTACATTACATTGCATTTAGCTGACGCTTTTATCCAAAGCGACTTACAATAAGTACCGTAATTTTCGGACTATAAGGCGCACCTGAATATAAGCCGCAGCAGCTAAATTGAATGATGTGTACATATATAAGCCGCACTGGACTATAAGCCGCAGGTGTTTTAATGTTTAATTAATTGTAAGGGTTCGTGCACAGAGGGGATTGTCGGGAAAGAGATGGCTGTTTGAGGAAGCTCCCATTTATTAACATTTCAACAAACAAGTTACATAACATTCACAAAATATTTTTAATTGGGGGTCCGCGGCCAAATGTGTATCAATGTAGGGGTCCTTGGCTTGAAAAAGGTTGAAAACCACTGATCTACATTATAGCCTACAGTAGTACCATAACAAAAAACAAAGCTTACAGCGCTTGACGAGGCAATATCAATGGCTAAATTAAATGTGTTTTTTTAAAAGTGCAAAATAAAGTGCCTGTAACACGACAGTAAGCGCGTAAATTGCAGTAACACGGCTGCTTAAAATATACGGTAATCAGCCTACCAGAAAAGTCATTAATCCCCGTCTTCTTCCTGCGTACTAAAACCACCAAAGTCCTCATCTTCAGTGTCGGAAACGAACAGGCTCAGGGTGGATTCGTCAGCCACTCTCCTCTCTCCTTCGTTGTGGCTCTCAAAACCAACGAACTCCTCTTCGTCACTGTCGGAATCGAACAGCCTCTGAAGGGCCTCAGCTGTGACGGCGTCCTCCTCTTCATCACGCAGCAGTCCAGCCTTTCGGAACCCGTTGGTGATCGTGGATGTTTTGACACTCCTCCACGCTGTCAGGATCCACTCGCAAACTTGAGCGAAAGTTGCTTTTCGCATGCGACCAGTTTTGGTGAATGATTTATCGCCGCTAGTCATCCACGCCTCCCACTGAACGCGTAGTGTCACTTTGAACGCACGATTGACACTGATGTCGAGTGGCTGTAGATGCCTCGTTGTGCCCCCAGGAATCACAGCTGGAATTGAGTTTGTGCTCTTGATGGCTGCTTTCACAGAATCTGTTATATGGGCCCTCATGCTGGCGAAAGAATCCTCCAGGGCGCTTGACGTAGCACTCATTCAGCCACTCCTTCATTATGCTTTCCATCATCCACCCTTTCTTGTTGACTTTAAAGGAGATGCCGTTCGGGATCTTTTCTTTTGGCATTGTAATCCGCTTAAAAATCACCATTGGCGGAAGCTTTAATCCAGATGCTGTGCAGCCAAGAACACAAGTGAAATTCGTTCTCTCGTGGCCAGTGGTTCTCAACGTGATGGACGATTCACCTTTCTTGTTAACAGTCCTAGTGAGAGGCAGGTCAAACGTCAAAGGCACTTCATCCATATTTATGATCTGGTCCGGTCCGATGGAATATTCCTCGATCTTTCTTTGTGTGAATTCGCCGAAGTTTGTTATTTTTTCCTGGTAGTCGGGAGGGAGTTGCTGACACAGTCGTCCGCGCCCTGATGGACGGTCCCTTTCGTCTCATAAATCTGAAACACCAGGATGGTCCACCTCTAAAATTTTCAATTTTCATTTTGGTGGCGACTGTTTTGGCCTTCACGGTGGAAACACCTCGGCCGTCTGCTCTCTGTGTGTTCACCCAATCTTCAAGAAAGTCTTCAAGATCGACCATCTGCTTTTATTACCTCTGAAAGCTTTTTTTTACTTTTTGCATCGAGACAGTTCTTCCCGCTGGCGTCTCCAACGTCTCACCATTGACTCATTGATGCCAAGGGTACGTTCAGCAGCTCTATTTCCTTCTTTTACTGCCAGATTGACGGCCTTTAACTTAAAAGCTGCATCATATGCATTTCTACGTTTGTTTTCCATAATGAAAACTTCCTTTGCACTAACTGTCTCGCTGTCCCTCCTGACCAGGCAGGAGGGACTTCGCCCGCGCCTCCTCAAACGCCCGGTGGAACCTGACTGCCTCCAGAAAGTCAGGGTACGCTGAGGAGTAGCGGGTGAAGGCGTCCTGTAAATTAAGGTAAAGAGGTTAAAACTGTTGTCACTCTTTTAATGGTATTGTGAATCAGACTGAAGGACTCCACCTTGTTGGCCATCAGCGGGGACTGAGACCCTGTCCTCTCTCGCTCCTTCTGGTGGGAGGCGACCAGATTAATGGCGTAGCCCACGTCGTTCTCCAGGAGCCAGTGGAAGATCTGTCCCTGGTACTGGCCGAACTGGACCTTCCACCGGCTCAGGACGAGGGTGGCGTTGGCGGTGGAGCCACCCTCGGAGGAGACGTGGGCCCAGGCCTCCGCGTCCACCTCCTCGGGCTTCTTTGCCCTGTACAGGGCTTGGCCGGCTGCTCGCCGGGGGGCGAGGGTGCTGGCTTCGGCGGTGGCCTTTAAGAGGAGGGTCCCGTTAGGGGCCCTCCGAAATAGAGGATGTTCCTTCTACACAGAGTTGGACTCAGTTAGACTACTACCACAAATACAATGAAGTACTTTACTAGTTGGACTTCTACCACAAGTAGGCTACTATGAAGTTATTTTACTGTGTACTTGTTCAGCTATTCTCGGTCAAACTCCTGAGGCAGAACATCGTTTTATCTCTCATCAAATATGGCAGAAAACATTTATTATTGCACTCAGGAGGGGAGTTTGACAGAGGATTACTTTAAAAGTACACAGTAAAAGTACTTAATTGTAGGCTACTTGTGGTAGAAGTCCAATGAGTACTGAGTCCAACATGTCATTAAGAACTTATGGCAGAAAATCATTTTATCTCTCGTCAAATATAGCAGAAAACATGCAGTTTGACAGAGGATTAAAACTATAATCAGAGCCCTCTCATCTGAGCTCCGTCACACACACAGGAGCGGGACATCCTCCTCAACTTGTCCGCAATAAATGCCTCAGAGCACGGATACCTGAACCGTAGCGTCCAGCTAGCTTAGCGATAAACACACAGCGTTGTATTGTCCTCCCCCTGTCCGCAATAAATGCCTCAGAGCACGATACCTGAACCCGTAGCGTCCAGCTAGCCGCTAGCTAAAGGTGAACACCATCAGCGGTTCGGTTCACAAATTACCGTACAAAAAAGGACATTGTCCTTCCCCTGTCAAGCCTCAGAGGGCGGATAGCTGAGCTCCGTAGCGTCCCGCTAGTTAAAGGTAAACACTACAGCCAGCGGTTCACAAAGTAACGTACAAAAAAGGACAAAGTCCTTCCCCTGTCAAGCCTCAGCTGGGCTCCGTAGCGTCCCGATAGCCGCTAGCGGCAAGCTAAAGGTAAACACCGTCAGCGGTTCACAAAGTACCGTACAAACACCACGGCTAACTCAGTATGACTAATGTCGGACATAGAAGTGCGTTTGTAACAGTGTTTACACGCGTATTTGCTCATAATTAATGCACATTTTACTCACAGTGTCGCTTGGTTGAAGTCAGTCAGTCGAATGCCCGGTCGAAACAATGGCGGACGGGGAAAGAAATCCGCCTCACTGATTGGACACCAAAAAACTTGGAACATTATCCGGCCTCTCCCATTGGCGAACGATTGAAGCCACTCTGGACAGCCATTGGTCAGAATTTGGGAGAACAACGTCTCCCCGGTAGCGCAAAGGATACTGTCCATTGTTCTCTGTGGAAGGAGGGGGGCAAGGAGAGGAATGTGGCCCCCGCTCCGTGCAGTTCGATCCCCAGCTGTGGCGGAGATGCAGAGATGCAGAGATGCGGAGATGCGGACATGCGGAGGAGCTCAGCAGCCAGCACTGCTGTGTTTCATTGACCCGTGTTGCAGTCAAATCTCCAATCTGCAATCTCCGTGCAGTTCGATCCCCAGCTGTGGCAGAGATGCAGAGATGCGGAGATGCGGAGGAGCTCAGCAGTTCGATCCCCAGCTGGAGATGCGGAGATGCGGAGGAGCTCAGCAGCACTGCTGTGTGTCATTGACCCGTGTTGCAGTCAAATCTCCAATCTGCAATCTCCGTGCAGTTCGATCCCCAGCTGTGGCAGAGATGCGGAGATGCGGAGATGCGGAGGAGCTCAGCAGCACTGCTGTGTGTCATTGACCCGAGTTGCAGTCAAATCTCCAATCTCCAATCGGAGATGCAGTCAAATATCAGACGTTGTGTAATGAATTCTAAATAAAGTAATATAATAAAGTAAATAAAGATCTCAGCACACAAAGTTCAGTTCAGAGTTTTATTTTACAAAAGACAACAGAGAAAGATGCATCATTAATTCCCCCCCTCTGGGTCCCTTTTCAGTCTTTTCATCTCCCCCCGCCCATTGCTCCACAGTTTTCCCGCCAGCAGCCGCGCAGTAAGACACACCTGCAATGCGAGTGTGGCCAGTGTCGATCCTCTTGGCCTGGCCACACTTGCTGCAGGTGTACTGACCCGTCTGCTGACGAGCTTTGCTCCAGGGCGACGACCCACCCCTTGCAGCATCAGCCTCCGCCGCCTTCCTCTTCCTGTATGCCGTTGTCCTGGGCACACGGGGAGGAGGAGGCTGAGCATCAGGGGCAGCCAGGAGCAGTGTCGGAGGAGGAGGAGGAGGAGGGGGGGCAGCAGCCATGACAGGGACAGCCGGGAGCAGTGTCCGAAGACGAGGAGGAGGAGGAGGAGGGGGAGGGGGAGGGGGATGGGGGGTGTCCAGACCCACTCCTGAAGGTCCCGGCTCCTCCGGGATGTTGTAGTGGAAGGGCTGTCCTTGTCCCACCTGTACAAAGGACAGCCCTTTCGCTGCCGGGAGAGGCTGGACAGCCAAAGTCACCGCATGGACGACGCCACTTCCCTGCAGCAGCACAGACACCCCCGTGTCTTTCTGGCGCCGAGAGAACCTGTAAGACAAACCCAGGCAGATATTTTTACGGAAAGAGAAACCCCAGTACGGATTACAAAACCACCAACAAAGTTGCAGGTTCAACTCACCACTGGGACAGGGTCTTCTGGTTCAGCTCAAAGAGCTGGATGTCGGTCTGAGCCATCAGCCTCGGGCTGGCCAGCACTGCCTCTCTAATGGCCATGTAATCCGTGAGGATGAGGAACCACCGAGTCCTCATGATCCCTCCGATCCGCGTGGCCGCGGGGTGGAGACGGCAGAGCTGGCTGCAAATGGCCTCGACCAGGCGGCTGGTGCTGGGCCATGTTGCAGGGCCCGAGTTCAGCCCGAGAAGACAGCTGAGTCACGGAGAGGACAGTGAGGGTTAATAGGCAGCAAAAATGTAGTACAGGAAACAGGAATATTTGAAGCGAGTCTTACCGTTGGAGACTCTCCTTCCCAGGACAGGCGGTGTTCTTCCCCTTTGCTGTCTTGAACCGCCCCTTCGGCTGCTTCTCCCGGTGTCTGGGAGGGTAGACGACTCGTCGCCTGTCCGGCTCGGGCAGGCGTTGCCAGAGGGCCAAGAGTTCGTCCACCCTCTTGTCAGAAAGCCCCTGAAGGCTCCTGGCTTCCAGCAGGGCCTTGGCCAGCTTCAGGACATGCTGGTATCCTGGCTGGCCATCAGGACCCTGCATCTCCTCCTGAGGAGAAAAGGAAGGAGGGAGGAGAAGGAAGGAGGGAGGAGGAGGAGCGAAGTGCTGCTGTGGAGTCTTGAATACATAATATTATTATTGTTATCATTATCAGTAGTAGCAGTGTGTTGGTGAACTTACCTCAGAGTCTGAGGAGGACTGCTGAGCAGGAGCCTCAGGGGCCTCGGGAGGGTCAGGTTGGTGAGGGGCGGCCGGGCCGGATGGCTCAGACCTGGGTGCGTCAGCTGGATCACCCGACCGGGCTGCTGTGCCGGTGGAGGGGATATCTGGCTGGAAGACGGTCGGGTCCTCCACGTCTTCCTCGATACCCTCGTCCACCTCCTCCAGAGACTGGATGGCAGCAGCCTCGTCCGGAATGTCGGGGTCCAAGCTGACGTCCTCAAGCACTTTGCCTGTCTGACTGTACAGGAACTCCACCCCGATGAGCTCCCCTGCCACGCGGCAAAAAGACAGGAAGCAAAGGATTTGCAAAATGCTCCTTTTCCTCACAGTTATGATGTCTGAGTAAAGTGAATAGGGTTTTCACATCACTCACCTGTGTACTCGGCAGGCTTGGTGAAGTCCTTAACCAGCTGACGGCCAAGCACCCTTTGGCTCTTCTGGTTAAGGACGTGCTTGAGGTGGCCACTGTAGGAGTGCAGAGGCTCCACCTCTCCGGAAGCTGCCGCTGCGCGGTCCTCATTCCACCTCGCCAGTCCATCGATCAGGAACGCCTGAAAGTGCTTGGCACTCGCCTGCGTCCCTGAGGAAGTAGGTATCGGATCAGAAATGAATTAAAATTGGCGTAAAATGTGAATTCATGATAGACTTTATCACAAGCTGTACCTGGGATGAACCGGTTGATGTGGAGGTGGAAGGACTCCAAAGACGTGGAGCCCCTCGCGCAGCGATAGACCGGCAGGATGACTCCGCCCTTTGTCAGCCTGCCGGTCTGCGTGTACAGCTGCACGCCAGGTGGGTCCTGGATGCAGCTGAGGTGGGGCCTCTGCGTACTCCATATGTCCTGGATGCGGAGAGCGTCGAGCAACGGGATGCCCAGGTTGTTGTGTCCTGCCGTACCGCCGAAGGTTTGGAGGAGGTCCTGAATCAGGAGCGCCGTCTCTTCCGCCCCACGCGTCCGACGACGGCAGTGGAGCCTCCACTCCTCCCTGGTGATCTTCTGGATCACCTCGGCGTCGGTCAGGCCGACCATCCCGTGCTTCCCCTCCAGCTGGGACCGCTTGGCTTCAGCGAGACGGCGGGCATCTCCGGGGTCCACCTCGAAGATGCTCAGAGACAGCTGCCTCATGAAAGCGGGGTACAGCTCGTGGCTCTCCGTGGTGACACCTGCTGCGAAACGTCGCATCAGGTGCCAGATGTCCAATTTCACCACAAGCTGTCCCCACTCCTGTGATAAGGAAACGAAAGTCTGATTATTGGAGTACAATTTTTGTTTTTCTGTTTTTATGATGTTGTAATTATCACCTAGCGTGGCTTTTGGTCAACAGTCATTTTGTGTAAGATAAATAATATTGCTATAATTCTACTATGATTATCAGGACTAGTGTTGACAGGCCAGACCTGAAACAAGGCAGCTGTCTTCGACACGCCGTCTCTGTTGCAGCAGTCCCGATCCACGTAGATCAGCTGGGGGGGTGGTACCTCGGCGAGTCGGTACCGCCTCATCAGTCCGGCCGCCATGCTGGACAGGCCCTCTGCGCCCTCGGAGCAGGTGAGGACGCTGATGAGGACCTGCCCGTATTCGTTACCAACGTTGGTAACCCAGGCGGCCGTGTCGGAAGCGGTACCGGCGAGCTTCTTCGTCACCTGGACAGAGAGAGAGAGAGAGATATTTCAAAGGTGACCGCATAAACACACGGCGGCTCTAAGAAAAAAATGAAATTGTGCCAAAATATACTGACCTTCTTGGTGGAATCCATCTTCAGGATGGATCCGAAGGTGGACGTGATCCTGGCCTTGTACTCATCCAGCCGCGTCATTATATCGTACCCGTAGACTGTCAGCAGCCAGATGGGTGTGGGCAGAGGGGGCATTATGGGCGGTGGTGGAAACTGCCCCCTCACGCTGCACAAGGCCAGGAACTGCTCGCAAACGCCGAGGTACTGGATCGCTCTCCGCATCCAGGCGTCTGAGTGCTGCTCCCGCAGGGTGTTGCACAGCTGAGTGGCACTGTTGCCCAGAGTGCGGGACTTCAGCTGGGTGACCACCCTCTGGTCACAGGACAGCCTGCAGAAACACAAACCAGCATTACATACAGCTCCGTCATCACATTTATATATATATATATATATATACGGTATGTTGTCAATTCCTCTCACTTGTACGTAAGTACTGCTGGGAACTGGCAGCTGTAGGTGGGGGCCAGCTGCCTGATGATGCCCTGTGACCACCCGCCGACCTTCTTCTTGCATCGACGGCACTCCAGGTACTCAGTGGCCATGAGATACCAGCCGTCGATGTCCAGGACCCTCCGGATGGTCCTGTACAGCCCAGCCTTCACCATGGACCCGGTGCATGAAGGCTGGGGGCATGTCAGCTGCAGACGCCAGACCCGGTGTGGCATCCAGAGAAACAGCCGACATGCAAAGAAGGGGTCGGGGGACGCGGGAGGCTGGTGGTAGATCGGCCGGGTTTGGGGGGGGTTCCACCACAGATTCAAGTCTGTGATGAGGCTCGGCCTCCCCCACTGGTCCCTGGTGAACAGCACCCGACCGATCCACTGCTGCTGCTCCACAGTGAGAGCTGCCCGCCAGGACACGGGCAGCAGCTGGAGAGAGAACCAGAGCAACGTAAAGGGCACTTATATCTGAGGACATCGCTCCAGGGCAGCAGATGAGCAGCGTTTGCTTCGACAGACAGTCTTACCTCACGTGGCGGAGGAGGGAGGAAGGCTGGCCCCGGCAGCTCCTGTCCGGGAGCAGCAGCTCCGGGGGCTGCCGTGGCTGCGGGCGGCGGTAGCGAGGAGGGGGCTGGTGCAGGCTGGACTACTGCTGGAGGTCGCAGGGCGTGGTCCTGTTCCTGCGTGGCCTCCAGCAGCTCCTCGTCCGTGGGCTCGCAGAGGACAGCAGAGACACCAGCCCCCTTCTGTGGTGCGGAGGAGGGGGTGGCGGGAGGCGGATGGAGCGGGAGAGGGGCCGGTACATCTGAGGCTTAAAGAGAAATCAAAGTCAACTTTATGTCAATCTCAAAATATGTTTGGACACAGAAAGATTGAAATACGGTTTCCCACAGCCCAGAGGTTTAAAAAAGACAAATGTTTCATTAACATGAAAGAATTAGATGCTAGTTGTGTTAATATTGAGCCACAGAAAAGTAAAACCTAGTGGAGCACAGAAGGTTTAAAGAGAGAAAGTGACGACGAGACAAAACAAGGCACCAGATGAGAGTGGTTGAGGGAGCGATGCAGGGAGCGAGCGGCTGGAGGGGTTTCACGGGGTTACGAGGGAGAGGATGATGAGCTTACTCTACAAGCACTCGTTAGTGATGATTTGACAGGCGATTGGTCGGCGTGAAGCTTGGTGATTTGAGACTTGCAACAGGAGGATAGTTTTTCATTAAAGCAAACTTACCTGCCAGGTCATAATCCTTCTGAGTACGGACATATTTACAGAGCAAAATAAAGGGAGAAGGGTCAACAAGGCAGTCAAACTTTCAGTTATCAACAGCATGTTGCACGAATGCTACTTGAGTTTTTACTTGCACTCCTCCATGTCAACTACCGCCCTGATCAGCTCTTCATCCGAAGGCTCCTCCGATGGCTTGGAGGGAAGAGCTGATCCGAGGGAAGAGCTGATCCGAGGGAAGAGCTGATCCGAGGGAAGAGCTGATCCGAGGGAGGCTGCAATGGCAACGTGAGTGAGAAGAAAATATACAGTGAACATGAGAAATACGAATGGGGTTAAACTGTGCATTTCATTTAGGCTGGACTTGCCTGGAGATGCAGGCTTAGGGACCACCAGCTTTTTGATCTTTGCCTGCATCTCCACCGCAGACAGAGAACGCCGCCCGGACACGAAGGCCGCAAGCGCTGAACCAAGAGGCCTATGAGACGGAACCACATCTAGAATGCACAGCATGAAACACACCAACGTGTCTTCAGAAAGTCATCCAGGTGAAACCCAGACAGCTTTCAAATAACACACGTACTTTGATGCAGTCCTCGCTTTCTGGCCAGAGACAGACACTGTGCTGCTGCTGCTGCTGCTGGTGGTGGTGGTGGTGGTGGTGGTGGATGCAGCAGCAGCAACAGCGGATGCAGCAGCAGGTCTCTGTCTGTCTCGGCTCTTGGTGTAGCGGACGGCGTTCTCCATCTGCGTGCCAGGTGTGGGAATCTTCCTCCGCAGGTAGTTGACAAATCTACAAAAATCAGACACGTGATTCTTATCAACCGAATTAGAATCCACATGTGTATATATATATCTATATATATATACATATTACGACATACCGGATTTGTTTGGGGTCCACAGACTCGTACAGGCTGTCCAGGGTCTGAAATTTAAAGTCCCCGAAGCCAACAAGGGCCTGTCCCTCCTGACCAGGCAGGAGGGACTTCGCCCGCGCCTCCTCAAACGCCCGGTGGAACCTGACTGCCTCCAGAAAGTCAGGGTACGCTGAGGAGTAGCGGGTGAAGGCGTCCTGTAAATTCACAAATAAGGTTAAAACTGTTGTCACTCTTTTAATGGTATTGTGAATCAGACTGAAGGACTCCACCTTGTTGGCCATCAGCGGGGACTGAGACCCTGTCCTCTCTCGCTCCTTCTGGTGGGAGGCGACCAGATTGATGGCGTAGCCCACGTCGTTCTCCAGGAGCCAGTGGAAGATCTTTCCCTGGTACTGGCCGAACTGGACCTTCCACCGGCTCAGGACGAGGGTGGCGTTGGCGGTGGAGCCTCCCTCGGAGGAGACGTGGGCCCAGGCCTCCGCGTCCACCTCCTCGGGCTTCTTTGCCCTGTACAGGGCTTGGCCGGCTGCTCGCCGGGGGGCGAGGGTGCTGGCTTCGGCGGTGGCCTTTAAGAGGAGGGTCCCGTTAGGGGCCCTCCGAAATAGAGGATGTTCCATCTACACAGAGTTGGACTCAGTTAGACCACTACCACAAATACAATGAAGTGCTTTACTAGTTGGACTTCTACCACAAGTAGGCTACTAGTGAAGTTATTTTACTGTGTACTTGTTCAGCTATTCTCGGTCAAACTCCTGAGGCAGAACATCGTTTTATCTCTCATCAAATATGGCAGAAAACATTTATTATTGCACTCAGGAGGGGAGTTTGACAGAGGATTACTTTAAAAGTACACAGTAAAAGTACTTAATTGTAGGCTACTTGTGGTAGAAGTCCAATGAGTACTGAGTCCAACATGTCATTAAGAACTTATGGCAGAAAATCATTTTATCTCTCATCAAATATAGCAGAAAACATGCAGTTTGACAGAGGATTAAAACTGTAATCAGAGCCCTCTCATCTGAGCTCCGTCACACACACAGGAGCGGGACATCCTCCTCAACTTGTCCGCAATAAATGCCTCAGAGCACGGATACCTGAACCGTAGCGTCCAGCTAGCTTAGCGATAAACACACAGCGTTGTATTGTCCTCCCCCTGTCCGCAATAAATGCCTCAGAGCACGATACCTGAACCCGTAGCGTCCCGCTAGCTAAAGGTGAACACCATCAGCGGTTCGGTTCACAAATTACCGTACAAAAAAGGACATTGTCCTTCCCCTGTCAAGCCTCAGAGGGCGGATAGCTGAGCTCCGTAGCGTCCCGCTAGTTAAAGGTAAACACTACAGCCAGCGGTTCACAAAGTAACGTACAAAAAAGGACAAAGTCCTTCCCCTGTCAAGCCTCAGCTGGGCTCCGTAGCGTCCCGATAGCCGCTAGCGGCAAGCTAAAGGTAAACACCGTCAGCGGTTCACAAAGTACCGTACAAACACCACGGCTAACTCAGTATGACTAATGTCGGACATAGAAGTGCGTTTGTAACAGTGTTTACACGCGTATTTGCTCATAATTAATGCACATTTTACTCACAGTGTCGCTTGGTTGAAGTCAGTCAGTCGAATGCCCGGTCGAAACAATGGCGGACGGGGAAAGAAATCCGCCTCACTGATTGGACACCAAAAAACTTGGAACATTATCCGGCCTCTCCCATTGGCGAACGATTGAAGCCACTCTGGACAGCCATTGGTCAGTATTTGGGAGAACAACGTCTCCCCGGAGGCGCAAGGATGACACGCAAATTCGTGAAGCGTTCCTTATTGATTCCTTCCCGTAGCTCCTTTCTGTGATTTAATTTGATTCTTTTAAGATTATATAAAGATTCTATATGATTTGGGGGAAACAGCGCCCCCATGGCCCCCTGTGGTACTGCAGCCCCACAGCAGAGCCTCTTCCGGCAGAGGCTCAGTCAGTAGGGGCTTGGACTCTGAGCCGTAGGGTCGCCGGTTCAAGTCCCCGCCCATACCTAAGTATGGAGTGTGGACTGCTACTTGGAGAGGTCCCAGTTCACCTCCTGGGCCCTGCTGTGGGGCCCTTGAGCAAGGCACCAGACACCCCCCCCACTCCCATTGCTCCTCCCCGGTGCTATGATGGGTTAAAAGCAGAGGACACATGTCCACACTGTGTGCTCTGCATTACAGAGGGGTTCATCCCTCCCATTCTATTCTCTCAGCCTTTCTTTAAAACACTAAACATTGAGTTCAGTAGTTTCACGCTGAGTAGATTACGATGCCTTTAATAACCAGGAGAGACACACTAACACCTTCTGCACTTTGCATCGCACATTTCTGTTATTACAATAAGCAGGATTGACTTTCACCGTCATCTGTGCATGTAAACAAAGCCGCATGTGGTCTCAGTAAACACAGACCCTAGAGGTTTAGGAACCCTCCGGTTCTGCTGTTAGAACCTCAGACTGCATTATGACTGACTCTAACCCTCAGTCACTGACAGCAGCATCAACGGGGTTTACAACAGAGTCAGGGGACGCCTTCATGGATACGTGGCTTTAATTCTTCATTTAAATACAGATATACAGAGGTGTAAAGTAACTGAGTACTTCTACTTTCACTCAAGTACAAGATCTGAGTACTTCTACTTTCACTCAAGTACAAGATCTGAGTACTTCTACTTTTACTCAAGAACAAGATCTGAGTACTTCTACTTTTACTCAAGTACAAGATCTGAGTACTTCTACTTTCACTCAAGTACAAGATCTGAGTACTTCTACTTTCACTCAAGTACAAGATCTGAGTACTTCTACTTTCACTCAAGTACAAGATCTGAGTACTTCTGCTTTCACTCAAGTACAATACCTGAGTACTTCTGCTTTCACTCAAGTACAATACCTGAGTACTTCTACTTTAGCTCAAGTACAAGATCTGAGTACTTCTACTTCTCGTTCTGTCTCTCGTACCACTCTCGGTTCCACTTTTACTTTTGCGCGCTACCGGTCTCACTCTTTTCCCGCTGGAGCCCGCCGCCTAAAGGTGGGGGGTGCGGACAGGTCATAGAGCCCATAGAGTTAAAGGTGGTGGACTGTAACCTGTAAAATCCATAGATTAGCCGCACCGTTATATAAACCGCAGGGTCGAAAAATGGGAAAAAAGGCGCGGCTTATAGTCCGAAAATTACGGTACATACGACCAGGAAGACACAACCTTGAAGAAAACAGAATCATAAAGTACATCAGGTATCATAGAGCCAAACATTTCAAGTGCTACTCAGCTGGCTTTAGAGAAGCCAGTCCTTTATTAGTATAAGTGCTTTGTTAGTAATTCTATCGCTCGAAGTGGAGTCGAAAGAGATGAGTTTTCAGTCTGGAAGGTGTGTCAGCTTTCTGCCATCCTGATGTCAATGGGGAGCTCATTCCACCATTTTTACAGCGCCACGGCTTCCACTGATGACATGTGTTTATGTATTTATTGTCAAAGCACTTCAGATATTCATTGCTATCGGGATGTTGAGAGCATTCCATGGAAGATAACAACAAGTGTATCTCGAGCCGGTTTCTCAAACCTACCTCCCCCACCTTTTAAGGTTTAGGATTTGTGAAGTAGTCGCCATTTCTTTGAGTAGATCTTAAATAATCAGGCTTCTTCGCACCACATTCATCTGCGAAACTTCTAAGACTTTGGTGTCCTCTGTAGCAACTCAGGCGTTTCGGTACAGCAAACAAGTACTCATTTACATCTGGCACACCACATTCCTTTCTCTTTTGGATCAGCAGCTGTAACTGAAGTAACTGGTTGTACAGCTTCCTCTAAGGTTAGGACTGTAGATGTTTTGAAGGGTCATGACCGTGTTTGCTGTAAAGGGACTCTGCAAACCGTAGAAGGCAAAAGTCATTGCGAACTACCCTTGCAATTTCATCATGCATACGGCTTAGCATTTTTAGCACCCCATTCTCAACAGTGCTTGAACATGCTGACTTCATCACTGATGCTAGGCCAAGCACCCTTTTTCTGCCATGATGTCCATTGTCTTTTGGCTTAGAGGAGCACCTTTCCATATGTCTCCATAGCTCTGGTCGCAAAAACATTCCCTTATAATAGATACAGTATTCGTAATTTGCAACTTCCCCCTTGGCTTTCCGCTTTACTTTAAGTAACCCACTTCCGTTTGTATAACCTCAAAGTTATGTACGAAGTTTCCTCTGTTCCGAAGTGTCTCTAGCGACTCCTTCCTACCTTTTGAGCCTGCAGGCAGACTAAGAGTCTTCGCTGTGTCCGCATCCTCATTAACGTGAGTTTTGAAGTGACGTGATATTTTAAAACAAGCCTTCTTGCAAAAGAAGCAGAAATGTTGTCCTCCTCCAGCTACAATGGTTGAGTGCTGCTTCTGATCTTTCACTGGCAGATCTTCCATCAATGTCACTGGTGTCACCGATGGTATCAAGTTAATGAGGTCGACCATCAATGATTCTTCAGCAACCAGGGATTTTGAGTTTGCCAAGCTGTTGGTTCATCACTGTCAGTATCAGTTTCTGAGGTTGGAACATACTCTGGATCCCGTTCATCATCGGATTCTTCCTCTTCACTGCTTTCACATTCGTTCTGATTACAATACAAAGAAAGGGGAACAAGCATGAGGCAAACAAATAACAACAGGCATACGTAACACCTACATAAGCACTACATCAGTGACCACCAACTGGCGGCCCGCTGGCCACATCCGGCCCGCCAGACATTCTCATTCGGCCTGCACGACGGGGGTGACTGTGGCATTGGCGGAGTGGTTAGTGCTGGACTTCACATCAAAGGACATCCATAAAAAACTATCGAACTTAGATGCCTCAAAAGCATCAGGACCGGATGGCATCTATCCCAGGGTTCTCAAAGAACTGTGTGACGAACTAGATAAACCCTTACTTACTACATTTAAAAAATCGCTTGATGAAGGTGTGGTACCACAGCCTTGGAAGGATGGTCATGTAACTCCTATATTCAAAAAAGGTGACCGAAGCAATCCTGGAAACTATAGGCCTGTCAGCCTGACAGCAGTAGTATGCAAACTCCTTGAATCCTTGGTGCGTGATGCCGTCATAGAACATCTCGACTCAAACAAACTATTATCAGACCGCAAACACGGCTTCGTCCAGGGCAGATCACTGATGGACGACTAAAAGGCCTTAAGCCTATTACAGCCGTATCCTATTGATTGATATTGAGTGCGCAGGTTCAGTCTGAAGTTTTTTGGATGGTGGTGGAGAACCAAAGTAACTACTCAACGTGGCTTGCTTCTTGGACATTTTGCTGAAGGCGTGGAAAATCAGAATGGAATGCAAACCCTGCTGGCTACACGACACTAGAGGCGATGCCCATACAATGGCTGTTTGCGTGAGCTGTGTCTCTCTCTCTGTGGATCAAATTTGACAGGAGAGGCAACATATCAGTTTTCAGTGCTTATGTATACCCCATTCACTAAATGTGTTACCAACATATGATACTAACCATAGATTTCTGTCTTTTGTTTCTTGTCTCGAAACAGTATTCATGCCACGTAGTAGAGCAAACTGTTGAGAACAAAATAGTCATGTTTAATGAGAAAATTCATATAAATTCCAAAGATTATATAAATACAATATGGACATATTATAGTGAATAGTAAGCCAACCCTGAAAGAGAAATACAGTTAAAATATACGAAATAAATAATTTGGTAAAATGTTGGTTTGTGTAGTAACCTGAACATTATAATAATAATAATAATAAATAATATTTTTATAGCGCCTTTCAGGAAACCCAAGGTCGCTTTACAATTCGGGTAGGGGGGGGAGTAGGGGTAAAGAGGCAGACAGGTTAAGGGGGGTGGGGGGGGGGATGTAGCGGAAAAATAAACCTATTTAAACCAGAAGACTAACAGAGAACCAGAAGACTAACGGATAACCAGAAGACTAACAGAGAACAGGTGAACTCTCCTCAGACCCCACCCCCTGTAGGAGAATTCTCCTCAGACTCCGCCCCCTGTAGGAGAATTCTCCTCAGACTCCGCCCCCTGCAGGTAAACTCTCAAATATAACAATACAGCTGTTTTTGGAGATTATCTGATGTAGTGAACGTTTTCTCCTGCAGACCCTCCTGTTCCTCACACACCTGCAGACCCCCCTGTTCCTCACACACCTCTAGACCTAGCAGCGTCCCCATAGCACTTTCTAAAGTAGGGTACTTCTACAGCAGCACTACCTTCACTGTCCTGTACCAGAGCACTTCAACAGGGTGTACTTTCTATACAGTGGGGAAAGCCTTAGTAAAAAGGTGCGTTTTGAGGGCTTTTTTGAATTTGTCCAGGGTTGGGGCACTGCGGATTTGGGGGGGGGAGAGAGTTCCAGAGGGTGGGGGATGCCACACTGAAGGCTCTGTCACCGAAAGTCCGCAACCTGGTGCGGGGGGTGGAGAGGAGATCCTGTCCAGATGATCTTAGGTTCCGGGATGGAGTGTGGTAGCGGAGAAGGTCAGACAGGTATTGGGGGGCGAGGGCATGGAGGGATTTGTAAGTCAGAAGAAGGAGTTTATAGGTGATACGGTGCTTGACTGGGAGCCAGTGGAGGTGGATCAGGGTGGGGGTGATGTGCTGCCAGGGCATGGTGTGAGTGAGCACCCTGGCAGCTGAGTTCTGCACATACTGGAGCCTGTCCAGGGCTTTACTGGGAACCCCGAACAGGACTCCGTTGCAATAATCCAACCGGGAGGAGACAAATGCATGGATGAGGGTCTCGGCCACGGAATCAGAGAGTGATGGTCGTAGACGGGAGATGTTCCTGAGGTGATAGAAGGCAGTTTTGGTGACGGATTTGATATGTGACTGAAATGAGAGAGTGGAGTCAAGGATGACACCCAGGTTACGGACTTCGGGAGACGGGGAGATGGAACAGCCGTCAATATGGAGGAGGAGATCCCCAACCTTCCGGAGCAGTGCTTTGGGGGCCACAACCATGAGCTCAGTCTTCTTACTGTTGAGTTTGAGTAGATTTGCTGTCATCCAGGTTTTTATGGCATGGAGACAATTGACCAAAGACTGTGGAGGTAGCTGGGCGGATGGTGAGGTACTGAGATAGAGCTGAGTGTCGTCAGCGTAGCAGTGGAAATTGAGACCGAATTGACGTATGATCTGGCCAAGGGGGAGCATGTAAATGGTGAAAAGTAGGGGACCAAGCACGGAGCCTTGGGGGACACCATGGTTGACTGGGGCCGAGGGGGAGGATGAGCCGCTGATGCTAACAAACTGAGACCTGGTTGAGAGATAGGACTGAAACCATGACAGAGCTGTGCCAGTGATGCCAAGGTTGTCAGAGAGGCATTTCAGGAGCAATGTATGAGAAACAGTGTCAAAAGCAGCAGAGAGGTCGAGGAGGATGAGAATACTGATTTGTCCGGAGTCAGCAGCGAGAAGGAGGTCATTAGTGATCTTGAGGAGGGCGGTCTCTGTGCTGTGATGTGCTCTGTAGGCTGACTGTAGGGGTTCGTAGAGCTCATGGTTGGACAGATGTTGATGAAGCTGGGCGGCAACTGCTCTTTCCAAAGTTTTGCTAAGGAAAGGAAGGTTGGAGATCGGTCGGTAGTTGTTCAGCTCCTCAGGGTCCAAACCAGGCTTCTTGAGGATGGGAGTGATGGAGGCGGTTTTGAAGCAGGAGGGAACTATTCCAGATGACAGAGAGGAGTTGATGATGTCTGTTATGATGGGGCAGAGGGTGAGAAGGCAGGCCTTGACCAGCACCGTGGGCATGGGGTCAAGGGAGCAGGTGGAGGCCTTAGCATTGGTCACCAGCTTCGAGACCAGTGGAACATCCACTGGGGAGAAGGAGGAGAGAGAGCATTGGGGATTGAGGGGTTGAGCTGGGAGTGTGCATTTCTGTGTCAGGGGCCAGTGCAGAGAGGGGGAGGGGGCGGGCACCAGGAGTTGTTGATGAATGGAGATCACCTTAGCCTGAAAAAAGTTGAGGAATTTGGAGCAGAGGTCAGGAGCTTCAGCAGTGTGCGTGGCAGGGAGGGGGCGGAGCAGTCGGTTGATGGTGGAGAACAAGGATCTGGGGTGATTTTGTTGTGAGGTGATGAGGGAGGAGTAGTAGGCGGTCTTGGTCTTGGAGAGAGCCTCCTTGTAGGACCTTACATGGTCCACCAAGGCCATACGGTGGACGGTGAGGCCAGTTCGTCTGGAAAGCCGCTCCAACCGACGACCAGTTTGCTTCATTGTGCGAAGATCAGAGGTGAACCATGGTGCCGGGCGGAGAAAAGACACCGTCCGGCTTCTGAGGGGAGCCAGGGAGTCCAGGCTGAGAGAGAGGGCAGTGTTGTAGCGGGCCACCAACACGTCCGGCGAGGTGTCGGAGAGAGCCGTGGCCATGTGGGTTATGAGGAGGTCTGATAGGGCTGATGCACTCACTGATTTGGTGTCTCTGAAGGTGATTGTGCGCCTGGGGCGCTGCTTGGGCAGGGGGATAGGGATGATGAAGATGATGGCATGGTGGTCTGATACTGCCAGATCTAGGCGCTGCAGATGAGAGGAGGGGGCACCAGTGGAGCAGACTAGATCCAGCGTGTGACCTTTGGAGTGGGTGGGGCCCTGGACATGCTGTGTTATGTTGAGGCAGTCCAGAAGTGACAGAAATTCTGCGGCAAAGCTACAGCTGGTGGAGTCGACGTGGATGTTAAAATCTCCCAGCAGATAGGTGGAAGGTGATTTAGAGCAGAGAGAGGACAGAAGCTCACTCAGCTCGGACATGAAGGTGGTGGAAGCTTTGGGGGGGGCGGTAAATCAGGGCAACCTGGAGTAGAGGTGATCCGGAGAGCGAGAATGTAATACACTCAAATGATGTGATATTGGGAGAGGGAATCTCCCTGACCCGGATACCTGCTCGGTGGATAACAGCTAGCCCGCCGCCGCGGCCCGTGGAGCGAGGTTTATGGAGGTAAACATAGCCTGGGGGAGTAGCTTGGTTGAGAGCGAAGAAATCCTGCTGGTTCTGCCATGTCTCAGTTAAACATAAGAAATCAAGTTTCTTATCAATGATGATGTCATGGATGAGTAATGCTTTATTATTGAGGGAGCGGGTATTAAGCAGCATGAAGGTGGCTGCAGAGGAGACAGGAGGAGTGCTACTGTCAGAGCAGGCCAGGGGCTTCAAACAGCTGGTGCGCACGTGACGTGTGTTTAGATGACGTCGACAAGCAACACGGAAGTGCAGAGCCGATTGTACTACAGGAATACTAGAATTTGTGTGAATACATTTGTAGCGGGATGATCTGTGTAAGTAGCGGGGGCGCTGCAAGAGTCCTGATGATCTGATGGCATCCAGGCAGACTGGTGCAGCAGAGCTGAAAAAACTCCGAAGTTGGAGAGCGGAGTATTGAAGCACCATATCCACAGCAGCTAACCGGCTAGCAGCTAACCGGCCAGCTACCGAGCCTCGGGCAACAGCACTCCGCGGTGCAATGATCGGAGCTAACTCACGGACAGTTCGGCCCTCGCGGCAACAGTCAATCCGGTTTAGGGATAATCCAGGTGGCGAGAGAGGTGGAAATCCGGACCAAAAATCCAGGGGAAAACGGGATTCGGCGGCTGTCGATGCTAACAGCTGACAGGTAGCTAGCCCCAGATAGCTGATCCACAGAAATGGTGAGTAGCCGGATGAAAAACTGAACAACGCGATCATCACACAGTTATGACAGAACAGAAGGCTATATATAATCCAGCAGTCAAAACGAACACTTTTTACGAGGCAAGAGAAGTTAAAACGCAGACGGATTATGTAAACCCAAATGCTGATGAAGTATGCCAATGATATGCTCTTGCTCCTCTGGACTAGTAATGGAGTACTGCATGTGTAGCCCTCGTTTAGTGTTGTGTGTATATATTATGCTGGCAACATTAATGCTTTAACGTGCGTGATTCATGGGAGCATGTGGCTCAGTGGGAAGTACAATGTAAGTCGCTTTGGATAAGTTACAATGGTGGGGCCAGTGATAATACAATTCCACCGACCCGGAGGGCCATTGGCATTTTACCCTTAATGTCTACCCCTGTTCTTTGTAATTACAATTGAATTCTGTATTTACTTTTTCAATTCACAATTCTAGCGCACTCGAGCTGGTTTCTCCGTTCTTACCTACCCCACCTTTAAGTAACTTTCTCTATAGTCGTTTTTCCACTGAGCGGTATGTACAGCATGGTTCGGATGGATACGGAATACAATGCCTACTTTTATTATTTTGGAGATGATTTACGCAAGCGAGCACTTGCTCGACGGCCCAGGGAAGTGGCGAGGACTGGCGAAGAGCCCTGTGCCTTCGCCAGAAACCTTTCCAAGCCCAACCAAGAGCCCCAGTCCCTAGAGTGAAACCACCCTTAGTCTCCAACACAATGCTTATAATTTAGAGTGCTCCAAGTTCAAAATGTCAAACCTGATCACTTAAGTCTAATACTGCATAGACTAAGACAACGCATTCAGAGAGGACCAATTGCTTTCACTGGCTCAGTTTATTCTTACCTCCCTCTCTCATCCTCATTCCTCCTGCCCTCTCATCTTTCCTTCTCTTCCTTCCTCTCTTCTTCAAAAGGTTAGAGGTTAGTTGTAATAATGAAGGATACAACAGCTAACCTTGTATTTTGACAATAATGATAAAGTACTGTTTAAAGATGACTTTTATATCATACAGGACCTTGTGTACTTATTTAAAATGGCTTTTTCTTATGTAAGGGTTCCCCGCAGTGCTTAATAGTTTAAGTGTCCGGCTAGAAAATGCACAACTCCCATCTTTACTACCAATGTATAGAAGAAGAAATAGAGTCAAATCGTCATGCACCTCCTGATATCCATCAGCAATTTTAAATGTGCATCGCGCATTCCTTGACACTCAGTTAACTCGACCATCCGACATTGCAACATCAATATATCTTAAAACACTATTACATTCATTGCATCCTTCCTAAATAATATTTTCTTACCATGATTGCAACTGCCTGGCCGCTTTGCTTTCTGCTCAGAACCACCCATTATTGCCTGCAGAGGAAAACAAAATATATTTAATACACAAAAAGGTAATACAGTGACAGTGACCTAAAGCTTAGTCACATACACTAAATTACTGACAGTATTTGAAAAGGGAACTTTAAAAAAACTGCAGCAATCCAACATGGAATTTTTAATAAAGCAGGGTTTTAGTTGTGATGCAACATCAGGTCTAAATAATCACGCTAGCTCTGGGAGCATGCTGTGGTTGAGCAATAGGAGCAAAAAACGTATACCAAGCGTAGGTAGGAGATGGCTTAAAAGATGTGAAGCCGAAACAGTAAAGAAAAGATCTACTATAGCATCAAATGCTAGCAGAGTTGATAGCCTCCTAGGAGTGATTATGATTTAGGTCCATCTTTTCACATTGCCCAATATTTCAAGTCATGCCTTGCTGTGATGTGACACTGTAGTTTTTTGAAAACCATACAGAGACCTCATAGCCCAAATGAAGGCTCTGTTACCCATGAGTAAGCAGACACAGACACACAGGGGTTATACAATCACGGCATAGTGCTTAGCGACATATAGAAACCATACAGTGACCTCATGTACCAAGTAAGTGCCTCTAAACCATGACTAAGCACACACACACACGGGTTATGCAATCATATGTTACATCTTCATGAAACAGTAACAGTAGAAGTCTCACGTCTTTTGTTTCCAAACTTCACTGAAATTTATTTTATAGATTGTAATATTCTCAAAACCTACGATATTAGTAAACAGTCTTCGTTACATCATCTATCTGCCGAGCAAAGCGACTATCTCCTATCTTGTCATTAAGCTGCTCCTCCATTTCCTTGGACAGATCATAAATGTGCCTTGATAGTATTATTTGACAGAGGAAAGAGCAAGTCGCGTATCATGTGAAAGCAGCTTTAATACGGAAAGTATGGAAGGGCCTTGATCAAATCAAGTTTTATTTATATAGCACATTTTTAAAACGATTTTTGGTCGAGCCAAAGTGCTGTACATAAAATAATTACCTTACAGTAAGGACACTACAATAAATACAACAGCACAATTTGTGCAGAATATCAGTATGAGAAAAACGACACCCTCTGTCCTCAGACCCTCTGTCCTCAGACCCTCTGTCCTCAGACTCTCTGTCCTCAGACCCTCTATCCTTAGACCCTCTGTCCTCAGACTCTCTGTCCTCAGACCCTCTATCCTCAGACCCTCTATCCTTAGACCCTCTGTCCTCAGACCCTCTGTCCTTAGACCCTCTGTCCTTAGACCCTCACATCAAACAAGGAAATACTTCCAGAGAAACCCACAGTTAAAAGGGAACATGGGAGAAACCTCAGGGAGAGCAACAGAGGAGGGATCCCTCTCCCAGGACGGACAGACGTGCAATAGATGCCGTGTGTAAATCCTTAAGCCCAAGAGGACCCTAATCTGGTCTGGCGGGTACTTTTTTCATGAAACTGTGTCTCAGGGCTTCTTAATATTTAAAAACATTAATGTGTCATACTCACTCAATAGTATGTGTCATACTCGGTTAGAAACTCAGCTCAGAAACTTCAGCTAACTGAAGATATGAACCATTTTTAAGTCTCACAAGAAGCGTCTAAATTAGCCCCTCAGCCTGTAACGCCGTGTTATTGTCTTGAAAAACCAAGCAGAATCTGTGAGCATCCTCCACTTTTCGCTTCTCAGAGCGAGTGGAGATGGAGATGTGTGAGAGGTTTGTTATACATAAACTGAGTCATATCCTTTTTTGCATTATATATAGAAAGCTTTATATGAAACTACTGTACCATCTGAGTCGTGGGATGAATCCCAAGGTTCCGGATGAAGCTTCTGCTTTTTGGCTCTGCATAGCTCTATTAAAACACTTTATATTGAAAAGATCTTTAAAGGTCACTGAAAATGGCACAGCATTTTAATAATGAACCCTGACACCTCCGTGGATAAAAGCATTAGCTAAATGAAATGTTCTGTAGTGAATTTCTTACCATCTCGTTGCCTAGGAGATGTTCCCCCTTTATCGTGTTGAGACAAAGCAACTGTAATTACAACAAAGAGAAACATTTTATTATTTGTATTCTACTAGTTTCCGATAAAAACACATCCGTTCTACCAGAGATAGATACTCACTTCCTAGGTCCAAGTCAAGGTCATCTCGAGACTTCCCCTTGTACACGTTGGTGTCCATTTCTATGGCCATAAGGAGTTTACTCATCTTCGCCAGTTGCATGGTGTTAGTTAAGCGGTAGTACTCCCCATGTACTCGTATGTCGTGTCCCATGAATTTAGCAACCTGATCCATCTCATGATCCCGTCAGTTCATTATCTGAATGAGAGCCGCTATTTGTTTCCTCAGCTGAGTGGAGGTCAGGGTCTCAGGATGTTTGGCGTCACACAACTGAGCACATTTTCGGAGCCAGTCCGAACCTCGGATGTTGGAGTCTGAGTTTGCCGTAGCAAAGACAAAGAAGTTTGTTTCTAGAATCTCATTGTCTTGTGTTCTGTTTGCAAGAAGGAAATCCAGTGACTTGGTCATCCGCTTTGTCAGAAGCACAGGTACCTTTCGACCCCTTTTCCCTCTAATCACAACTCTTGTGAACTCCTTACTCAGGTCTCTTTCAAATTTGGAAAGGCACTGCATCACATCCTCATTCAAATCCTCTGTGATAAGTATCAAGCAGCACTTTAGCTGCCTCGCCTTGGCGCCGGCGATTGAACAGTATACTTTGTGACAGGATGGTTTCACTCAGCATTCTGTAGGCTTTGGGACCAGGACCTTCGGTGAGTTTCTCGCTTGCATCTTCCTCCACGGACTTCAAATATTTCTGAAACTTGAGTACATCCTCAGCGAGAGGAATCATTTATTTTCGGTTCCATTTCTTTTCTTCTAAATTAGTCCTTGCCCTATGTGAAACATAATGGTTCCACTCTGAGCTGACTAGACCCAGGAAGCTCCTCACCCTGTTGGCAGCTGCCTCATCTTCTCCCTTGACGTATTGCCCAATTAATATATCCCCAACTGTCTTCAGTGTGTGTCCAAGCTTTAGAGCAAGAGATGGCCGATCATTACGGTACTTTGCTTTTGTGTAGCCAGAAGCCTTTTTTGCTGCATCAACAACTTGAACATCGGAGGAACCAAGATATCCTGAAGTGTTTTCACCGATGTGTCTTTGCAGCTTTGACAAACCTTCCCATTTCCCTCATTTTTTGACTGACATATCCATCTTTAGAAGCATCGCTACCATGCTTCTCCAACCATCTGTCCCCATACTCACAGATAAGCATTCTGGAAAGTATTTTCGAACATCTCTGTGTTGCATTTCCTTTGACAGGAATGAGACACGAAGCTGCAGCTTGGACTCTATTCCTTTTCCGTGATGTTTCCTGAGGTAGGCCACATTTCTTTTTACAGGAAACCTCGTGCTTCCACAGCTCACTTTTTACGAAAAAGCCGTAGCAAAAGTTGCAGGGCAAGTAGCCATGTGGATCCGCTTCTTCTGATGGTTGCCTTGAAGTCACCAACTCCCCTTGTCCTGACTGCAAAACAGCTATGTTGTGGTTGTAGTCACCCTTATAGCGAAGTTGATCCAACAGACGTCTTTCTTTGGAGGATTGAGGTAAGCATGTTGCTTTTGCAACTAGTTCTTCTCTGGTGCTTTCTTTCCAAATGACGTGCAATTTTACTTTGTGGGAGTTTGCAAAAGATGCAGCTCTTCACTGTTATTTTAGACCCCTCCTACATCTTCCTCACCTTTCTGTTCATCATTATCATTTTGAGGGGGGCTGGTGCCAATCTTTTTTACGAGATGTTCAGCAACTATGTGGACTGGCGGCTGACTTGGACCCTCAGCATTACTGCAGCCTTCGCTGTCCGAAGGGACATATTCGCTGCATTCACCACCTGAGTCCTCATCGGTACCAACATTCTGTACAAATAACAAGTTTGACAGACTATCAAAATCAGTTGGAAACATCATAGTACAAATCTCATCTCTAAAAGCAACACTTTAGTTTTTAAACCCATGATAAAAAACGATATCTATTTTCATGATTCAAACACAAAACGTTTTTTATTTCACACTAAGTTGCCCCAACGCAATATTTAAGCTATCAAACATTTGCAAGGTTTGACTGTCTTTGTCAACTGAACGGTATCTTTACAAACATCATTCTCTTATTACAGACTAGGGCCGTAAGCGATAGACTAATCTCACGATACACGATATATATCACGATATTCAGCCAACGATACGATTTGATATAATTCGATACACTTACATCATTTTCTGAAAGATTTTAAAGGGACAGTGTGATTTTGGTGACATCTTGTCCATTGACTTGGATTGAATTAATTCAACTGAAAGCATCAATTATAGAATCTATGGCTCTGCCAGAGAGTCTACAGCTTGCAAATGCTGGACAAAATGAATCAAAAGACGTGGTGAGAAAATTAGTTTAATTTATTGAAACAGTGCAAACTGTAGCTTCCAAGCCTTTGAGACGTAAGTACATAAAGTTCAGTATCACAACGGAGAATTAAAGGTGCAGCAGGTGGCCTGTTCTGAATAGATTCTTTTACAGCATTTTTAGCTTAACACAGAATATGAGGTAGCCAATAATTCAATCACTAAGAACAACATTTAATGTAAAATGTACCTGCCAATAATTCAAGTCCAAAGGAGTAACATTTAAGCCGGAAAGGCTCCTCTCTACATAACGGCATCTACATTCTCTTCATATTTTTGTTCAGGAATATAATCTGATCAACGTGGTCTGGGAGAAGTGCACTTCTCTGAGCAGTGACGATATCTCCGCGGTAGAGAAGACCCCCTCCGAGGAGACACTAGTGCCAGGGATGCACAGGTACCTTTTAGCAAGGTGTGACAAGAGTGGATACTCATACTGGTGCTCCTTCCACCAGACCCGTGGATCTTCTTTCACTTCCAAGAGATCTGCCTCCTTGTAGCGGGTCATCTGCTCCTTGGCCTGGTTCTCTTGGGTTGTGCTCCACCACCGTATCGTTCACCACCAAGAAGGGCAGCCAGTGGACAAGACGGCTTTGGATTCCTGGGTGGAGGATGCTGACCTTCAAATAAATAAACAATAAAAACACATTATTTATAGTTAATCACATTCCATACTTCCTACTCAGAGGTTCAGACAACACAGTGTGCTTCACTGGATAACAATGGGTGATACTGACCTCTCCTTCCTTGAATCGCACACCATCATCTGCAGTCTCTTCTTCGGATGCCATCCCCTCATCATCAGCGCTACCATTACATTTTCCTGTGCCCTCTTCGACCACACTCCAAAGTGACAACTAAATTAAATAGGTCAACATGAAATGAAATTCATGAGATTTCACTGTAATACATCTTTTAATTAGTGTATTTAAAATCTATGCCTTTAAAACTGTTAACTTTATAGTATTTATGCTTTTTAAACAATTTAATATGTATGCATTTTAAACGGTTAGTGAATAGTAAGCCAACCCTGAAAGAGAAATACAGTTAAAATATACTAAATAAATAATTTGGTGAAATGTTGGTTTGTGTAGTAACCTGAACATTATGTAAACCCAAATGCTGATGAAGTATGCCAATGATATGCTCTTGCTCCTCTGGGCTAGTAATAGAGTACTGCATGTGTAGCCCTCGTTTAGTGTTGTGTGTGTGTAATATTATGCTGGCAACATTAATGCTTTAACGTGCGTGATTCATGGGAGCATGTGGCTCAGTGGGTAGTACAATGTATGTAAGTCGCTTTGGATAAGTTACAATGGTGGGGCCAGTGATAATACAATTCCACCGACCTCGTCCAGGTGCCGATCACATAACGTAAAATACATGACACTTTTCTCTGTGCGCGGCAAAACAAGCTCGCCAAAATGGATTCACAGGTCTGGCAGTATTTTTCAGGTGTCCGAAAAAGACAGTAAAATAGCGGTATGCAACGTGTGTGAAGCAGAAAGCCTGACATCGGGGAACTGCTTTGCCCGCTCTTTAGCAGAGATGTTCGTCGGTAAATGAGATGGATTAGATTTGTTCATCTTGGTGTTTTCTCTCTCGTGTGAGCTCCACACGTTCACTCTACGCTGTTTACCTTCTGTGATGCGCGTGCTGATGACGTCGCATCATCATCATGATAGCTTTTAATAAATATGCGCCCTTTTGCTGATTATGCGGTAAATTATGGCCGGATGTCATTCTCAAGTTCTGTTATTCTATTCCAGGCCACTGAAGTTTGTGTCAGCGTTAACGTGCATTCATTATCTCTGCTAAGGAAGTTATGTTGTTGGTGCTGTGTGTATTACGGCCTGTCCACACACAGGCATGAAAAAAATCGCCCGCCTGCCCCCGGTGTTCCCGATCAACTCGTTTCCGTGGGGTGCGTGGCTTTCGACTGAAATACACATTTCGATCGCTTTCTTCTGTCGTTTACATCCATCTGTTGGTATGTTTGGCTTCTTAGGAACACGTTGATGCACATCCAGTACCAGTGTGTGAGGTTGTGATTACGATGGCGATATCCGGACGCGAACAGCGAGGACTACAACAAGACAAACGAGTTGCTCGAATAAATCATTTAAACCAGCTATTGTTTCCAAACTTATTACGGAATATCGTTGTTAATGTCCAAGTCCATCTGTGTATACCTTCAGACAGCCTCCAAGTGAAGCACACGGTGTTTACTCACAGTTTGAAAGCAGCGTGGAGAAGTCTTCATCTGTGTTAAACTGTGATCCTCCCAGGGAACTGGGACCCGCCCAGGGAACTGGGATCCGATTTCTGTGGCTATCTACCAGCGATCATGTTTAATATGAAAGACTACCCACACATGATGTATCCCTTTATAAAAACGGTATTGTGCAACACTCATCCAGATAAGATGTGACTGTTACCTCGTTTTGCAAAGATAGCAGCAGAAATGTCATTGGGGATATTTAGACTTTAAAATGCTGCTTGGTCGTGAATGTTGGTGTCGGGAAACAATATTAGCAATCCTCTATTCACACATAAAATTCAATGTGCATCGACATGAAAATAACAAAGTTCATGCTGGACTCGAACCCGAGTCCCAACAGTAAACATCAATCAAATCCTGCGCGTTATGAGTGCGCCACGAATCATCACATCTTAACAGATCACCACAGCTCATTTTGTTACATTAACATTGTCAACAACTTCTAGAAAAATGCAACCCGACCATCATTTATAACGTGAGCGAATGTATGTACACTTTAAGCCATATAATATACATATTATAGCAGGCATTTGCTTATAGTATACTGACTGAGGTCTGTATCAAGCCTCATTAAGACCCACAGAGATCAGATATCCTAGTCTTTCAGCCTGCGAGCCCACATTATGTTGTGATAAGTGTGTTCTAGTGCAAACATTAACTTCCAATATGCAAATCAGGCCATGTGTTTCGTGATATTAGCCATGCAACATTATGCTGTACAATATACACATTTTGAAACGTTAACTTTCTAAATAGGCCCCCCATTTCCTTTTGCTCTGTCTGCTAATGCAGTAGCTGATAAAGTTCAGATTTCGATTCCTGAAATGTGGTAAAATATGTGCATATTTAATGAGATAATGGATAATTTGCATATTTAAACATGCTATTTCAGAAAACTTGTAATACAAAAAACAATGTCCTTATTGTAAGTAATTAACTGGAGAAAGTTCTAACGGATACCTTTTAAGTTAACAGCATAGGCATCACGTCCCCTGTGGTAATAAAATAATAATAATTCATTTATTTTATATAGGCGCCTTTCAAGGCTCTCAAGGTCGCCGTACAAACACTTAAAAAACAAGATACACAATACATAACACCAGCATAAGAGACATAAACAAGACAATGCAGTAAATAAATAGATCAGATAACCAAATAAATAAAAACAGGATGTGTGATGGATAATGATCAGGGTGGATATGCGAGTGTGAACAGATATGTTTTGAGGCGTGATTTGAAAATGGGGAGAGAGTCAGAGTTGCGGATGTCAGGTGGGAGGGAGTTCCAGAGGCGGGGTGCAGAGCGGCTGAAGGCTCTAGACCCCATGGTGGTTAAACGGAAGGGGGGTGCAGTGAGGCTGAGGGAAGCAGAAGATCTGAGTGTGCGGATGGGTGTGTTGATGTGCAGGAGGTCGGAAAGGTACAGAGGAGTGAGGTTATGGATGGCCTTAAAGGCGAGGAGCAGAATCTTAAAAACGATACGGGATTTGACGGGGAGCCAGTGAAGCTGCTGAAGAACAGGAGTGATGTGGTTAATGGAGGGGGTTCTGGTGATGATGCGGGCGGCAGAGTTCTGAACCAGTTGAAGTCTGTGGATGGATTTGAGAGGGAGACCAAAAAGAAGGGAGTTGCAGTAGTCGATGCGGGAAGTGACCAGGGTGTGAACAACAATGGCGGTGGTCTTAGGGTTAAGGGACGGGCGGAGGCGGTTGATGTTGCGTAGATGGAAATAGGCAGACCGAGTGATATTACTGATGTGAGATTTGAATGAAAGTGTGCCGTCGAGGATGACACCCAGACTCTTAACCTGAGGGAAGGGGGAGACTGAAGAGTTGTCTATAATAATGGAGAAACTGTCAGGTTTGGTTAGGGTGGATTTTGTGCCAATGAGGAGAACCTCGGTTTTACTGTCGTTAAGTTTGAGAAAGTTAGAGGAGAACCAGGATTTGATGTCCTGTAAGCAGTCAGACAGGGAGGATGGAGGGAGGATGGCGGTTGGTTTGGAGGACAAGTAGAGCTGGGTGTCATCCGCGTAGCAATGAAAGTGGATGTTGTGTTTACGGAAGATATGCCAAGAGGAAGTAAATAGATGATAAAAAGAAGAGGCCCCAGGACAGAGCCCTGGGGAACACCGGTCGTGACTGGAAGTGGCTGTGATTTGAAGGTTTTGAGTTGGATGAACTGAGTGCGGCCAGAGAGATATGATTTAAACCAGAGGAGGGGTGTGTCAGTGATCCCGATGGAGGTCAGTCTGTCAATGAGGATGCTGTGGGAAATGGTGTCAAAAGCTGCACTAAGGTCAAGGAGGATGAGGATAGTTAATAGTCCGGAGTCAGCTGCCATGAGGAGGTCGTTAGTGATTTTCACCAGTGCTGTTTCTGTGCTGTGATGGGGGCGGAAACCAGATTGAAATTGTTCGTACAGGTTATTGTCAGACAAGTGGGTATGGATTTGGGATGCAACAGTTTTTTCCAGGATTTCTGAGAGAAATGGTAGGTTAGATATAGGACGGTAGTTATTAAAATTGTTGGGGTCTGCACCAGGTTTCTTCAGTATGGGCGTGATGGCGGCTGATTTGAAAAGTGAGGGAACAAGACCAGAGGTGAGGGACGAGTGAATGATGACAGTTATAAGGGAGGACAATGAAGGTAGACAGGCTTTTACCAGGGGGGTAGGAAGAGGGTCTAACTGACAGGTAGATGGCTTGGATTTACTGATGAGGTCAGATATTACAACAGCAGAGGGAAGTGTGAAACTTGAAAGAGAATGAGAGAGATGGTCGGTGAAAACAGGGAGAGATATACTGCAGGTGGTGTTAGGATTTAGTTGCTGGTGAATGTTTTCTATTTTGTCATTAAAAAATGACATGAGGGAGTTACAGTAGGCAGTTGAATACTGATGAGGTGCAAGAGAGTCCGGTGGTCGTAGGATGTTCTTCACTGTAGAGAACAGGATCCTTGTGTTCCCTTCGCCAGAGCTGATGAGAACTGCGTAGTATGATGATTTGGCTGTAGAGAGAGTGTCCTTGTAGTGGATAATGTGGTTATTGTACATCTCTTTGTGAACGACAAGTCCAGTTTTTTTGCAGAGGCGTTCCAATCGACGGCTTTTTGTTTTAAGTTGGCGTAGTTCAGGTGTAAACCAAGGAGCAGAATGGGTGAAGGAAACAGACCGGGTTTTTAAAGGAGCCAGGGTATTGAGCAGTTTATGAAGATTGTTATTGTAATGAGAAACCAGTTCATCAGGCGGGGATGAACAATTTATGCTGGGGAGGTTGTCAATGCCACTAGAGAGTGTAGTTAAATTAATATCCTTGATGTTGCGGAAGGAAATAATACGTGACAGATTTGGTTTGGACAGTGTTAAGGTGACAGTAAAGGATATTAATGAGTGATTAGAAATGGGAAGATCAGTTGCAGTACATTTAAGAGGAGTGACACCAGAACAGCAGATCAAGTCCAGAATATGTCCTTTGGAATGAGTCGGAAAATCGATATGTTGCTGTAATCCAAAACTGTCCAGGCAAGATGTGAAGTCCTTTGTGAGAGCATTGTTGACAGTATCCATATGTATATTAAAATCTCCCAGCACTATTATGTTAGGTGAGAGTGAGCAGAGATGTGTGATGAAAGCAGCAAATTCGTTTATGAATGTATTATTAAGCTTAGGTGGACGGTAGACGCTTGCAACTATGGTAGGGATAGGCCCATTGAGTTGTAAGGCAATTGATTCAAATGAGCCGTGAACAGGCACAGATACAGACGAGACTTTCAGACTCTCGTGGTAAATCATCGCGAGACCTCCGCCTCTGCCGGTGGCACGGGGTTGACAGATGTAAACAAACCCAGGAGGAGTAGATTCATTCAGCTGTGCAAAGTCATTAGGTTGTTGCCACGTTTCTGTCAAACAGAGAAAATCAAACTTACGATCAGTCAGGATATCTTGGAGAAGAGGACCCTTGGTCGTAAGAGAACGGATATTGAATAGTCCAAAGTTGACATCAGTGTGGTTGTGTTTATGCTTAGCGCTAACGTTAGCCGACCTGGCTAAGCTGGCTAAGACAGTGTGGTCAACTTTGCGTGCGGAGTTTCCTGGGTGTTGTCGAGTTGAAGACCAGATGGATTGTATGGGTTTGGAGTCATCGATGTAAAATCTTCGCCGGGAACCACGGTGGATATATTTCCGACGGGGATGACGAGCGATGTCCAGAAAGAGGTGCAATGCCGGTGATGTGTCGGGCAGGTGGAATCGTAGTCGGAGGAGCTCAGCAGCTGTGTATTGGAGTGCCGCTGTCGCTAGGTTGAACGACAGGGCAGTCCAGATGAGAACAGACCATACAAACAGCTCGTTGATCCACATAGTTGTCGGTGATGTTTGGCTAGAGGATGGGCCTCACGCCGCGGAAGCAGCCAGGTGAGGGGTTGAGGCCCCGACACACAGCAGGTAGGGTTGATGTTGATGTTGTATGGTGTGCTAAGGGCCAATATTGCATCTATAATAACAGTGGCCAAATTCATGTTGCAATGCAAGCTTTGCTTCTGTAGCCTATAGTAGACTTGCTCATTAGTGTGACAGAAGGAAAGACAACAACAATGGTAGTAATGATTCAGTATCTATTTATTGAATCGTTTATTTGGCGGGGACAATGCTCAGTAATGAACACTTAAAACATTAAAATGCGTCAAGCGTAACAGTGCCAGATTTAGCTTTGAGCTAATTGAGGGACACCACAGGTGACAGGGTGTGTCTGGGACCTCGCACCTCCCAAGGAGACATATTCTGTTCTACCATCACGATTTGCAGGAAGGGCAAAAGTAGTCATCTTCTGTGGGGGAGGCCAGTGTCCCACGCATCCTAGGTGATACCACATCTGGCAGGTGGTGCCCTCAATCTGACAGGAACAAGAGAAATACTTTAGAATACTGTCAAACATTTTGTCAGGTTCACATCAATCATCCGGATTAGGATGTCAAATTAAGCTGTTTTAACTTCCTTAGACATTATGTCTTTACATAGTATGGCAATGGGTGTCAGATATACGGTTACAATCTTAGCTGTGGTCCTTTCTGTTTGGAGTCTGTGTTGGTATGTTCCTTCAGCTGCTCCAGTGCCACCGAAAGTGCAAAGACATGCAAGTTAGGTGAATTCAACTATGCAATAGTGAGTGTTCACCCAGTGATGTTGAGGTAACCTATCCAAGGGGCATCCCAGTCTACATACCCACGTATCAATGTCCCCTTCAGCCAACGAGCTGAGCTCCCCACAAGCCCTACAGAGCTGGGATAGGTCATCTGCAAACAATAAGATAATGTAGTTTAATGCTAATATAGACACATTGAAGTTTACCTGGGAGAGTTCTGTATACCTGAATTTGTCACCAGAGGCATTGCCATGTGCATCCGCAACATGGCCACACCCATCGCGTCAACTGGATATGCCACGGTTTCCCCAGACAATATCTGCTCTGCAAGCTAAAACGTGTGATACGTATCATTTTGGGCAGGTACTGAATACCAATACCTCTGGATAGTGCCGTTCAGTTTCTCCACATGGCCATTGGTCTGTGGATGGAAGGCGGAGCACAGGCTTCGCTTGGTGTCCAGCCTCTCACACAGGCCAGAGTTGACCTTGCTATTATCATTAGGACAAACAAGCAATAGGTTAGCGCATCAACACTGTACCTTGTTGCACAACTCAGAGCCCTGGTCTGTTAGCAGTCTTTGAGGTGCACCACATTTGTAAAAGAAATCAAGGATACAATTGGTCACCTCTCCTGCTGTTTTACTCTTTAGTGGGTAGGCCTCGGCCCATTTGGTGAAATAGTCAACCATTACACATATGTACTGGTTGCCACCATCTGTTACTGTGAGTTTACCCACTAAGTCCATCCCAACCAGTTCCAACGGCTCCGTCACCTGGGGGGGGGGGGAATACATGAGCATTACAGTAAATCACTGTTGACGTGTTTCTACACTGACTATACCAGTATGCCTGTTTACCTCTATCGGACTCCAGCTTCTCCTTTATGTGGCTCTCTTGGCCTGGCACTGTGGACACTGAGCAATCTAAAACAGACAAACATCATTTCAAAGTTATGACTAATATTTAGTGCAAATAAATGTGCTATATTATATTTTAAACTAGAAAGAAATGCTTCTCCCTTTGAAAAGGTGCCATCAAAACATAAGAAAACAAATACACGCAGCATATAAGGAATAAAGTGCACTAATTATTTGCAGGGGTATACAATCGAAAATGTAATGAATAATAATATGTATTTATAATAATAATGATATATATACAGAGTCACATTTATTTCACATGCAGGAGGTATGACTTTCAGGTCTTAAGAGCAATGATGGCTTAACACCTGAAAGTCATACCTCTTAATCGTCCTGCTGATGGGATGTTTGCACATACAGTATAAGCAATTTTGAAATACACTTGACATTACACTCCTCTGTGCTCGACCTTTGAACCTGAATGTGTATTCCACCTCATTATTTTGAAGATACCAACTCACCCACTTCCGTATGTCACTCTCCATGCCAGGCCAATAGTAACGAGCAATAAGCGCACAGTGTGTCTCCTCCACTCCACAGTGTGCACCAATGTTACTGGAGTGAAACTCCTTGAAAAGTTGGTCTGCTTCTTCGGCAGTAGAGACAACTTGGCAAGGTGCTCAGTCTTGTTTTGTCTGCACTTGCAGATGTAGTACAGCTCTCCATCTAGTGTATATGTCATCATATTAGATGTATTATGTTTACCATAGCATATTATCATTGTGTTCTAGACTCCATATGGCATGCATCCTTACCCTTTATCCTGAAGGTGTCAGCTCTCCCTCTTTGTTGACCCTTCAGGATACTGGTGGTGGACTTTTAGATCCAGAATTTGTTTCACAATTCTGGGATCCATGTTCAACTCTCTGTCCCTCCTTCTACTCTACTCCACCTACTTCCACCTGTCTCGCCTAAACTCCTACTACTTCCTACCTACTTACCCTCACCTATTCACACAAACAAACCTACAATACCAGCCTCTCTCAAATACACAGACGCACCTCAATTACTCACCTCAATTATCACTCACCAGGACAATCACCATCACAGGCAACGCTCAATCACTCACTCACTATATATATCTATCTGTCTCTGTGTATCTCGCTATCTCCTCACTAACCTCATAACATGGCGAAATGTTAATGAACGGAGACTGGAGAGGGGACTCAAGAGGGGACTTGTGTCGGTCGGTACGCCGACAGGCCTCGGGGAGCTGGCGTTGGCCGGTACGCCGACAGGCCTCGGGGAGCTGGCCGGTACGCCGACAGGACTCGGGGAGCTGGCGTTGGCCGGAGAGCCAGTCCTGGAGCCGAAACTGGAGTTGGGACCATGGCTGCTGGGGCTGGGACAATGGCTGTGTGGGCCGGTTCTGTAGCAGGGACCATTGCTGCTGGGGCCGGAACCATGGTTGCTGGGGCCGGAACCATGGCCGCTGGGGCCAGAACTGGGACCGGAATCATGGCTCTTGGAGCTTGGGCTGCTAGCCTGGACTTGCGACTCCTTCTCTTAGAAGCCGCCTGAAGGCTCTGTGGACCTCCAAAAGCCCGACGAGTTCCAGAAAACAACTCTTGGACAGGAGCAGGAACTGTGGCAGAAGCACTGGTTGACTCCAGACGGAACACACCGAGACGTTTGTAGTCAGCAGGCTGGAAATCACACACCCAGAGGAAGTTCAAAATCCAGCCAGGTAAGAATTTCACCAAGTCTGGTTTCTCCATAGCCAACTGGTGCGCCTCTACCAGAGCGGCACCCTTCTGCAGAACACTGAACACTCCCTTCCACCAATCATAGCAGCTAGCCAAATAAAAGGAAAAATGTTGTAGTTCCACCTCAAAAGGATCATCTGCTGGGTCCATTTCTGGTCGGTTCGTACTGTCACGGTTGAGTGAAGGAAGCAAGACCCAAATGCAGATAACTCTGATAAACCTTTATTTCAAGGATAATGAAACTAACAGACAAAACAGAACACTCCCCGGTGAACTCAGTCACCAACAAAAGACGAACCGACACTGAACACAGGAAGAGACGAGACTAAATACAGGGAGGGGTAATCACGAGACGAGAAACAACCGGGCAGGGGAGGAGAAACACAAGGACAACAGGTGAACACAATCAGACAACTAGACTCACCAGGGAAACTAACGACGGGAGGAAAACACAGGGAGAAGGACCAGACAATAACCCAGAAGGAAAACATGACAGCAAACACCCAAACATACAAACGTGACATAACATGAGAATCGTGACAGACGGGGACATTTAACCACATGACAATGAGAAGCAGGTGTGAACAATCAAGGGCGGGACTGACGCTGATGAGAACAGGAGACACAAAGGATGCCAGGTGAAAACAATCAGGAAGCCTGGAATGAGAGATAAATGTTGAGCGAGCAAACAAACATAAAAATGAACCTCTCTAGCACTTCCGTCGGTGCACAACATTACATTCATAATGTCAGCAGAGGGAGAGGAAGCGGCGCTGTGGAAGAGCAGAGTGGCGAGTGAGAGGCTAGCTGTGGCCTTCCCTTTACAAGCTTCAAAAATGCGTGTAGCTAATGAGATTGAATATATAACAATACAAAATATACACAGCTAGATCAGATCGCGTTTTAGATGCGACTTTAGAGTAGAGGGGAATTATTGAAACGGGATTTGTAGAGTGTTCCGCGCCGCGTGTACATACGTGTGTGACGTGTGTATTTTTGCGTTTGTGTGTATTGTGTTTGTTTCCCGGGGAAAACCCTCAGGAGAAACACCGGCTGTTGCCTGCAGTGACGTCAAGTTACTCCGTTCTCTGCCTGTCATTATGCAGAAGCTTCAAAGTTGTATTTATTTTCTGAATTTGCCGAAACAAGTTTAATATTTTGAAAGCCAAGACTTTGTTTATTTGAAATCAGATAAAAACAAACTGTAACGGACCCTGCCGTGTTATCTATGATTACTAGAGGCGCATTCACACCGCGGTACTTTTCCCACAAAGGTTCATGAGAACTCTTTTGTCGCGTGACACCAAAAAGAGCTGGTACTAAAATGAGTTCATGAGAACCTTTTTACCCGCACGAAAGTCCCTGCTAGAGAGCAGGGACTTTCGAGCGGCTCTTTTGTGAGAAAAGAGCTATATTTCTGATTGGCTGGGAGGATTGCAAACCACGCCCCGTAAAACTCCCAAAAAGTTTTGTGAAGCCGCCATTTTATTATACTCGCATTAGCCCAGCGCAGAAACGCAGAGAGACTAACTTATGGCAACACAAAATAAAACATGGGAGCGGTGGAGATGAGGAGGTGTCGGCGTTCTGGCGATTTACTCGGAAGGCTTCAGTAGAAGCTGCTGGGAGTCCCAGCAGCTTCTACTGAAGCCTTCCCCAACTCCGGGGACTTCCGGCCGGGGACTCCGGGTGGCAGTATACGCCGTGAAGTGGTTTGCGGCCTGCCAGTAAACCCAAAGCAGAAGAAGAAGAAGTGACGTCAGCGGCTTCATTTGCCTAATCCTCCCCCAGGGGTTTATATATAGTGTGAACGCGATCTGTACTTAGTTCATGAGAACTAAAGAGTTCTATGCCTTACATTCATAATGTCAGCAGAGGGAGGGGAAGCGGTGCTGTGGAAGAGCAGAGTGGCGAGTGAGAGGCGAGCTGTGGTCTTCCTTTTACAAGCTTCAAAAATGCCTGTAGCTAATGAGATTGAATATAACAATCAAATAACAAAATATACACAGCTAGATCAGATCGCGTTTGAGATACGACTTTAGAGTAGAGGGAAATTATTGAAACAGGATTTGTACAGTGTTGCGCGGCATCCGCTGCTGCGGAAATGTGGGGCAGGGCTGAAAAGCGGGGGGTTCATTTCAGCCCTTGGTACTATTTAGCTGATGCTTTTATCCTAAGCGACGTACAATAAGTGCAAAACCATAAAGAATCAAACTCCGAACAATAAGGAAAGTGCAGATATTTTCACTTCAAGCATCATACAAGGGAAGTGGTGAATCAGTTACAGGGCCTTAATTAACTCAATAAGTGCTTCGAGTTTTTTTTAAATAAAACAGATAAACGATAAAAGCACTAAAACGGAACACATACATAAAATGATGGCGAGTAATAGGAGTGGTGAACAACCCCAGTCCTAGCTTAAGACCTCAGGTCAGACAAAATGGTGGTCAATATAACACTTTTATTCACACCATGTTGCAGTAGATATCTCTGCTCTGCGCCGATCCTATATGAGTGTGCTTTAAAAGAAGGAAAACTCAAAACAACCAGGATAGGGGTTAAACAATAATCTGTTTTAATGATAAACGGTAAGAATACATTACACTTTCAAAGGAGTGGACCCGGGCCCCACCCCCTGCTCTGGTCCCAATGCCGGGAGAACCTTCATCTTGACGGCAGGAGCAAAAGAGAAAGAACTAAAAGCCAGAATAGGCTTACATGCAGAAAATAAAACGGGAGGAGCTGTGGTCATAGCAAATCAGCGCGAACCAGCCAGGATAATAAACTATTGTCTCTGAGATGGTAGCAAAAAACATCCGGTGTCCGTTATCTCCTTTTCCTGCATAGATTTTCACACCCCCACCTTTCTGCACATTCCAGAGGCTTGAGCTGTGTCCCAATAATACCCCCTTGCTCACACAAAGATAATCCTTACATTTCTCATATTTCCAGCTTTTGTTTACACACTGCTATTACTAATACAAAGTAATTAAACACACATATAAAGTCATTAAACACACATATACCATTCAAGATATGTAGACTTCCCTGAAACATGACATACTGGAGATCTTAAGCAGAAGGTACTCTCATCCACCTAGCCCCCTGTCCTGCCTAACTACACCTCCCCCACAGAGCAATAAAACCTGTTTACTCCAAGCACCCCGGAATGTTCATGCAGTTTCAGTCCTCACATTTATGAAAGGATAAAACAGAGAAATCAATACAAAACACAAACACAGGTATTGTTTGAACAGTATTCACTTAACTGCTACTATTGATAATTACCAGAGAAACTCCAGGGGCCTCTTTCAATATCTGGAAATTGCAACAAGACTTTCTGCCATTTCAAATGTAACACTCTTCCCAAATATCAGATGATAATAATCTTCAATTCCCCTTTTTATCTCTCAAGAGATAAACTTACACAAGGCATTTTGAAACATATCTCTTTTCTACTGTGTCTGTCCCCCAATATTGTAGTTTGGGAACAGAACACCACCTTCCATGGCAGTGAAGGAACCATTAGAGGGCAATCTGAGTACTAGAAAGCAGTCTCCTTCTGTGGTGAATCATCACCCTCAGAGGAATACGCCAACAAGGGGCAGCTGATAGGGAGGGGGAGATGCGGCTTTCCCTTCACTGGTGGAACTGATCAGAGAGAAGTAGACTCCTCTGCTGTCTCGACAAGTCCCCCAGCCCGCTGACAGCCGCTTCCGAGTAGTCTGCTGTAAGGATGTCTTTAGGGTCGTTCTCGTCCAGTCCACTGATGACAGCTTCCGAGTCGTCTGCTGTAGGGATGTCCTCAGGATCCTGCTCCTCCCGTCCACTGATGACAGCTTCCGAGTCGACCTCCTCTGCGAGGGTCACGTCCATCCTGATGTCATCCCCGGTCCTAGCAGGTGGTTTCCCCGCCGCACACTGGCTCCCGTGGTACGAGCTGTCCCCCTTTCCTCCTATGCGGACGGCATGAGAGATCCGCTGGGTCACTCGGTCGGGGTCGGAGAGCCTGGGGTTGAGCCACTTTGTCCTGATGACCTTCAGCCAGACGAACTCCGCTGTGTCCGCCTCCTGCGTCTCGGGTCCCCCTTTTTGCATCACCAACTTGTGTGGAGAAATCTGATACAAATCCCTCAAGCCTACGCTCAGGGCTCCGGGGCCCTCCGCTGTTTGACCCACCATTGCGTAAGCAGCTTGGAGCCTGTTGGTGGGGTCTCTTAAAAATAACAGACGTCTGTGAACAGGTTTTCTAAATTAATTGTAGACCTCCTATCTGCCAGTGCAGCTTCAGAATCTTAATACTTGGCCTGTGGCAACAAAACAAAACTCCAACATCTCTAAGTGAACCAAATAACATATTTCAATACCTCTGAATTTCTGACAAGCGTCTGTGTTATTCTTAATGAAATCCCTGAGATCCCATTTAAAATCTAAATATAATATGAACTGCTAATGTTTCTGGTAAAGAAACACACTAATGTTATGGATTCAAAAAACAACCAAAATCATGATACTGACAAAGTGAATGATTTCCTGGTGATACTGCTTCTACCTGTCAGTGCTTAGATATTATCAAGCTGAAAAAATGAATACAGAATTCCAACAAACTGTCATCAAATGTCTTTCCATTATGAATTTAGATGAAATGTATATCCCCATAATGACCTAAACAATAAAGTCTATGGCTTTTACTTCTTTACCAGGCTAGTTACATGATGTTGTCTAAATTACATTCTGTCTCATTACATTACTATGTTTTAGCTTTAACAGTAATATGTTCTTTGTACATTTCAAACCTCAGTTACTTTAATACCTGTTGAAACATTACTCACCGGTCAACTTCCTCAGTATTCCATTCTGGAATTACATCTCTCACAGTAGCCCCTTGGCCACTGATTCTGCATCTATGTTACCTGTTATAACTCAATCAATATTAGAAACATGTCAACATTCATCAAACAGTATCTTATCCCCAGATATGGAGCAGGTCCATTCTAAAACTGTCAATCAATGGTCAGATTGAACAATCGAGTTGGGGCAGCAGGTTCCTTTCAGTCCCTAAATGAAAAATGTACATTGTAAAGTTTACACTCCCCCTTTTACACAGAACTCATGTGTAACCAAAATCCTGTATGGGAAGAAAACCTTCAGGTAATAAGGGATTATAAGAAAATACCCAAAAATGTTCCCAAATGTACATCCATCATTTCCACAGTAAACACTTCAGTGAAATTAAGTGTTTCTCTCCATCATTCAGTCCTAAAAGAAACAGAATCTTCATGTTTTAGTTTGAGTTTCACATTCTGCAAACTCCTGTGGGAGTGCACAAGTGCGGTTTTCTAATTCTGTGGAATTGTGTTGAGCCCCAGAATAATGTGTTAATCCAAAAGCATGCTTGATTAGTCATTGTTTTAAATCATGCAGTTGCACTGATCACATGCAGACATACACTCACGCTCACACTCACACTGTCAGGTTGTAAAGTCAAGTTTGGTCAGAGTCACCCCAGAGTCAGTCATTGACATTGTCTTCTCAAGTTACACTGTCGGTCAGGGTCAAAGGTCAGTTGGTCTCAGTCTTTTTGGCCATGTGTCGTGCTCTGCAGAGACTTTGATATTTCAGCATAGGCCAGTATCCTTTGTCTACAAAAATCTGTCTTATATGGAGCGCCATCATTAATTAATTCACGATTACAACTATAATGTTCAAGATATCTCTAACTTTTCATCGGAACAGCTGTTCCCCACATTCCCTGAAAAGTGTTAGCCTAAAAATGTCACTTCCTTATAGTACTACTACTGCAGTTTATTAACACCTAATCAATATTAAAATGTCTAATAGATCTATTTCAGAAACGTGTGTACTTAACTATTATCTTGTGTCAAAACATTACTAGGATCTGTGTAGCTCTGCATTTCATAGCTCATTAAACCCATTTATCTTCAATTCTGGTCTACTTAAAAACAATGTTAAATTCTTTAGCAGTGTGTGGAACCCAGGGTGTCCGAACACGCAACAATTACTCCCTACTTTATCAAGGATCCAAAAACAGAAGTCATTTCATATTTCCATCCTAAAGCCCTCCTATGGTAATAACCATGCCACAATGGTGAAATCAATACTCTATAGATTGGATCACTACTTTATTTACAAGTGAATCAAAATCTCTTGAAGAATGATTTGTTAACATGATGAAAAGATTGAAGAATATGGTTCTATTCTGTCATATATTCCACTTTATCCCTCAGTGTGTTTTAGGATGATTCTCATTTTACTTTAATAGTTTCCTCTTTACTGCTATTTTTAATTTACCAATTGATTAATTCATGGTTAATACAACTTTTTACCTTCACTTATTTATCAAGTCAATTCAAGTTCTTTAAATGTGCGCTTATAATAAGTGTGTTTGTGTAAACTCACTCATTCCCGTTGATTCCCTTCTCCTCTCCTCTGGTTTATCTCAAACCGTGACCCTGGCCTCCTCACATTCTCGACCAACTCCTCTGATTCTGACTCCTCCCCCTTTGTCCATAAGCTGTAACTCTTTGAGGCAGCCATCTGCCCAGCTACATCTGCAGCCCCCCATCATGCCACTGTTCTTGCACTGCTTTGCATTTCATCTCCTCCTTCACAGTCTCTCTGCTGCTTTATGGAGGGTGGATTCTGCTCTCATGTCCCACACTTTGCTCTTGTGCCAAATCTCGTGGCTCAGCTTGGAACTTCATGCCCTGTCTGAGGGACTGATGAGAGTAGATCTCTGCCTGTCAGCAAGCGGTTTGGTTCTGGATGCCACAGGTGGAGATTGTTCTGGATGCAGTTCTGGATGCAGTTCTTATTGTTGTTGTTGGTTGAGCTCTGGTTCTCTGTCCGTTCGATGGAGAAGGAGGAGTCTCCTGGTTGGGATAGGTCCTCTGTCTGCTTGGAGGGTCGGGGTCTTAGCCGTATGACAGACAGAGAGAGAGAGAGTCCAGGTCTCGGGACGCATTACCTATAGAAATTCTAGCATACTGAGGTTAAATAACTCCAACCCTTTCCACTCTGTCTCTTTCTAATCTTACTGTTGGTCTTAGTAGTTAACCACCATCTAAACAACACAATTAATGTCTACTAATGATATTACAAAAACTCCCTCTAATAATCGTTTCATCCATTGTGACATATTTACCCAAACTAAGTTTTTCAACACCCACATGTTTCCAGCATCGCATATTCCACACACTACGAAAGAACCCCTCCGCATTCAAAAATCCTACTGCTATGTAGCAACAATTGTAAAGTTGCATAGCACACTAATCAGATCACAGTAATGTAATTTGACCCAAGTCGTTCCTAAAAATGTTAGCAAACACCAAGCATTTATAGATAAATTGATTTAGCAAAATGAACTCTTATGTCATTCAAAATGTGACAAAAGAACAATGATTTGTCTTACACAAGATTGTGGTCTAACAGAATGACTCTTGACCTCATGGGTTCAAATAACTTGGATGTGGATCATCCTGAACATGTGGCCTGAAGAACACAAGGACCTCTTAACATTAACACAATGGACTCTCAGAGATGAGATCTAGCTGACTTTAAAATGAACTGTGACAAATAAACCACATGTGTGTGGGCACATTATAGTTCAGAAATATAACACAACACTACATTAAAACAATAACCACTCAAATGAGCCTTGGTGAAAAGCATGAAAAACAAAACAACTTAATCTACTCTCATTGTTCGTGTACATCTTTACTCCAACTATTTCACCATTTAGTATGCCAACTTGCTGGCCAACTAGCTTAGAAGTATAGCACTGGCCCCATGTGGCTGGGGGAAGGGGAGGGGAACACTCAAACATATGCAGATACAAACCACACTGCTGGGAGACTGAGTTCAATACAAATTAAACCATACCACTTGTAGTCTGGCTTCAATAAAAATGTAACCAGCCAAAGCCAGTTCATAACACTTAGAATACAACCCCTAAATACCATTACCATATATATTTCTTACAGTGAGTTTGTTATTTAATGTTTAACAAATTGTCCTCTTTCTATGTCTAATCTAGGTGGAATAATCCACTATTATATTCATACATGTAACCTCTTTTTACTTTCCCTCAAAGTTACTGTATGCAATTAAGTTCCTCTGAAATCGAATTAAGTACAATTCTCAGTTAATGACAAATACCACGAAATTCACAATGCAATGCAATAGTAACAATCAGTTCTCAAAACTTCTCATAAAAACCACAATGTGACGTAACTGTATCCCTCAAAAACTATGCTAAAAACAACAAATTATAGTTTCTTATTTATTTCAATATCTACCACCTCAAATCACACATTGATGTATTAATTTGCAATGTTATTCACTCCAACTTCAGATCAGTCGTTGATCTTTCACTCCTTGCTTTAAATTCAACGCTCAGCAGCCATTGTCCAGGCATGCTGCTTCAGCAATTAGAGGAAAAATGGGGAGAAAGGGGGGCTTTCTTGAAACCAGGTGCTTCCATTATGACTTCGCATTTCTTTATCTGACTAAGGCTTTCCTGTGTTCAATAATATATATATATATATATATATATATATATATATATGCACATAAATATATCCTCCACGCTGTCTGTTCAGCTTTTAAGATGCAATATTTCTTTCAACAAAATGGGCGTTAAACCCAACAGAACAAGAGAAATCCGTTAATTTCAATGGCTTTTGAAGTTCACGTTTCTGCTCTTGGATTCTTTACATATAATGCAACTGCAGGCTCCTAAGAAACTGGAAAGCATTATTCTGTTTTGTTCTGGATGGAGTCTTTAGAAAACCACTGAACATCCCCGATGGGTTAGCCGTCTCGATTTCTGAAGAAACCCACGGGGCCTTTCACCTTCGTCTTACACTCCTCATCGCTTCACGTGTAGCTAACGAGTTTAGCCGTATGATTCTGAAAAATCTACGGGGCCTTTCACCGTACTCTTAACACCTCGTTGCTTTATTTATTTATAACTTACCTATCTATGGTAAAATATGTATTGCATTATACCGTCAATGACACCTGGAAATATCCTTGACAACTCTAACTTTTAGCTTAGCCAATTTACAGACCTTCGATAGAAACAGGTGTCCGTTTTACCTTTCAGTTTTAGGATCCTTAGTTGTCATAGATTATTCCAGGTATCTCCCTCCCTGGTTGCTCATGTTTTCCTCTAAAAAACCCCACTCACCACGTCATGACGCCATCACGTCGGGGTCACCAAATTGTTGCAGTAGATATCTCTGCTCCGCGCCGATCCTATATGAGTGTGCTTTAAAAGAAGGAAAACTCAAAACAACCAGGATAGGGGTTAAACAATAATCTGTTTTAATGATAAACGGTAAGAATACATTACACTTTCAAAGGAGTGGACCCGGGCCCCACCCCCTGCTCTGGTCCCAATGCCGGGAGAACCTTCATCTTGACGGCAGGAGCAAAAGAGAAAGAACTAAAAGCCAGAATAGGCTTACATGCAGAAAATAAAAGGGGAGGAGCTGTGGTCATAGCAAATCAGCGCGAACCAGCCAGGATAATAAACTATTGCCTCTGAGATGGTAGCAAAAAACATCCGGTGTCCGTTATCTCCTTTTCCTGCATAGATTTTCACACCCCCCACCTTTCTGCACATTCCAGAGGCTTGAGCTGTGTCCCAATAATACCCCCTTGCTCACACAAAGATAATCCTTACATTTCTCATATTTCCAGCTTTTGTTTACACACTGCTATTACTAATACAAAGTAATTAAACACACATATATAAAGTCATTAAACACACATATACCATTCAAGATATGTAGACTTCCCTGAAACATGACATACTGGAGATCTTAAGCAGAAGGAACTCTCATCCACCTAGCCCCCTGTCCTGCCTAACTACACCTCCCCCACAGAGCAATAAAACCTGTTACTCCAAGCACCCCGGAATGTTCATGCAGTTTCAGTCCTCACATTTATTAAAGGATAAAACAGAGAAATCAATACAAAACACAAACACAGGTATTGTTTAAACAGTATTCACTTAACTGCTACCATTGATAATTACCAGAGAAACTCCAGGGGCCTCTTTCAATATCTGGAAATTGCAACAAGACTTTCTGCCATTTCAAATGTAACACTCTTCCCAAATATCAGATGATAATAATCTTCAACCATTAGGAATGTTTTTTATTGTTGATTATTTTTTACTATAACCTGATCAGCTGTCTTTGCAGCAGCTCAGCAGCCTCTTCACATGCGTGAACACCTCCTTTAACTTCAGTCCGTACACCACGGGGTTCAGTACAGTGGGTACTAGCATCATCAGGATGGAGGTGATGAAAGTGGAGTCAGATTCTCTGTTGCTCTGCAGGCGGCGAAGCATCAGATCTAAGTAGACGCTGATGGAATAGTTTAAGAAGACGAGCAGGTGAGGAAGACAGGTTTGTAGAGCTTTGTTGCTGAAGCTACGTGAGCGCTGCAGGCAGATGAAGAGGATCCTAGCGTAGGAGAAGAGAATGAAGGCAGCAGGCAGGAACATGATAACTGCTGTGAACAGCAGAATGTATAGTCCAATCAGCTGCGCTTCAGCACCACCGCAGCTCAGGCTCACAAGGCTGTAGAGGTCGCAGTAGGCCCTGTTGAGCTGCGCCCTGCAGAGCGGTAAGCGGCTAGCCAGCAGCGTTGTGACTCCCCCTAGAATAACAGGCAGCATCCAGCAGAGAAGCAGCATCAGCACCACCTTGGCAGGAGTTACCAGCACAGCGTAGTGCATCGGGTGGCAGATGGACAGGTAGCGGTCAAAGGCCATGGCCGACAACAGCATGAAGCTAGCTCCACCAAGAGAGGAAACTAAGAAACCCTGGCACAGACAGAAAGTCCGGGACACCTGCACCAAGCCGGCGCCGGACAGCAACAGATCAGACAGAAGTTTGGGATAAATCAGTGTGCTGGCTGTGAGAGAGTTCAGCAGAAATGATGCCACGAAGGCAAACATGGGCCGGTGAAGAGCTCGCTGCGAACAGATGATATAAATCACCAGAGAGTCACTGAACAACACGAAGAGGTACAGCAACAGAAACACGAAGAATAAGAGCGAGCTGTGTGCAGACAGCGAGGAGAAACCGACCAGTGCCAGGGACGAGGTCACGTTAAACCCTGCTGACGTCATGAGGAGACCCCAACAAACAACACGCTGTGACCTCAGCTCAACAACAACAGAGCTAACCAACCTGTTAATATTTAAATAAAGGATATAACATTAGTTTATATCACATTGACATATACAGTAGTGATAAGGAAACTGGAATATTTAGAACACACATTTATTTAACATTCATATTTAAAACGTGTATTCATAGAATATGAATTCAGTTAATTAATCAGATACTAAAATATCTGCTTTAACATTAATGTATAGGTCAATGATAAATATCTATCATGAATCAGAAACAGGCAAAAGCATCATCGCAAGGAACACGAAAAATGAGAAACATGACATTAATATGAAATTAGTCATAAACCAGCTGAACAATCATCTCAAGGAACACGAAACATGAGGAGAAACTGACCTGAATCCAGCTGTTAAAATATTAATACATAACCACAGTGAACCATTGAATGTATGTGAACACGAAACGTGAGAAACATGAGGAGAAACCCACCTGTTTCAACAATTATGTTAATACATACACACAACATTAATAGTTTAAAGAATGTTAATATATGATTAGTCATGAAAACAGAGAAACATAATCTCAGTGAACATGAGGAGAAACGGCCCTGAATCCACCTGTTTAAACATTAACGTGAATATATAACATTAATGTAAGAAACATTTATACATATGGCTTCAAAATAACATTTATAAGTGAGATATTAAACTAAGATTAGCACAAGGAACACGAAACGTGAGGAGAAACTGACCTGAATCCACCTGTTTAAACATTAACTTCAATTTATATAACTAATATATACAGCATTAATATAAAGTACATTTTGTTTCATAATGAATCAGGAAAAGGCAGAAAGATTATCACCTTGAACACGAAACATGAGGAGAAACTGACCTGAATCCAGCTGTTTAAACAATTATGTTAATACATACACACAACATTAATAGTTATAATATTCATTTAAAGAATGTTAATATATGATTAGTCATGAAAACAGAGAAACATAATCTCAGTAACCATGAGGAGAAACGGACCTGAATCCAGCTGGTTAAACATTAACGTGAATATATAACATTAATGTAAGAAACATTTATACATATGACTTCAAAATAACATTTATAAGTGAGATATTAAACTAAGATTAGCACAAGGAACACGAAACGTGAGGAGAAACTGACCTGAATCCAGCTGGTGAAACATTAATATAACATTAATGTAGATATGATGAAGCACGTACAGACAGAGACAGCATCTCAGTGAACATGAAGCTGTGAAGCTGCTTTTATCACCATCCTTCTTCCTCCGTGGAGATCATTATATATTCATTAAAGGTCATCTGCCAATCACAAATATCTTGTTGTTTGGAATGGCAGGTTCTGAGAAGGCAATGTCAAGTTAATGTAAATCAGACATAAACATCTTAAAATAGTAAAAACTACATATATGCTAAAACCTCTCGTTCTTAACAGAGACTATATTCAGGGTCGATATGGGTTGAACTGAGATTCCCACACACACATTTTAAGATGTTCTGATCCGACTGGCACAAAGCACGGCTTTGAAGGAAAGGATAAAGTCACTAATCACGTAGTTGCTTTGAACTGTTCTTTGGTAAGTGTGCAGAGCAATGTTGATTTAAAATGGTGATTTGAAGGTTGAATATTTGTGTATATATTAATAATTACTGTAAATGAATTCCAGTTAAAGGTAACTATTAAGAAGACGGTTCTGTTTGTAATACTTTCTATTTTCATTGTGTTATTTGGTGGCATCAATGTGTGCATTTGATACAGGAGCAGTGTCTTTAGGGCCTCGTAGCCCTTAAGGTCAGAATAAAGAGATCCTCGACCACGCACCGCATAGAAAGATTCAACCTGTCTGGGAATGGATGCAAAACATCTATTGTCTCATTATCCATCTATTTGCTGGATGAGGTTTGGTTTTGAGTCCAAACGTGTTAAAGCAGGAACACGTGCAGCGCTGTGGGCCGCTGGTTAGCATCTGTTCCCTTCATGAGCACATCCAGTGTGACTGACATCCAATTAACATTCATGACAGAGCACACATTTAATTAACCAGAAAAACCCAATCTTTCACTTATTCGGGATGGACATGATCCTCAGAGACGTTTCATTATATTTCAATCATCCGTCTTTCTTGGTCATTGTGCAATATTACTCATGAATAAAACAGACCAGGAGACAGCTCTTCGGGTCCCGCGGGAAAGTACCCGTTGTGTCCTTGTTACGGCCTCTAATGTAATCTGACTGGCAGCTCAACCCCCTCTCTCCATCACTGTGCTGGACAAAGACGACAACTCCACTCATTTAATAAGCTTTTTACTTTAAAAATCATAAAGAGGTGTTAATATGTGGAGATTATCCTGCTGAACTAAACGTATAAGAATCATAAACATTTGTTTAAAGAGCAACTTGCAGGTTAGAGACCCCAGTGAATAAAGAGAGACAGCAAGCGCATTTCGTGGCATCTGCAGGCAGTGGCAAGTACTTCCGGCAACTGCCACAGAGGCCGCTACTCTGTGGTATCTGTGGCAAGTACTTCCGGCATATGCCACCGATGCCACGACTTGCCGAGGCATCTGCCGCTTCTCAACGGGAGTTGCCACAAGATGCCAGAGTAAGAGAAGGTTTACTGTAGCTGCCACTCGCCTTCCGTGGCCAATGCTGCTATTTAAACCCGTATTTATCGTGTAAAATGTCGCTGTTTAGGCATGACTTAATCGAACTGATCTGTACACAGGGTTGGGTTGTACCGGCGTTACGTAATCACAATACAAAAATCAAGTAGCCTAACTGTATTCAGCTCGCGTTACATTTGATTGAATCTGATCACAGTTACTTTCGTAAACCTGAAGTGAATACATTTTGGAATACTTATTGGAATTATTGGTGGAAAAGTTTCCTCACAAAATGTAATATTCATTACCGGCAGAACTGTGTGCACAGCGCAGCAGCGTGTCTGTGAGGCCCCGCCCCCGCACGCAGATGAGAGAGAGATCTCTTTTTAAATATATTGAAAGTTAGAAACTGAGATGGTTCGATAAAACGTGCAAGATAACGTTTATGTAGCATGTCTTTATTGTCGAAATGATGACATTTCCTAACGGAATAAAATCAAAGTGAATGGCCTGCTGCTGCTGAAGGGGCAAATATAAGTCCTTTGCCTAATTTATAAAGTAAACCTTAGCATCTCACTAGCAGTGGCAACTGCAATCAGTTACAGCTGCCCTAAGTCTGTAGCCAAGTCTAATAACACCAGTATACACGTTGCTGTGTCCATACAGATATTTATTTGTTAATTATTTGTCTTTACTCATACACCTGGTTTATCGTAGCAAGCAGTGGAAACTCCCCTCAAGAAGCGACAATTGCCAAGGGCGTTGCAACCCTCACTCGCCAATATTTCATCATAAATATAGCACGTTTGTTTATTTTAGCAAACCATGCTCCAAGTAAAATTGAATAGAAATGATGATGTATAATCTTTTTGAAAAATAGAGATCGCACATCAGTCCTGTGTACAGATCAGTTCGATAAAGTCATGCCTAAACAGCAACATTTTACACGATAAATACGCGTTTAAATAGCAGCATTGGCCACGGAAGGCGAGTGGCAGCTACAGTAAACCTTCTCTTACTCTGGCATCTTGTGGCAACTCCCGTTGAGCAGCGGCAGATGCCTCGGCAAGTTGTGGCATCGGTGGCAGATGCTGGAAGTACTTGCCACTGCCTGCAGATGCCACAAAATGAGCCAGGCCCTACTGTGAATAAATGTGTAGGAAAATTATGTATACAATAGATTTTCCAAAAAATATACTCTACAGTGACATCTGACGTCGTTTTTGTAAGACATTTTTACTTCCACATAAAAAAGGACCACCCGCGTGACCTCCCGCGTGTGACGTCACATCAGGGAGAGCGGACGGTCTAACGTGTGAATAAACATGGATCACAATAGAAGTTTTGACACAGAAGAGGTTGAAAATGTATATTTGAATGCATATGACGGACCACAACCATATAATTCTGAGACTGCTAGGCGTCTAAGAGACCAGGAGCAGCCAAGGATTCGAAGAAATAACGGCCATCGGAGAGAAATGTAGCAGTGGTGGCTCAAAACCTGCAAGTTGCTCTTTAACATAAACTTGGTGCGTAGGTGCTGACTTGTCTATTAAAAGTATTTTTGATACACTTTCAATTGTGCTTACAGCCAATTATTTTTACTGTACAACATGACCGGAGAGATTTATATTCTACCATTTTTACAGTCAAATACCGGCTAACAGAAACACTGAGTATTGAAGAAAACTGTGATGCTCCTCTCGCTCCCAGGAGAGAAACTTAAAATAAAGTGGAGTCTCTGAGAAGGTTCAAATGGGTACTTTAACTAAGTAACGTGGTAATAGAACAAGCAGAAGGTAAAGAAGAGACAAATGCCAGTGTTGTCTCGGTGGTGGCAGCTGCGAAGAAGGAAGGGCAGAGTTGTGCTCACCCGCCGCCTTATATCCTCTCTCGTGCTGAAGAAGGGGGGGCCCCCGCCTTAGTCTTCAATGTCCGAGATCGCGTTAAACAGAGGATTTCCACATTTTACATTCATTGCTTACATCCACACGCCTTTTCTCCTCCTTATCGCTTTCATAACTTTTTATTTATTTCATTTTAACGGCTGTAATGCAATACTTTACGGCAGTTATCATTTACGGTAGTTCCCGATGTTGTCATACCAACTCACGTCTGTAAACAAAACTTATTAAAATAACTGTACCTTCATTTAATATTCAGCAATAGTAATATCTGGATGTCTATAGATGTAGTGTTAAAGTCAGTAGGCTTTGGGGTGCAATACTCTGTGTACATTTGAACTTTACATTCACAACTCTAAGAAAAGGAATATTAGCCACATGCTAAATGCTAACCGGAGATGAAGGATTTTCAGAATAAAAGCTTGGCATTAAGATTGTGCGAGAACTTCTGGTTTTTCAGAATAAAACAGCATTTAAGCTGACGGTATGTTTAAACTAAATTATGCCATAAAACATTGATTTTAATTTCTAACAGTATTTGAATATAGAAACCACCCCACATGTATAGCTTTGTGTGGTGCTAGGTTCACGAGAGGATCCGCAATCGCACTTTGTTGCGCGGCTTCAGTGTCGTAGCCGAGATGCTGTTGATAGTGAGATGTGTCTGCCGTTCATTCTCAACTGTTTGACCGGTATGATGCACCATCCAGTAGAGTGCATTTTAACATATAGGCCCTCATGCTCTCAGACAGTACACGTACATACAAAAGTACTGAGATGTCACTCACATCAAGTGAGAAGCCTGCAGGGCAGAGGTCAGGGCGGTAAAAAACATCCTGCAGATGATGAAATGATGTTTGTGGTTAATGAGCTGCAGCTTGGACTCTGTGGACTAACGAGCTCCGGCCTTAATGACCTCATTCACACACTGACCTGTTTGCTTCTTTACATTGTGCTGCTGTAAACATTGTAAGAAATTAAAATCAATGTTTGTATGGCGTAATTTAGATGAAATATACTCTTTTAATTAAAGCTGTTTTATTCTGAAAAACCTTGACGTTCACACACTCTTTTAACTTAAAACTTTTATTCTGAAAATTATTCATTTCCGGTTAGCATTAGCATGTGGCTCATGTTACGTTTTTAACCTGTTAAGCCTCGAGCCTGTTTTTCAGGCCTCATGCTCGAAAATGACAATATCTTCCCTTTTTTCTCAAAGCAATGATAAACCTGTGAGTTGGATGTAGAAGAGTCAGAATCAATATAATTCTTTTATTTTAAAGTAAATTCAAATTGAACATAGTAAAACCATTTAAATGATTGTGTCCGTCCCAAAGAAAAAACATGACTTATAGTGAAAACCACCCTTGAATGATGGGATGGTAGACTCAAAGCTTTAGGAATCCAAACTATAACATATTTTACCTGCTCCATCGAAATCAGGCGCATTGACCCGGAGACACAGTTTGAGCTGTATGTGCTGCTGGAAAGAGGAGAGTCCTAGCTTTCTAATGATATCAGGATTGTTGTCGTACTCCAAATACTAAGCAAAATATGTCATATTATATAATGACTGTCACCGAGTCATCATTTTGAGAGACAGGCCTTCAGAGTTTCCTCCTCTCTGGAATCCATCGATCTGATTGATTATTAGCAAATGATCAAAATACTACGGAGAGCAGATAGTTTTGTTTGGATTGCTGGTCTGGTGGAAGCTCGTGTGTGTATTTTTGCGTTTGTGTGTATTGTGTTTGTTTCCCGGGGAAAACCCTCACGAGAAACACCGGCTGTTGTTATGCCTGCAGTGACGTCAAGTTACTCCGCTCTCCGCTTGTAATTATGCCGAAGCTTCAAAGTTGTATTTATTTTCTGAATTTGCCGAAACAAGTTTAATATTCTGAAAGCCAAGACTTTGTTTATTTGAAATCAGATGAAAACAAACTGTGACGGACCCTGCCGTGTTATCTATGATTACTATACGCCTTACATTCATAATTTCAGCGGAGGGAGGGGGGGCTGCGCTGCGGAACAGCAGAGTGCGAGTGAGAGCTGTCTTCTTCCCTTTACAAGTTTCAAACACGTATTTATCGTGTGATTTTGGAAATAAAAGTTTCATATTCTGAAAGCCAAGACTTTGTTTATTTAAAATCAAACAAAACAATTTTTTTTATGCAAATCCACGTTTATTTTGAAATGAGCCGTTGCGACTTCCGACTGATTTCGATAGAGCGGGTCACAGATCATAAGTACCCTGTATCAAGATTGAAGCAAAACAAGTGAAATGTGAGCTTTTTAGAGAGATTTAGCACAAAAAACACTTCTGGGGTCATTTGGGTGCATTTGACCTATCTCTGGCCCCCCTTGGTCGATTTTGATGATTGACATCTCTTTCTAACCGTCAGAGCCAATGGAATCGAGGGGAGGTTCCACATACACACACGTTACCAAATAAGGAGTGAGAGTGATGCGTAGCCAACACCGGAAGCGGCGATACACTCTGGTGGCTACCATTAGCAGCTAATATTAATTCTCAGATTTTTACATAAAAATGGAATTATGGATTATCAATACTTTTTTCACATTGGATGAACCTATGGATTAACTTTCAGGCGCGTTTTTCTTGTTTTAATGCCATTGAACACGACTTTTGATCAGAATAACAGCTAAAGGTGAGCATATCTCCGTGTTTTGCTACGTCGTGTTTTTTTTTTCTCACCACATTGTGTCTCAGTCTTAATATTTATAAAACTATGAATGTGTCATACCATCCTAACGGGAAGAAACTCAGCTAACTGTTGATACGAACCATTTTTACCGAAACAAATGTTATAGTTACTAACATTCAGAAGTGTACAGTCACTTTGGATAATAACACGGCGGGTTTAAAGAGCAACTTGCCAGTTGTTTTTTTAACTACATTTATGCTTAACCATGCCTGAAAATTACAAGTGAATGCAGGATTTGATATGTTTTACGAGACATAAGGGCAGGAATTCAGAGGGGAAGGAACCGTTTTGAGCTCTGCTACTAAAAACTGCTTTTTTTAACGTCATGCGTCATATTACGTCACATGGGGGAGCAGCTTTCTCGGACTCCTTCTCTGCCCAATCCGCGGTAGTAGTTTGTAGTTGGTTTGAGCGGTTGTGATTTAGTGAGCTGGGATTTTTTCCGTAATTCTACATTGCATTTCACCATTTGTAATCATGTTGACCTGTCAGGACATCGAGTCCCCAGTTTCCCTAACAGGAAAAAGACCGGAGCTAGCGTTTGTTCCTGGGTGCGTTGTGCGAGGTGCATCCACCTCCCTGCAGCACATACTCTCCACAGCTGAGGCCTATCAGACAAAACGTTTATCAGGAAACCGTATTACATCTCTCTCCCCCCTTCGCTCCTCTCTCTCTCCCCTCCGGTACAGCACCGTAGGACGTTGTGTGGAGTTGCATTAGGTAACGCGAGACACGGCTGATACTTGCGCATTAGCTTCTGTTATGGATCAGTATCAACAGTCCTGCCAGTAACGTTACTATATTATCAATACTACTTTAGTTATAGCCTGATATATGATAGCTAACTTTACAATGTTGTGATGTGACTGATGTTAGCTAACATTAACTGAAGCTAACGCCGGTCACTCGCCAAGACAGCTGCTCTGTTCTCCACTGGTTCTCCTCACACCACAGCTCCATTTCTCGCCGATGGCCGTTATTTCTTCTAATCCTTGGCTGCTCCTGGTCTCTTGGTCGCCTAGCAGGCTCATAATTCTAATCATATATATTTTCAACCTCTTCTGTGTCAAAACTAGCATTGTGATCCATGTTTATTGAAGATTATTATAATCTGATATTTGGGAAGAGTGTTACATTAGAAATGGCAGAAAGTCTTGTTGCAATTTCCAGATATTGAAAGAGGCCCCTGGAGTTTCTCTGGTAATTATCAATAGTAGCAGTTAAGTGAATACTGTTCAAACAATACCTGTGTTTGTGTTTTGTATTGATTTCTCTGTTTTATCCTTTCATAAATGCAAGGACTAAACTTGCTTCAAACATTCTAGGGTGCTTGGAGTAAACAGGTGTTATTGCTCTGTGGGGGAATGGGTAGTTAAGCAGGCTAGGTGGATGACAGTTCCTTCTGCTTAAGATCTCCAGTATGTCATGTTTCAGGGAAGTCTACATATCTTGAATGGTATATGTGTGTTTAATTACTTTGTATTAGTAATAGCAGTGTGTAAACAAAAGCTGGAAATATGAGAGTATTAATAAGTGTATCTTTGTGAACAAGTCTCTGGAATGAGCAAGGGGGTGTGAAAATCTATGCAGGAAAAGGAGATAACGGACACCAGATGTTTTTTATTATCAGCTCAGAGACAATAGTTTATTACCCTCTGCTGGCACGCGCTGATTCGCTAAGAGAAGCCATCTTTTTTAAATCTCCCAATGAGAAACTGACCACAGCTCCTCCTGGGTTTATTTTCTGCATATAAGCTATTCTATTTTTTAGTTATTTCTCTTTTCCTCCTGCCGACAAGATGAAAGGCTCTCCCGGCAGTCAGAACCAGAGCAGGGGGTGGGGTGGGCCCACCCCTTTGAAAGTGTAATGTATTCTTACCGTTTATCATTAAAACAGATTATTGTTTAACCCTCATCCTGGCTGTTTTGGGTTTTCCTTCTTTTAAAGCACACTCATATAGGATCGGCGCAGAGCAGAGATATCTGCCACAACATTATTCATACGTTAGACCGGCCGCTCTCCCCCATGTTAAGTCACACGCGGGAGGTCACGTGGGGAGGCTTTTTTATGCGGAAGTAAAAATGTCTTAGAAAAACGACGCCAGATGTCAGTGTAGAGCAGGGGTTGGCAACCGGATCCTGAACGAGACCGCCGCCAGAGCGCGTCTCCCCGTTACCTACAGAAGAAAACCATGCACGCAACGCAGCCCCGCTCTCTTTAACTCCAGGTGACTTTCTGCCGCTTTCCTCCGTGGTGCTGATCGTTTCTCCACGGAGGAAAGCACTTCACAAATTGCAGTACCCATAAGGAGCTGTACAAATGCCGCAGTTTTTGCGTGGCTGTAGAGGTCGCGTTAACCGAATATTTTCCGTCTATGACGGATTTTTTTTTACAATGACGGAAAAGTCTGAAAGCAGTCGGTCATTTTGACGGATTAGAACAAACTCGGAACAGCGCCAAGGTTTCCCCGCAGCGAGGCTCCGGTGTTATGCATGCCTGCCAAAAAGTAAATGATACCGTTTCCAAACCCAACTTTGCCGTACAAGTCATTGAAATGTCTGAGTTTTGGCTTTACGCTGTGCGCACTCCCGCGAGGTGCAGTGGGCATGCATAACACGGCGCTAACAGTTCACGAGCGTGCGCCCCGCCCCCCGTTGACACTGAATTATAATAATAATAATAATAGATTTAATTTGTTAGCGCTTTTACAGGTGCTCAAAGACGCTTTACAGATATAGTGAAGGGAAAAGGAAGGAACAACAAATAAATATATAGTAAACAATCACACATTAAAAATTATGACGGAAATGTTAAGATCCTGTCCATCAAAATGACGGGCAGTGAAAAAGTCTTGCGCAACATCTACGTGGCTGTGTCTTTAGTTGAAAGTCCAGTGGCGATCTGCTCATCTAAATAATATGCTACAAAGGGGCGGACTGGCCATCTGTGTGTTGAACTTTCCTGTCGGCTCCCAAACCATAGTAGAGGAGGGCAGAAGCAACAAGCTTCAGGTTCAATACCCCACTTTAGCTTCAATGACTGGAGAGAGGCGAGCTCTTCTGGGGAGGCCGTTGCATTTATTTAGCTGTTCTTCTGTTTCACAAAATACATCACAGACCTCTGTTTTTCTGCTGCCTCATTTCACTTCCAGGAACATACACACGTTCCCTCACTGTCGCTCTACCATCCACACACACACATGCACAAGCCACAACCCTCTCTCTCTCTTAAAGGGACAGCTATCTCATCTCACTCTGCATGACCCTAATATCATAACGTGTGTGCTCTGGAGAATCACAGAACGGAAGATCGTCCTTATTATTATGCCGTTCAAACCAATTATGTAAATGTGTTTGTTAAATTCGGCATCATGTAAGTTGCGCTGACAGGTCCACACACTGCTCGCCCGCAGCGAGGCTCCCCCGCCCTCCTGCTGATAGTTGACGAGCGTCAAGCTCCTCAACCCCCCCGCCCCCCCGTTGATAATTCTCGATCGTTGGCACGCTGATAACAATTTTATTTTTTTAAATGGCACTTCTTATCAAAAAGGTTGCCGACCCCTGCAGTAGAGGATATGTATGTATATTTTTGGGGAAATCTAGTGTATTTATCATTTTCCTACACATTTATTCACTGGTGTCTAACCTGCAAGTTGCTCTTTAATAAGCAGAGCCTCTCTCTCTCCTGACAGCCTGTGTCTCATGCAGCTCGCTGATACAGTAATGAGTGACCCGACATGACAGTAAATAATAAACATTTATAACCAGTTCAGCTAGTTCCAGGGGTAGATAATGTGATGGTCTAACTTTTAACATTTTAAATATCTCAAGTCACTAGAGTGATTTCCACCACAGGTTTATATTTGCGTAACATTTGCGCGACTTGTCCACATGCAGCTGTCACAGGGGTTGAGCTGCAGACTGAGACATCAACAGCTATAACTTTCGAGGGGTGGAGGTATGCCCATTATTTTTAATTTGTAAGAAGAAAGGACAGGAATGTGACGGTAAGGTGCACTGCTGCAAACACAACAACATCAATCCTCTCCAAGCACCTGCAGAGGCAACGCTAACACCAAGCTAGTAGCTAAAGACCCCTGAACCCACAGTGACGATGTTGAGTGAATGTCGACTCCGAACATTGTTGTGGCAGATATCTCTGCTCCGCGCCGATCCTATATGAGTTTGCTTTAAAAGAAGGAAAACTCAAAACAACCAGGATAGGGGTTAAACGGTAAGAATACATTACACTTTCAAAGGAGTGGACCCTACCCCCTGCTCTGGTCCAAATGCCGGGAGAACCTTCATCTTGACGGCAGGAGCAAAAGAGAAAGAACTAAAAGCCAGAACAGGCTTACATGCAGAAAATAAACCAGGAGGAGCTGTGGTCATAGCAAATCAGCGCGAGCCAGCAGAGGACATGGAAACAAGAGTCTCTAGCTGTCTCATATTACTGCAGCTTTCATCCACACACACACCCTTTCTGCACATTCCAGAGACTTGAGTTGTTTCTAAAGAATATCCCCTTCTTCACAAAGATAATACATATTAATACTCTCAAATTTCCAGCTTCTGGTTACACAGACTGCTTATTATGAATACAAAGTAATTAAACACACACATATACTATTCAAGATATGTAGACTTCCCTGAAACATGACATACTGGAGATCTTAAGCAGAAGGTACTCTCATCCACCTAGCCCCCTGTCCTGCCTAACTACACCTCCCCCACAGAGTAATAAAACCTGTTTACTCCAAGCACCCCAGAATGTTTGGAGCAAGTTTATTCCTCACATTTATGAAAGGATAAAACAGAGAAATCAATACAAAACACAAACACAGGTATTGTTTGAACAGTATTCACTTAACTGCTACTATTGATAATTACCAGAGAAACTCCAGGGGCCTCTTTCAATATCTGGAAATTGCAACAAGACTTTCTGCCATTTTTAATGTAACACTCTTCCCAAATATCAGATGATAATAATCTTCAACATGCAGCAAAAAATAATTTTCACCGTTAATACCACAGCTCCTTCAGTGATGCTGCGGCACCACGGTGTTTCAGAGAGAGATACCACAGCTCTTCAGTGAGGCTGCTGCACCACTGTGTTTCAGAGAGATACCACAGCTCCTTCAGTGAGGCTGCTGCACCACGGTGTTTCAGAGAGAGATACCACAGCTCATTCAGTGAGGCTGCGGCACCACGGTGTTTCAGAGAGATACCACAGCTCCTTCAGTGAGGCTGCTGCACCACGGTGTTTCACGGAGAGATACCACAGCTCCCTCAGTGAGGCTGCTGCACCACTGTGTTTCACGGAGAGATATCACAGCTCCCTCAGTGAGGCTGCTGCACCAGTGTTTCACGGAGAGATACCACAGCTCCGGTATGCACAGGAACGGATTGACGGTATTCTTATTATTTGTTGTACGTATTTATACATTTTAATTTCTAGTTTTTATATTTGTTCATACATTTTGGTAATTTTCTTTCATGTCACCTATTCATATTTGATTAGAAATATTAATAATAATATATTTTATTTCTATAGCGCTTTCTTGAACCCAAAGACGCTTTACATTTGGGAGGGAGGGTAAACAAAACAAAAACAAAGCCAAAAAGAAACAAAACAGAAAAGCAGTCAGGAGGAAGTTGATTGAGAGGGGGGAGGGGGGGGCTTATGGATACAGAGTTGAAGAGGTGGGTTAGAAGTTAGACGTTGACGGGACCCTCTAGGGGAGGACGGAGACGGGACCCTCTTGGGGATGGCGCATGGTGAAGTGGAGCCGAGAAGGAGGCCTAGAAAATGTTTCCCACTCTCAGTTATGATTGTGGTCATCAACTGAATATGGGCCGCACTGTTTCTCCTGATGTGCAACAAATGCTTCTGTCTACATGGATCTTTGTGTGGCGCAATCAAACAGTGTTGGGATCAGCTGTCTCTGCGGCAGCTCAGCAGCCTCTTCACATGCGTGAACACCTCCTTTAACTTCAGTCCGTACACCACCGGGTCCAGTAGAGTGGGTATTATCAGGATCACAATGGAGGTGATGAAAGTGGAGTCAGATTCTCTGTTGCTCTGCAGGCGGCGAAGCATCAGATCTAAGTAGACGCTGATAGTATAGTTAAAGAAGACGAGCAGGTGAGGAAGACAGGTTTGTAGAGCTTTGCTGCTGAAGCTACGTGAGCGCTGCAGGCAAATGAAGAGGATCCTAGCGTAGGAGAAGAGCATGAAGGCGGCAGGCAGGAATATGATAACTGCTGTGATCAGCAGACTGTATATTCCACTCAGCTGCGCTTCAGCACCACCGCAGCTCAGGCTCACAATGCTGTAGAGGTCGCAGTAGGCCCTGTTGAGCTGCGCCCTGCAGAGCGGTAAGCGGCTAGCCAGCAGCGTTGAGACTACCCCTAAAAAAACAGGCAGCATCCAGCAGAGAAGCAGCATCAGCACCACCTTGGCAGGAGTTACCAGCACAGCGTAGTGCATCGGGTGGCAGATGGACAGGTAGCGGTCAAAGGCCATGGCCGACAACAGCATGAAGCGAGCTCCACCAAGAGAGGAAACAAAGAAACCCTGGCACAGACACAAAGTCCGGGACACCTGCACCAAGCCGGCGCCGGACAGCAACAGATCAGACAGAAGTTTGGGATAAATCAGTGTGCTGGCTGTGAGAGAGTTCAGCAGAAGTGATGCCACGAAGGCAAACATGGGCCGGTGAAGAGCTCGCTGCGAACAGATGATATAAATCACCAGAGAGTCACTGAACAACACGAAGAGGTACAGCAACAGAAACACGAAGAATAAGAGCGAGCTGTGGCCAGACAGCGAGGAGAAACCGACCAGCGTCAGGGACGAGGTCACGTTAAACCCTGCTGACGTCATGAGGAGACCCCAACAAACAACACGCTGTGACCTCAGGTCAACAACAACAGAGCTAACCAACCTGTTAACATCTAAATAAAGGATATAACATTAGTTTATATCACATTGACATATACAGTAGTGATAAGGAAACTGGAATATTTAGAACACACATTTATTTAACATTCATATTTAAAACGTGTATTCATAGAATATGAATTCACAGTTAATTAATCAGATACTGAAATATCTGCTTTAACATTAATGTATAGGTCAATAATAAATATCTATCATGAATCAGAAACAGTCAAAAGCATCATCGCAAGGAACACGAAAAATGAGAAACATGACATTAATATGAAATTAGTCATAAACCAGCTGAACAATCATCTCAAGGAACACGAAACATGAGGAGAAACTGACCTGAATCCAGCTGTTAAAATATTAATACATAACATTATGCATCACCACAGTGAACCATTGAATGTATGTGAACACGAAACGTGAGAAACATGAGGAGAAACCCACCTGTTTCAACAATTATGTTAATACATACACACAACATTAATAGTTATAATATTCATTTAAAGAATGTTAATATATGATTAGTCATGAAAACAGAGAAACATAATCTCAGTAACCATGAGGAGAAACAGACCTGAATCCAGCTGGTTAAACATTAACGTGAATATATAACAATAATGTAAGAAACATTTATACATATGGCTTCAAAATAACATTTATAAGTGAGATATTAAACTAAGATTAGCACAAGGAACACTAAACGTGAGGGGAAACTGACCTGAATCCACTTGTTTAAACATTAACCTCAATTTATATAACATTAATATATACAGCATTAATATAAAGTACATATTTATTTCATAATGAATCAGGAAAAGGCAGAAAGATTATCACCTTGAACACGAAACATGAGGAGAAACTGACCTGAATCCAGCTGGTGAAACAATTATGTTTATACATACACACAACATTAATAGTTACAACATTCATTTAAAGAATGTTAATATATGATTAATCGTGAACATGAGGAGAAACTGACCTGAATCCAGCTGGTGAAACATTAATATAACATTAATGTAGATATGATGAAGCACGTACAGACAGAGACAGCATCTCAGTGAACATGAAGCTGTGAAGCTGCTTTTATCATCATCCTTCTTCCTCCGTGGAGATCATTATATATTCATTAAAGGTCATCTGCCAATCACAAATATCTTGTTGTTTGGAATGGCAGGTTCTGAGAAGGCAATGTCAAGTTAATGTAAAACAGACATAAACATCTTAAAATAGTAAAAAATACATATCGTTCTTAACAAAGACTATATTCAGGGTCGATATGGGTTGAACTGAGATTCCCACACACACATTTTAAGATCCGACCGGCACAAAGCACGGCTTTGAAGGAAAGGATAAAGTCACTAATCACGTAGTTGCTTTGAACTGTTCTTTGGTAAGTGTGCAGAGCAATGTTGATTTAAAATGGTGATTTGAAGGTTGAATATTTGTGTATATATTAATAATTAATGTAAATGAATTCCAGTTAAAGGTAACTATTAAGAAGACGGTTCTGTTTGTAATACTTTCTATTTTCATTGTGTTATTTGGTGGCATCAATGTGTGCATTTGATACAGGAGCAGTGTCTTTAGGGCCTCGTAGCCCTTAAGGTCAGAATAAAGAGATCCTCGACCACGCACCGCATAGAAAGATTCAACCTGTCTGGGAATGGATGCAAAACATCTATTGTCTCATTATCCATCTATTTGCTGGATGAGGTTTGGTTTTGAGTCCAAACGTGTTAAAGCAGGAACACGTGCAGCGCTGTGGGCCGCTGGTTAGCATCTGTTCCCTTCATGAGCACATCCAGTGTGACTGACATCCAATTAACATTCATGACAGAGCACACATTTAATTAACCAGAAAAACCCAATCTTTCACTTATTCGGGATGGACATGATCCTCAGAGACGTTTCATTATATTTCAATCATCCGTCTTTCTTGGTCATTGTGCAATATTACTCATGAATAAAACAGACCAGGAGACAGCTCTTCGGGTCCCGCGGGAAAGTACCCGTTGTGTCCTTGTTACGGCCTCTAATGTAATCTGACTGGCAGCTCAACCCCCTCTCTCCATCACTGTGCTGGACAAAGACGACAACTCCACTCATTTAATAAGCTTTTTACTTTAAAAATCATAAAGAGGTGTTAATATGTGGAGATTATCCTGCTGAACTAAACGTATAAGAATCATAAACATTTGTTTAAAGAGCAACTTGCAGGTTAGAGACCCCAGTGAATAAAGAGAGACAGCAAGCGCATTTCGTGGCATCTGCAGGCAGTGGCAAGTACTTCCGGCAACTGCCACAGAGGCCGCTACTCTGTGGTATCTGTGGCAAGTACTTCCGGCATATGCCACCGATGCCACGACTTGCCGAGGCATCTGCCGCTTCTCAACGGGAGTTGCCACAAGATGCCAGAGTAAGAGAAGGTTTACTGTAGCTGCCACTCGCCTTCCGTGGCCAATGCTGCTATTTAAACCCGTATTTATCATGTAAAATGTCGCTGTTTAGGCATGACTTAATCGAACTGATCTGTACACAGGGTTGGGTTGTACCGGCGTTACCTAATCACAATACAAAAATCAAGTAGCCTAACTGTATTCAGCTCGCGTTACATTTGATTGAATCTGATCACAGTTACTTTCGTAAACCTGAAGTGAATACATTTTGGAATACTTATTGGAATTATTGGTGGAAAAGTTTCCTCACAAAATGTAATATTCATTACCGGCAGAACTGTGTGCACAGCGCAGCAGAATGTCCGTGAGGCCCCGCCCCCGCACGCAGATGAGAGAGAGATCTCTTTTTAAATATATTGAAAGTTAGAAACTGAGATGGTTCGATAAAACGTGCAAGATAACGTTTATGTAGCATTTCTTTATTGTCGAAATGATGACATTTCCTAACGGAATAAAATCAAAGTGAATGGCCTGCTGCTGCTGAAGGGGCAAATATAAGTCCTTTGCCTAATTTATAAAGTAAACCTTAGCATCTCACTAGCAGTGGCAACTGCAATCAGTTACAGCTGCCCTAAGTCTGTAGCCAAGTCTAATAACACCAGTGTACACGTTGCTGTGTCCATACAGATATTTATTTGTTAATTATTTGTCTTTACTCATACACCTGGTTTATCGTAGCAAGCAGTGGAAACTCCCCTCAAGAAGCGACAATTGCCAAGGGCGTTGCAACCCTCACTCGCCAATATTTCATCATAAATATAGCACGTTTGTTTATTTTAGCAAACCATGCTCCAAGTAAAATTGAATAGAAATGATGATGTATAATCTTTTTGAAAAATAGAGATCGCACATCAGTCCTGTGTACAGATCAGTTCGATAAAGTCATGCCTAAACAGCAACATTTTACACGATAAATACGCGTTTAAATAGCAGCATTGGCCACGGAAGGCGAGTGGCAGCTACAGTAAACCTTCTCATACTCTGGCATCTTGTGGCAACTCCCGTTGAGCAGCGGCAGATGCCTCGGCAAGTTGTGGCATCGGTGGCATATGCCGGAAGTACTTGCCACAGACGGAGTAGTGGCCTCTGTGGCAGATGCTGGAAGTACTTGCCACTGCCTGCAGATGCCACAAAATGAGCCAGGCCCTACTGTGAATAAATGTGTAGGAAAATGATGTATACAATAGATTTTCCAAAAAATATACTCTACAGTGACATCTGACGTCGTTTTTGTAAGACATTTTTACTTCCACATAAAAAAGGACCACCCGCGTGACCTCCCGCGTGTGACGTCACATCAGGGAGAGCGGACGGTCTAACGTGTGAATAAACATGGATCACAATAGAAGTTTTGACACAGAAGAGGTTGAAAATGTATATTTGAATGCATATGACGGACCAAAACCATATAATTCTGAGACTGCTAGGCGTCTAAGAGACCAGGAGCAGCCAAGGATTAGAAGAAATAACGGCCATCGGAGAGAAATGTAGCAGTGGTGGCTCAAAACCTGCAAGTTGCTCTTTAACATAAACTTGGTGCGTAGGTGCTGACTTGTCTATTAAAATGATTTTTGATACACTTTCAATTGTGCTTACAGCCAATTATTTTTACTGTACAACATGACCGGAGAGATTTATATTCTACCATTTTTACGGTCAAATACCAGCAAACAGAAACACTGAGTATTGAAGAAAACTGTGATGCTCCTCTCGCTCCCAGGAGAGAAACGTAACGTGGTAATAGAACAAGCAGAAGGTAAAGAAGAGACAAATGCCAGTGTTGTCTCGGTGGTGGCAGCTGGGAAGAAGGAAGGGCAGAGTTGTGCTCACCCGCCGCCTTATATCCTCTCTCGTGCTGAAGAAGGGGGGGCCCCCGCCTTAGTCTTCAATGTCCGAGATCGCGTTAAACAGAGGATTTCCACATTTTACATTCATTGCTTACATCCACACGCCTTTTCTCCTCCTTATCGCTTTCATAACTTTTTATTTATTTCATTTTAACGGCTGTAATGCAATACTTTACGGCAGTTATCATTTACGGTAGTTCCGGATGTTGTCATACCAACTCACGTCTGTAAACAAAACTTATTAAAATAACTGTACCTTCATTTAATATTCAGCAATAGTAATATCTGGATGTCTATAGATGTAGTGTTAAAGTCAGTAGGCTTTGGGGTGCAATACTCTGTGTACATTTGAACTTTACATTCACAACTCTAAGAAAAGGAATATTAGCCACATGCTAAATGCTAACCGGAGATGAAGGATTTTCAGAATAAAAGCTTGGCATTAAGATTGTGCGAGAACTTCTGGTTTTTCAGAATAAAACAGCATTTAAGCTGACGGTATGTTTAAACTAAATTATGCCATAAAACATTGATTTTAATTTCTAACAGTATTTGAATATAGAAACCACCCCACATGTATAGCTTTGTGTGGTGCTAGGTTCACGAGAGGATCCGCAATCGCACTTTGTTGCGTGGCTTCAGTGTCGTAGCCGAGATGCTGTTGATAGTGAGATGTGTCTGCCGTTCATTCTCAACTGTTTGACCGGTATGATGCACCATCCAGTAGAGTGCATTTTAACATATAGGCCCTCATGCTCTCAGACAGTACACGTACATACAAAAGTACTGAGATGTCACTCACATCAAGTGAGAAGCCTGCAGGGCAGAGGTCAGGGCGGTAAAAACATCCTGCAGATGATGAAATGATGTTTGTGGTTAATGAGCTGCAGCTTGGACTCTGTGGACTAACGAGCTCCGGCCTTAATGACCTCATTCACACACTGACCTGTTTGCTTCTTTACATTGTGCTGCTGTAAACATTGTAAGAAATTAAAATCAATGTTTGTATGGCGTAATTTAGATGAAATATACTCTTTTAATTAAAGCTGTTTTATTCTGAAAAACCTTGACGTTCACACACTCTTTTAACTTAAAACTTTTATTCTGAAAATTATTCATTTCCGGTTAGCATTAGCATGTGGCTAATGTTACGTTTTTACCTGTTAAGCCTCGAGCCTGTTTTTCAGGCCTTATGCTCGAAAATGACAATATCTTCCCTTTTTTCTCAAAGCAATGATAAACCTGTGAGTTGGATGTAGAAGAGTCAGAATCAATATAATTTTCTTTTATTTTAAAGTAAATTCAAATTGAACATAGTAAAACCATTTAAATGATTGTGTCCGTCCCAAAGAAAAAACATGACTTATAGTGAAAACCACCCTTGAATGATGGGATGGTAGACTCAAAGCTTTAGGAATCCAAACTATAACATATTTTACCTGCTCCATCGAAATCAGGCGCATTGACCCGAAGACACATTTTGAGTTGTATACACTGCTGGAAAGAGGAGAGTCCTAGCTTTCTAATGATATCAGGATTGTTGTCGTACTCCAAATACTAAGCAAAATATGTCATATTATATAATGACTGTCACCGAGTCATCATTTTGAGAAAAAGGCCTTCAGAGTTTCCTCCTCTCTGGAATCCATCGATCTGATTGATTATTAGCAAATGATCAAAATACTACGGAGAGCAGATAGTTTTGTTTGGATTGCTGGTCTGGTGGAAGCTCGTGTGTGTATTTTTGCGTTTATGTGTATTGTGTTTGTTTCCCGGGGAAAACCCTCACGAGAAACACCGGCTGTTGTTGTGCCTGCAGTGACGTCAAGTTACTCCGCTCTCCGCTTGTAATTATGCCGAAGCTTCAAAGTTGTATTTATTTTCTGAATTTGCCGAAACAAGTTTAATATTCTGAAAGCCAAGACTTTGTTTATTTGAAATCAGATGAAAACAAACTGTGACGGACCCTGCCGTGTTATCTATGATTACTATACGCCTTACATTCATAATTTCAGCGGAGGGAGGGGGGGCTGCGCTGCGGAACAGCAGAGTGCGAGTGAGAGCTGTCTTCTTCCCTTTACAAGTTTCAAACACGTATTTATCGTGTGATTTTGGAAATAAAAGTTTCATATTCTGAAAGCCAAGACTTTGTTTATTTAAAATCAAACAAAACTATTTTTTTTATGCAAATCCACGTTTATTTTGAAATGAGCCGTTGCGACTTCCGACTGATTTCGATAGAGCGGGTCACAGATCATAAGTACCCTGTATCAAGATTGAAGCAAAACAAGTGAAATGTGAGCTTTTTAGAGAGATTTAGCACAAAAAACACTTCTGGGGTCATTTGGGTGCATTTGACCTATCTCTGGCCCCCCTTGGTCGATTTTGATGATTGACATCTCTTTCTAACCGTCAGAGCCAATGGAATCGAGGGGAGGTTCCACATACACACACGTTACCAAATAAGGAGTGAGAGTGATGCGTAGCCAACACCGGAAGCGGCGATACACTCTGGTGGCTACCATTAGCAGCTAATATTAATTCTCAGATTTTTACATAAAAATGGAATTATGGATTATCAATACTTTTTTCACATTGGATGAACCTATGGATTAACTTTCAGGCGCGTTTTTTCTTGTTTTAATGCCATTGAACACGACTTTTGATCAGAATAACAGCTAAAGGTGAGCATATCTCCGTGTTTTGCTACGTCGTGTTTTTTTTTTTCCACCACATTGTGTCTCAGTCTTAATATTTATAAAACTATGAATGTGTCATACCATCCTAACGGGAAGAAACTCAGCTAACTGATGATACGAACCATTTTTACCGAAACAAATGTTATAGTTACTAACATTCAGAAGTGTACAGTCACTTTGGATAATAACACGGCGGGTTTAAAGAGCAACTTGCCAGTTGTTTTTTTAACTACATTTATGCTTAACCTTGCCTGAAAATTACAAGTGAATGCAGGATTTGATATGTTTTACGAGACATAAGGGCAGGAATTCAGAGGGGAAGGAACCGTTTTGAGCTCTGCTACTAAAAACTGCTTTTTTTAACGTCATGCGTCATATTACGTCACATTACGTCGCAGCTTTCTCTGCCCAATCCACGGTAGTAGTTTGTAGTTGGTTTGAGCGGTTGTGATTTAGTGAGCTGGGATTTTTTCCGTAATTCTACATTGCATTTCACCATCTGTAATCATGTTGACCTGTCAGGACATCGAGTCAACCGTTTCCCTAACAGGAAAAAGACCGGAGCTAGCGTTTGTTCCTGGGTGCGTTGTGCGAGGTGCATCCACCTCCCTGCAGCACATACTCTCCACAGCTGAAGCCTATCAGACAAAACGTTTATCAGGAAACTGTATTACATCTCTCTCCCCCCTTCGCTCCTCTCTCTCTCCCCTCCGGTACAGCACCGTAGGACGTTGTGTGGAGTTGCATTAGGTAACGCGAGACACGGCTGATACTTGCGCATTAGCTTCTGTTATGGATCAGTATCAACAGTCCTGCCAGTAACGTTACTATATTATCAATACTACTTTAGTTATAGCCTGATATATGATAGCTAACTTTACAATGTTGTGATGTGACTGACGTTAGCTAACATTAACTGAAGCTAACGCCGGTCACTCGCCAAGACAGCTGCTCTGTTCTCCACTGGTTCTCCTCACACCACAGCTCCATTTCTCGCCGATGGCCGTTATTTCTTCTAATCCTTGGCTGCTCCTGGTCTCTTGGTCGCCTAGCAGGCTCATAATTCTAATCATATATATTTTCAACCTCTTCTGTGTCAAAACTAGCATTGTGATCCATGTTTATTGAAGATTATTATAATCTGATATTTGGGAAGAGTGTTACATTAGAAATGGCAGAAAGTCTTGTTGCAATTTCCAGATATTGAAAGAGGCCCCTGGAGTTTCTCTGGTAATTATCAATAGTAGCAGTTAAGTGAATACTGTTCAAACAATACCTGTGTTTGTGTTTTGTATTGATTTCTCTGTTTTATCCTTTCATAAATGCAAGGACTAAACTTGCTTCAAACATTCTAGGGTGCTCGGAGTAAACAGGTGTTATTGCTCTGTGGGGGAATGGGTAGTTAAGCAGGCTAGGTGGATGACAGTTCCTTCTGCTTAAGATCTCCAGTATGTCATGTTTCAGGGAAGTCTACATATCTTGAATGGTATATGTGTGTTTAATTACTTTGTATTAGTAATAGCAGTGTGTAAACAAAAGCTGGAAATATGAGAGTATTAATAAGTATATCTTTGTGAACAAGTCTCTGGAATGAGCAAGGGGGTGTGAAAATCTATGCAGGAAAAGGAGATAACGGACACCAGATGTTTTTTATTATCAGCTCAGAGACAATAGTTTATTACCCTCTGCTGGCACGCGCTGATTCGCTAAGAGAAGCCATCTTTTTTAAATCTCCCAATGAGAAACTGACCACAGCTCCTCCTGGGTTTATTTTCTGCATATAAGCTATTCTATTTTTTAGTTATTTCTCTTTTCCTCCTGCCGACAAGATGAAAGGCTCTCCCGGCACCACCCCTTTGAAAGTGTAATGTATTCTTACCGTTTATCATTAAAACAGATTATTGTTTAACCCTCATCCTGGCTGTTTTGGGTTTTCCTTCTTTTAAAGCACACTCATATAGGATCGGCGCAGAGCAGAGATATCTGCCACAACATTATTCATACGTTAGACCGGCCGCTCTCCCCCATGTTAAGTCACACGCGGGAGGTCACGTGGGGAGGCTTTTTTATGCGGAAGTAAAAATGTCTTAGAAAAACGACGCCAGATGTCAGTGTAGAGCAGGGGTTGGCAACCGGATCCTGAACGAGACCGCCGCCAGAGCGCGTCTCCCCGTTACCTGCAGAAGAAAACCATGCACGCAACGCAGCCCCGCTCTCTTTAACTCCAGGTGACTTTCTGCCGCTCTGACTTTCCTCCGTGGTGTCGTGTCACCACGGAGGAAAGCACTTCACAAATTGCAGTACCCATAAGGAGCTGTACAAATGCCGCAGTTTTTGCGTGGCTGCAGAGGTCGCGTTAACCGAATATTTTCCGTCTATGACGATTTTTTTTTTACAATGACGGAAAAGTCTGAAAGCAGTCGGTCATTTTGACGGATTAGAACAAACTCGGAACAGCGCCAAGGTTTCCCCGCAGCGAGGCTCCGGTGTTATGCATGCCTGCCAAAAAGTAAATGATACCGTTTCCAAACCCAACTTTGCCGTACAAGTCATTGAAATGTCTGAGTTTTGGCTTTACGCTGTGCGCACTCCCGCGAGGTGCAGTGGGCATGCATAACACGGCGCTAACAGTTCACGAGCGTGCGCCCCGCCCCCCGTTGACAGTTCACGACTGTGCTCTCCCCCCGTTGACACTGAATTATAATAATAATAATAATAGATTTAATTTGTTAGCGCTTTTACAGGTGCTCAAAGACGCTTTACAGATATAGTGAAGGGAAAAGGAAGGAACAACAAATAAATATATAGTAAACAATCACACATTAAAAATTATGACGGAAATGTTAAGATCCTGTCCATCAAAATGACGGGCAGTGAAAAAGTCTTGCGCAACATCTACGTAGCTGTGTCTTTAGTTGAAAGCCCAGTGGCGATCTGCTCATCTAAATAATATGCTACAAAGGGGCGGACTGGCCATCTGTGTGTTGAACTTTCCTGTCGGCTCCCAAACCATAGTAGAGGAGGGCAGAAGCAACAAGCTTCAGGTTCAATACCCCACTTTAGCTTCAATGACTGGAGAGAGGCGAGCTCTTCTTGGGAGGCCGTTGCATTTATTTAGCTGTTCTTCTGTTTCACAAAATACATCACAGACCTCTGTTTTTCTGCTGCCTCATTTCACTTCCAGGAACATACACACGTTCCCTCACTGTCGCTCTACCATCCACACACACACATGCACAAGCCACAACCCTCTCTCTCTCTTAAAGGGACAGCGATCTCATCTCACTCTGCATGACCCTAATATCATAACGTGTGTGCTCTGGAGAATCACAGAACGGAAGATCGTCCTTATTATTATGCCGTTTAAACCAATTATGTAAATGTGTTTGTTAAATTCGGCATCATGTAAGTTGCGCTGACAGGTCCACACACTGCTCCCCCGCAGCGAGGCTCCCCCGCCCTCCTGCTGATAGTTGACCAGCGTCAAGCTCCTCAACCCCCCTGCCCCCCCGTTGATAATTCTCGATCGTTGGCACGCTGATAACAATTTTATTTTTTTAAATGGCACTTCTTATCAAAAAGGTTGCCGACCCCTGCAGTAGAGGATATGTATGTATATTTTTGGGGAAATCTAGTGTATTTATCATTTTCCTACACATTTATTCACTGGTGTGTCTAACCTGCAAGTTGCTCTTTAATAAGCAGAGCCTCTCTCTCTCCTGACAGCCTGTGTCTCATGCAGCTCGCTGATCCAGTAATGAGTGACCCGACATGACAGTAAATAATAAACATTTATAACCAGTTCAGCTAGTTCCAGGGGTAGATAAGATTGGTAAATGTGATGGTCTAACTTTTAACATTTTAAATATCTCAAGTCACTAGAGTGATTTCCGCCGCAGGTTTATATTTCCGTAACCTTTGCGTGACTTGTCCACATGCAGCCGTCACAGGGTGGAGCTGCAGACTGAGACAGCTATAACTTTCGAGGGGTGGAGGTATGCCCATTATTTTTAATCTGTAAGAAGAAAGGACAGGAATGTGACGGTAAGGTGCACTGCTGCAAACACAACAACATCAATCCTCTCCAAGCACCTGCAGAGGCAACGCTAACACCAAGCTAGTAGCTAAAGACCCCTGAACCCACAGTGACGATGTTGAGTGAGTGCCGACTCCGAACATTGTTGTGGCAGATATCTCTGCTCCGCGCCGATCCTATATGAGTTTGCTTTAAAAGAAGGAAAACTCAAAACAACCAGGATAGGGGTTAAACGGTAAGAATACATTACACTTTCAAAGGAGTGGACCCTACCCCCTGCTCTGGTCCAAATGCCGGGAGAACCTTTCATCTTGACGGCAGGAGCAAAAGAGAAAGAACTAAAAGCCAGAACAGGCTTACATGCAGAAAATAAACCAGGAGGAGCTGTGGTCATAGCAGATCAGCGCGAGCCAGCAGAGGACATGGAAACAAGAGTCTCTAGCTGTCTCATATTACTGCAGCTTTCATCCACACACACACCCTTTCTGCACATTCCAGAGACTTGAGTTGTGTCTAAAGAATATCCCCTTGTTCACAAAGATAATACATATTAATACTCTCATATTTCCAGCTTCTGGTTACACAGACTGCTTATTATGAATACAAAGTAATTAAACACACACATATACTATTCAAGATATGTAGACTTCCCTGAAACATGACATACTGGAGATCTTAAGCAGAAGGTACTCTCATCCACCTAGCCCCCTGTCCTGCCTAACTACACCTCCCCCACAGAGTGATAAAACCTGTTTACTCCAAGCTCCCCAGAATGTTTGGAGCAAGTTTATTCCTCACATTTATGAAAGGATAAAACAGAGAAATCAATACAAAACACAAACACAGGTATTGTTTGAACAGTATTCACTTAACTGCTACTATTGATAATTACCAGAGAAACTCCAGGGGCCTCTTTCAATATCTGGAAATTGCAACAAGACTTTCTGCCATTTTAAATGTAACACTCTTCCCAAATATCAGATGATAATAATCTTCAACATGCAGCAAAAAATAATTTTCACCGTTAATACCACAGCTCCTTCAGTGAGGCTGCGGCACCACGGTGTTTCAGAGAGATACCACAGCTCCATCAGTGAGGCTGCTGCACCACGGTGTTTCACGGAGAGACACCACAGCTCCTTCAGTGAGGCTGCTGCACCACAGTGTTTTACAGAGAGATACCACAGCTCCTTCAGTGAGGCTGCTGCACCACTGTGTTTCAGAGAGATACCACAGCTCCTTCAGTGAGGCTGCTGCACCACTGTGTTTCAGAGACATACCACAGCTCCTTCAGTGAGGCTGCTGCACCACGGTGTTTCAGAGAGATACCACAGCTCCTTCAGTGAGGCTGCTGCACCACGGTGTTTCACGGAGAGACACCACAGCTCCTTCAGTGAGGCTGCTGCACCACTGTGTTTCAGAGAGATACCACAGCTCCTTCAGTGAGGCTGCTGCACCACTGTGTTTCAGAGACATACCACAGCTCCTTCAGTGAGGCTGCTGCACCACGGTGTTTCAGAGAGATACCACAGCTCCTTCAGTGAGGGCTGCGGCACCACGTGTTTCAGAGAGATACCACAGCTCCTTCAGTGAGGCTGCTGCATCACGGTGTTTCACGGAGAGACACCACAGCTCCTTCAGTGAGGCTGCTGCACCACGGTGTTTCAGAGAGAGATACCACAGCTCCTTCAGTGAGGCTGCTGCATCAGGTGTTTCAACGGAGAGACACCAACAGCTCCTTCAGTGAGGCTGCTGCACCACGGTGTTTCAGAGAGAGATACCACAGCTCCTTCAGTGAGGCTGCTGCATCAGGTGTTTCACGGAGAGACACCACAGCTCCTTCAGTGAGGCTGCTGCACCACGGTGTTTCAGAGAGAGATACCACAGCTCCTTCAGTGAGGCTGCGGCACCACGTGTTTCAGAGAGATACCAATGCTCCTTCAGTGAGGCTGCGGCACCACGTGTTTCAGAGAGATACCACAGCTCCTTCAGTGAGGCTGCTGCACCACGGTGTTTCACGGAGAGATACCACAGCTCCTTCAGTGAGGCTGATGCACCACAGTGTTTCAGAGAGAGATACCACAGCTCCTTCAGTGAGGCTGCTGCACCACAGTGTTTCAGAGAGAGATACCACAGCTCCTTCAGTGAGGCTGCGGCACCACATGTTTCAGAGAGATACCACAGCTCCTTCAGTGAGGCTGCTGCATCACGGTGTTTCACGGAGAGACACCACAGCTCCTTCAGTGAGGCTGCTGCACCACGGTGTTTCAGAGAGAGATACCACAGCTCCTTCAGTGAGGCTGCTGCACCACGGTGTTTCACGAAGAGATACCACAGCTCCTTCAGTGAGGCTGCTGCACCACGGTGTTTCAGAGAGAGATACCACAGCTCCTTCAGTGAGGCTGCTGCACCACGGTGTTTCACGGAGAGATACCACAGCTCCCTCAGTGAGGCTGCTGCACCAGTGTTTCAGAGAGATACCACAGCTCCTTCAGTGAGGCTGCTGCACCACGGTGTTTCAGAGAGATACCACAGCTCCTTCAGTGAGGCTGCGGCACCACGTGTTTCAGAGAGATACCACAGCTCCTTCAGTGAGGCTGCTGCATCACGGTGTTTCACGGAGAGACACCACAGCTCCTTCAGTGAGGCTGCTGCACCACGGTGTTTCAGAGAGAGATACCACAGCTCCTTCAGTGAGGCTGCTGCATCAGGTGTTTCACGGAGAGACACCACAGCTCCTTCAGTGAGGCTGCTGCACCACGGTGTTTCAGAGAGAGATACCACAGCTCCTTCAGTGAGGCTGCTGCATCAGGTGTTTCACGGAGAGACACCACAGCTCCTTCAGTGAGGCTGCTGCACCACGGTGTTTCAGAGAGAGATACCACAGCTCCTTCAGTGAGGCTGCGGCACCACGTGTTTCAGAGAGATACCAATGCTCCTTCAGTGAGGCTGCGGCACCACGTGTTTCAGAGAGATACCACAGCTCCTTCAGTGAGGCTGCTGCACCACGGTGTTTCACGGAGAGATACCACAGCTCCTTCAGTGAGGCTGATGCACCACAGTGTTTCAGAGAGAGATACCACAGCTCCTTCAGTGAGGCTGCTGCACCACAGTGTTTCAGAGAGAGATACCACAGCTCCTTCAGTGAGGCTGCGGCACCACATGTTTCAGAGAGATACCACAGCTCCTTCAGTGAGGCTGCTGCATCACGGTGTTTCACGGAGAGACACCACAGCTCCTTCAGTGAGGCTGCTGCACCACGGTGTTTCAGAGAGAGATACCACAGCTCCTTCAGTGAGGCTGCTGCACCACGGTGTTTCACGAAGAGATACCACAGCTCCTTCAGTGAGGCTGCTGCACCACGGTGTTTCAGAGAGAGATACCACAGCTCCTTCAGTGAGGCTGCTGCACCACGGTGTTTCACGGAGAGATACCACAGCTCCCTCAGTGAGGCTGCTGCACCAGTGTTTCACGGAGAGATACCACAGCTCCGGTATGCACAGGAACGGATTGATGTATTCTTATTATTTGTTGTACGTATTTATACATTTTAATTTCTAGTTTTTATATTTGTTCATACATTTTGGTAATTTTCTTTTATGTCACCTATTCATATTTGATTAGAAATATTAATAATAATATATTTTATTTCTATAGCGCTTTCTTGAACCCAAAGACGCTTTACATTTGGGAGGGAGGGTAAACAAAACAAAAACAAAGCCAAAAAGAAACAAAACAGAAAAGCAGTCAGGAGGAAGTTGATTGAGAGGGGGGGGGGCTTATGGATACAGAGTTGAAGAGGTGGGTTAGAAGTTAGACGTTGACGGGACCCTCTAGGGGAGGACGGAGACGGGACCCTCTTGGGGATGGCCCATGGGGACGTGGAGCCGAGAAGGAGGCCTAGAAAATGTTTCCCACTCTCAGTTATGATTGTGGTCATCAACTGAATATGGGCCGCACTGTTTCTCCTGATGTGCAACAAATGCTTCTGTCTACATGGATCTTTGTGTGGTGCAATCAAACAGTGTTGGGATCAGCTGTCTTTGCGGCAGCTCAGCAGCCTCTTCACATGCGTGAACACCTCCTTTAACTTCAGTCCGTACACCACGGGGTTCAGTACAGTAGGTACTAGAATCATCAGCATGGAGATGATAAGGGTGGAGTCAGATTCTCTGTTGCTCTGCAGACGGCGAAGCATCAGATCTAAGTAGATGCTGATGGAATAGTTAAAGAAGACGAGCAGGTGAGGAAGACAGGTTTGTAGAGCTTTGCTGCTGAAGCTACGTGAGCGGCGCAGGCAGATGAAGAGGATCCTAGCGTAGGAGAAGAGCATGAAGGCGGCAGGCAGGAAGACGGTGGCTGTGACTATCAGCAGAATGTATATTCCACTCAGCTGCGCTTCAGCACCACCGCAGCTCAGGGTGAAATAGCTGTCGATGTCACAGTAGGCCCTGTTGAGCTGCGCCCTGCAGAGCGGTAAGCGGCTAGCCAGCAGCGTTGTGACTCCCCCTAGAATAACAGGCAGCATCCAGCAGAGAAGCAGCATCAGCACCACCTTGGCAGGAGTTACCAGCACAGCGTAGTGCATCGGGTGGCAGATGGACAGGTAGCGGTCAAAGGCCATGGCCGACAACAGCATGAAGCTAGCTCCACCAAGAGAGGAAACTAAGAAACCCTGGCACAGACAGAAAGTCCGGGACACCTGCACCAAGCCGGCGCCGGACAGCAACAGATCAGACAGAAGTTTAGGATAAGTCAGTGTGCTGGCTGTGAGAGAGTTCAGCAGAAATGATGCCACGAAAGCAAACATGGGCCGGTGAAGAGCTCGCTGCGAACAGATGATATAAATCACCAGAGAGTCACTGAACAACACGAAGAGGTACAGCAACAGAAACACGAAGAATAAGAGCGAGCTGTGGCCAGACAGCGAGGAGAAACCGACCAGCGTCAGGGACGAGGTCACGTTAAACCCTGCTGACGTCATGAGGAGACCCCAACAAACAACACGCTGTGACCTCAGGTCAACAACAACAACAACAGAGCTAACCAACCTGTTAACATCTAAATAAAGGATATAACATTAGTTTATATCACATTGACATATACAGTAGGAAGGAAATATTTAGAACACACATTTATTTAACATTCATATTTAAAACGTGTATTCATAGAATATGAATTCACAGTTAATTAATCAGTTACTGAAATATCTGCTTTAACATTAATGTATAGGTCAATGATAAATATCTATCATGAATCAGAAACAGGCAAAAGCATCATCGCAAGGAACACGAAAAATGAGAAACATGACATTAATGTGAAATTAGTCATAAACCAGCTGAACAATCATCTCAAGGAACACGAAACATGAGGAGAAACTGACCTGAATCCACCTGTTAAAATATTAATACATAACATTATGCATCACCACAGTGAACCATTGAATGTATGTGAACACGAAACGTGAGAAACATGAGGAGAAACTGACCTGAATCCACCTGTTAAAATATTAATACATAACATTATGCATCACCACAGTGAACCATTGAATGTATGTGAACACGAAACGTGAGAAACATGAGGAGAAACCCACCTGTTTCAACAATTATGTTAATACATACACACAACATTAATAGTTATAATATTCATTTAAAGAATGTTAATATATGATTAGTCATGAAAACAGAGAAACATAATCTCAGTAACCATGAGGAGAAACGGCCCTGAATCCAGCTGGTTTAAACATTAACGTGAATATATAACATTAATGTAAGAAACATTTATACATATGGCTTCAAAATAACATTTATAAGTGAGATATTAAACTAAGATTAGCACAAGGAACACGAAACGTGAGGAGAAACTGACCTCAATCCACCCGTTTACACATTAACTTCAATTTATATAACATTAATATATACAGCATTAATATAAAATACATATTTTGTTTCATAATGAATCAGGAAAAGGCAGAAAGATTATCACCGTGAACACGAAACATGAGAAGAAACTGACCTGAATCCAGCTGGTGAAACAATTATGTTAATACATACACACAACATTAATAGTTACAACATTCATTTAAAGAATGTTAATATATGATTAGTCATGAAAACAAAGAAACATAATCTCAGTAACCATGAGGAGAAACTGACCTTAATCCAGCTGGTGAAACATTAATATAACATTAATGTAGATATGATGAAGCACGTACGGACAGAGACAGCATCTCAGTGAACATGAAGCTGTGAAGCTGCTTTTATCACCATCCTTCTTCCTCCGTGGAGATCATTATATATTCATTAAAGGTCATCTGCCAATCACAAATATCTTGTTGTTTGGAATGGCAGGTTCTGAGAAGGCAATGTCAAGTTAATGTAAAACAGACATAAACATCTTAAAATAGTAAAAACTACATATATGCTAAAACCTTTCTCGTTCTTAACAAAGACTATATTCAGGGTCGATATGGGTTGAACTGAGATTCCCACACACACATTTTAAGATGTTCTGATACGCCCGACCGGCACAAAGCACGGCTTTGAAGGAAAGGATAAAGTCACTAATCACGTAGTTGCTTTGAACTGTTCTTTGGTAAGTGTGCAGAGCAATGTTGATTTAAAATGGTGATTTGAAGGTTGAATATTTGTGTATATATTTATAATGAATGTAAATTAATTCCAGTTAAAGGTAACTATTAAGAAGACGGTTCTGTTTGTAATACTTTCTATTTTCATTGTGTTATTTGGTGGCATCAATGTGTGCATGTGATACAGGAGCAGTGTCTTTAGGGCCTCGTAGCCCTTAAGGTCAGAATAAAGAGATCTTCGACCACGCACCGCATAGAAAGATTCAACCTCTCTGGGAATGGATTCAAAACATCTATTGTCTCATTATCCATCTATTTGCTGGATGAGGTTTGGTTTTGAGTCCAAACGTGTTAAAGCAGGAACACGTGCAGCGCTGTGGGCCGCAGTTAGCATCTGTTCCCTTCATGAGCACATCCAGTGTGACTGACATCCAATTAACATTCATGACAGAGCACACATTTAATTAACCAGAAAAACCCAATCTTTCACTTATTCGGGATGGACATGATCCTCAGAGACGTTTCATTATATTTCAATCATCCGTCTTTCTTGGTCATTGTGCAATATTACTCATGAATAAAACACACCAGGAGACAGCTCTTCGGGTCCCGCGGGGAAGTACCCGTTGTGTCCTCGTTACGGCCTCTAATGTAATCTGACCGGCAGCTCAACCCCCTCTCTCCATCACTGTGCTGGACAAAGACGACAACTCCACTCATTTAATAAGCTTTTTACTTTAGAAATCATAAAGAGGTGTTAATATGTGGAGATTATCCTGCTGAACCAAACGTATAAGAATCATAAACATTTGTTTAAAGAGCAACTTGCAGGTTAGAGACCCCAGTGAATAAAGAGAGACAGCAAGCGCATTTCGTGGCATCTGCAGGCAGTGGCAAGTACTTCCGGCAACTGCCACAGAGGCCGCTACTCTGTGGTATCTGTGGCAAGTACTTCCGGCATATGCCACCGATGCCACGACTTGCCGAGGCATCTGCCGCTGCTCAACGGGAGTTGCCACAAGATGCCAGAGTAAGAGAAGGTTTACTGTAGCTGCCACTCGCCTTCCGTGGCCAATGCTGCTATTTAAACCCGTATTTATCGTGTAAAATGTCGCTGTTTAGGCATGACTTAATATGACGGACCACAACCATATAATTCTGAGACTGCTAGGCATCTAAGAGACCAGGAGCAGCCAAGGATTAGAAGAAATAACGGCCATCGGAGAGAAATGTAGCAGTGGTGGCTCAAAACCTGCAAGTTGCTCTTTAACATAAACGTGGTGCGTAGGTGCTGACTTGTCTATTAAAATGATTTTTGATACACTTTCAATTGTGCTTACAGCCAATTATTTTTACTGTACAACATGACCGGAGAGATTTATATTCTACAATTTTTACGGTCAAATACCAGCAAACAGAAACACTGAGTATTGAAGAAAACTGTGATGCTCCTCTCGCTCCCAGGAGAGAAACGTAACGTGGTAATAGAACAAGCAGAAGGTAAAGAAGAGACAAATGCCAGTGTTGTCTCGGTGGTGGCAGCTGCGAAGAAGGAAGGGCAGAGTTGTGCTCACCCGCCGCCTTATATCCTCTCTCGTGCTGAAGAAGGGGGGGCCCCCGCCTTAGTCTTCAATGTCCGAGATCGCGTTAAACAGAGGATTTCCACATTTTACATTCATTGCTTACATCCACACGCCTTTTCTCCTCCTTATCGCTTTCATAACTTTTTATTTATTTCATTTTAACGGCTGTAATGCAATACTTTACGGCAGTTATCATTTACGGTAGTTCCGGATGTTGTCATACCAACTCACGTCTGTAAACAAAACTTATTAAAATAACTGTACCTTCATTTAATATTCAGCAATAGTAATATCTGGATGTCTATAGATGTAGTGTTAAAGTCAGTAGGCTTTGGGGTGCAATACTCTGTGTACATTTGAACTTTACATTCACAACTCTAAGAAAAGGAATATTAGCCACATGCTAAATGCTAACCGGAGATGAAGGATTTTCAGAATAAAAGCTTGGCATTAAGATTGTGCGAGAACTTCTGGTTTTTCAGAATAAAACAGCATTTAAGCTGACGGTATGTTTAAACTAAATTATGCCATAAAACATTGATTTTAATTTCTAACAGTATTTGAATATAGAAACCACCCCACATGTATAGCTTTGTGTGGTGCTAGGTTCACGAGAGGATCCGCAATCGCACTTTGTTGCGTGGCTTCAGTGTCGTAGCCGAGATGCTGTTGATAGTGAGATGTGTCTGCCGTTCATTCTCAACTGTTTGACCGGTATGATGCACCATCCAGTAGAGTGCATTTTAACATATAGGCCCTCATGCTCTCAGACAGTACACGTACATACAAAAGTACTGAGATGTCACTCACATCAAGTGAGAAGCCTGCAGGGCAGAGGTCAGGGCGGTAAAAACATCCTGCAGATGATGAAATGATGTTTGTGGTTAATGAGCTGCAGCTTGGACTCTGTGGACTAACGAGCTCCGGCCTTAATGACCTCATTCACACACTGACCTGTTTGCTTCTTTACATTGTGCTGCTGTAAACATTGTAAGAAATTAAAATCAATGTTTGTATGGCGTAATTTAGATGAAATATACTCTTTTAATTAAAGCTGTTTTATTCTGAAAAACCTTGACGTTCACACACTCTTTTAACTTAAAACTTTTATTCTGAAAATTATTCATTTCCGGTTAGCATTAGCATGTGGCTAATGTTACGTTTTTACCTGTTAAGCCTCGAGCCTGTTTTTCAGGCCTTATGCTCGAAAATGACAATATCTTCCCTTTTTTCTCAAAGCAATGATAAACCTGTGAGTTGGATGTAGAAGAGTCAGAATCAATATAATTTTCTTTTATTTTAAAGTAAATTCAAATTGAACATAGTAAAACCATTTAAATGATTGTGTCCGTCCCAAAGAAAAAACATGACTTATAGTGAAAACCACCCTTGAATGATGGGATGGTAGACTCAAAGCTTTAGGAATCCAAACTATAACATATTTTACCTGCTCCATCGAAATCAGGCGCATTGACCCGAAGACACATTTTGAGTTGTATACACTGCTGGAAAGAGGAGAGTCCGAGCTTTCTAATGATATCAGGATTGTTGTCGTACTCCAAATACTAAGCAAAATATGTCATATTATATAATGACTGTCACCGAGTCATCATTTTGAGAAAAAGGCCTTCAGAGTTTCCTCCTCTCTGGAATCCATCGATCTGATTGATTATTAGCAAATGATCAAAATACTACGGAGAGCAGATAGTTTTGTTTGGATTGCTGGTCTGGTGGAAGCTCGTGTGTGTATTTTTGCGTTTGTGTGTATTGTGTTTGTTTCCCGGGGAAAACCCTCACGAGAAACACCGGCTGTTGTTATGCCTGCAGTGACGTCAAGTTACTCCGCTCTCCGCTTGTAATTATGCCGAAGCTTCAAAGTTGTATTTATTTTCTGAATTTGCCGAAACAAGTTTAATATTCTGAAAGCCAAGACTTTGTTTATTTGAAATCAGATGACAACAAACTGTGACGGACCCTGCCGTGTTATCTATGATTACTATATTCCTTACATTCATAATTTCAGCGGAGGGAGGGGGGGCTGCGCTGCGGAACAGCAGAGTGCGAGTGAGAGCTGTCTTCTTCCCTTTACAAGTTTCAAACACGTATTTATCGTGTGATTTTGGAAATAAAAGTTTCATATTCTGAAAGCCAAGACTTTGTTTATTTAAAATCAAACAAAACAATTTTTTTTATGCAAATCCACGTTTATTTTGAAATGAGCCGTTGCGACTTCCGACTGATTTCGATAGAGCGGGTCACAGATCATAAGTACCCTGTATCAAGATTGAAGCAAAACAAGTGAAATGTGAGCTTTTTAGAGAGATTTAGCACAAAAAACACTTCTGGGGTCATTTGGGTGCATTTGACCTATCTCTGGCCCCCCTTGGTCGATTTTGATGATTGACATCTCTTTCTAACCGTCAGAGCCAATGGAATCGAGGGGAGGTTCCACATACACACACGTTACCAAATAAGGAGTGAGAGTGATGCGTAGCCAACACCGGAAGCGGCGATACACTCTGGTGGCTACCATTAGCAGCTAATATTAATTCTCAGATTTTTACATAAAAATGGAATTATGGATTATCAATACTTTTTTCACATTGGATGAACCTATGGATTAACTTTCAGGCGCGTTTTTCTTGTTTTAATGCCATTGAACACGACTTTTGATCAGAATAACAGCTAAAGGTGAGCATATCTCCGTGTTTTGCTACGTCGTGTTTTTTTTTTTCACCACATTGTGTCTCAGTCTTAATATTTATAAAACTATGAATGTGTCATACCATCCTAACGGGAAGAAACTCAGCTAACTGATGATACGAACCATTTTTACCGAAACAAATGTTATAGTTACTAACATTCAGAAGTGTACAGTCACTTTGGATAATAACACGGCGGGTTTAAAGAGCAACTTGCCAGTTGTTTTTTTAACTACATTTATGCTTAACCTTGCCTGAAAATTACAAGTGAATGCAGGATTTGATATGTTTTACGAGACATAAGGGCAGGAATTCAGAGGGGAAGGAACCGTTTTGAGCTCTGCTACTAAAAACTGCTTTTTTTAACGTCATGCGTCATATTACGTCACATTACGTCGCAGCTTTCTCTGCCCAATCCACGGTAGTAGTTTGTAGTTGGTTTGAGCGGTTGTGATTTAGTGAGCTGGGATTTTTTCCGTAATTCTACATTGCATTTCACCATCTGTAATCATGTTGACCTGTCAGGACATCGAGTCAACCGTTTCCCTAACAGGAAAAAGACCGGAGCTAGCGTTTGTTCCTGGGTGCGTTGTGCGAGGTGCATCCACCTCCCTGCAGCACATACTCTCCACAGCTGAAGCCTATCAGACAAAACGTTTATCAGGAAACTGTATTACATCTCTCTCCCCCCTTCGCTCCTCTCTCTCTCCCCTCCGGTACAGCACCGTAGGACGTTGTGTGGAGTTGCATTAGGTAACGCGAGACACGGCTGATACTTGCGCATTAGCTTCTGTTATGGATCAGTATCAACAGTCCTGCCAGTAACGTTACTATATTATCAATACTACTTTAGTTATAGCCTGATATATGATAGCTAACTTTACAATGTTGTGATGTGACTGACGTTAGCTAACATTAACTGAAGCTAACGCCGGTCACTCGCCAAGACAGCTGCTCTGTTCTCCACTGGTTCTCCTCACACCACAGCTCCATTTCTCGCCGATGGCCGTTATTTCTTCTAATCCTTGGCTGCTCCTGGTCTCTTGGTCGCCTAGCAGGCTCATAATTCTAATCATATATATTTTCAACCTCTTCTGTGTCAAAACTAGCATTGTGATCCATGTTTATTGAAGATTATTATAATCTGATATTTGGGAAGAGTGTTACATTAGAAATGGCAGAAAGTCTTGTTGCAATTTCCAGATATTGAAAGAGGCCCCTGGAGTTTCTCTGGTAATTATCAATAGTAGCAGTTAAGTGAATACTGTTCAAACAATACCTGTGTTTGTGTTTTGTATTGATTTCTCTGTTTTATCCTTTCATAAATGCAAGGACTAAACTTGCTTCAAACATTCTAGGGTGCTCGGAGTAAACAGGTGTTATTGCTCTGTGGGGGAATGGGTAGTTAAGCAGGCTAGGTGGATGACAGTTCCTTCTGCTTAAGATCTCCAGTATGTCATGTTTCAGGGAAGTCTACATATCTTGAATGGTATATGTGTGTTTAATTACTTTGTATTAGTAATAGCAGTGTGTAAACAAAAGCTGGAAATATGAGAGTATTAATAAGTATATCTTTGTGAACAAGTCTCTGGAATGAGCAAGGGGGTGTGAAAATCTATGCAGGAAAAGGAGATAACGGACACCAGATGTTTTTTATTATCAGCTCAGAGACAATAGTTTATTACCCTCTGCTGGCACGCGCTGATTCGCTAAGAGAAGCCATCTTTTTTAAATCTCCCAATGAGAAACTGACCACAGCTCCTCCTGAGTTTATTTTCTGCATATAAGCTATTCTATTTTTTAGTTATTTCTCTTTTCCTCCTGCCGACAAGATGAAAGGCTCTCCCGGCACCACCCCTTTGAAAGTGTAATGTATTCTTACCGTTTATCATTAAAACAGATTATTGTTTAACCCTCATCCTGGCTGTTTTGGGTTTTCCTTCTTTTAAAGCACACTCATATAGGATCGGCGCAGAGCAGAGATATCTGCCACAACATTATTCATACGTTAGACCGGCCGCTCTCCCCCATGTTAAGTCACACGCGGGAGGTCACGTGGGGAGGCTTTTTTATGCGGAAGTAAAAATGTCTTAGAAAAACGACGCCAGATGTCAGTGTAGAGCAGGGGGTTGGCAACCGGATCCTGAACGAGACCGCCGCCAGAGCGCGTCTCCCCGTTACCTGCAGAAGAAAACCATGCACGCAACGCAGCCCCGCTCTCTTTAACTCCAGGTGACTTTCTGCCGCTTTCCTCCGTGGTGCTGATCGTTTCTCCACGGAGGAAAGCACTTCACAAATTGCAGTACCCATAAGGAGCTGTACAAATGCCGCAGTTTTTGCGTGGCTGTAGAGGTCGCGTTAACCGAATATTTTCCGTCTGACGGATTTTTTTTACAATGACGGAAAAGTCTGAAAGCAGTCGGTCATTTTGACGGATTAGAACAAACTCGGAACAGCGCCAAGGTTTCCCCGCAGCGAGGCTCCGGTGTTATGCATGCCTGCCAAAAAGTAAATGATACCGTTTCCAAACCCAACTTTGCCGTACAAGTCATTGAAATGTCTGAGTTTTGGCTTTACGCTGTGCGCACTCCCGCGAGGTGCAGTGGGCATGCATAACACGGCGCTAACAGTTCACGAGCGTGCGCCCCGCCCCCCGTTGACAGTTCACGACTGTGCTCTCCCCCCGTTGACACTGAATTATAATAATAATAATAATAGATTTAATTTGTTAGCGCTTTTACAGGTGCTCAAAGACGCTTTACAGATATAGTGAAGGGAAAAGGAAGGAACAACAAATAAATATATAGTAAACAATCACACATTAAAAATTATGACGGAAATGTTAAGATCCTGTCCATCAAAATGACGGGCAGTGAAAAAGTCTTGCGCAACATCTACGTGGCTGTGTCTTTAGTTGAAAGGCCAGTGGCGATCTGCTCATCTAAATAATATGCTACAAAGGGGCGGACTGGCCATCTGTGTGTTGAACTTTCCTGTCGGCTCCCAAACCATAGTAGAGGAGGGCAGAAGCAACAAGCTTCAGGTTCAATACCCCACTTTAGCTTCAATGACTGGAGAGAGGCGAGCTCTTCTTGGGAGGCCGTTGCATTTATTTAGCTGTTCTTCTGTTTCACAAAATACATCACAGACCTCTGTTTTTCTGCTGCCTCATTTCACTTCCAGAAACATACACATGTTCCCTCACTGTCGCTCTACCATCCACACACACACATGCACAAGCCACAACCCTCTCTCTCTCTCTCTTAAAGGGACAGCGATCTCATCTCACTCTGCATGACCCTAATATCATAACGTGTGTGCTCTGGAGAATCACAGAACGGAAGATCGTCCTTATTATTATGCCGTTTAAACCAATTATGTAAATGTGTTTGTTAAATTCGGCATCATGTAAGTTGCGCTGACAGGTCCACACACTGCTCCCCCGCAGCGAGGCTCCCCCGCCCTCCTGCTGATAGTTGACCAGCGTCAAGCTCCTCAACCCCCCCGCCCCCCCGTTGATAATTCTCGATCGTTGGCACGCTGATAACAATTTTATTTTTTTAAATGGCACTTCTTATCAAAAAGGTTGCCGACCCCTGCAGTAGAGGATATGTATGTATATTTTTGGGGAAATCTAGTGTATTTATCATTTTCCTACACATTTATTCACTGGTGTCTAACCTGCAAGTTGCTCTTTAATAAGCAGAGCCTCTCTCTCTCCTGACAGCCTGTGTCTCATGCAGCTCGCTGATCCAGTAATGAGTGACCCGACATGACAGTAAATAATAAACATTTATAACCAGTTCAGCTAGTTCCAGGGGTAGATAAGATTGGTAAATGTGATGGTCTAACTTTTAACATTTTAAATATCTCAAGTCACTAGAGTGATTTCCACCACAGGTTTATATTTGCGTAACATTTGCGCGACTTGTCCACATGCAGCTGTCACAGGGGTTGAGCTGCAGACTGAGACATCAACAGCTATAACTTTCGAGGGGTGGAGGTATGCCCATTATTTTTAATCTGTAAGAAGAAAGGACAGGAATGTGACGGTAAGGTGCACTGCTGCAAACACAACAACATCAATCCTCTACAAGCACCTGCAGAGGCAACGCTAACACCAAGCTAGTAGCTAAAGACCCCTGAACCCACAGTGACGATGTTGAGTGAGTGCCGACTCCGAACATTGTTGTGGCAGATATCTCTGCTCCGCGCCGATCCTATATGAGTTTGCTTTAAAAGAAGGAAAACTCAAAACAACCAGGATAGGGGTTAAACGGTAAGAATACATTACACTTTCAAAGGAGTGGACCCTACCCCCTGCTCTGGTCCAAATGCCGGGAGAACCTTTCATCTTGACGGCAGGAGCAAAAGAGAAAGAACTAAAAGCCAGAACAGGCTTACATGCAGAAAATAAACCAGGAGGAGCTGTGGTCATAGCAGATCAGCGCGAGCCAGCAGAGGACATGGAAACAAGAGTCTCTAGCTGTCTCATATTACTGCAGCTTTCATCCACACACACACCCTTTCTGCACATTCCAGAGACTTGAGTTGTGTCTAAAGAATATCCCCTTGTTCACAAAGATAATACATATTAATACTCTCAAATTTCCAGCTTCTGGTTACACAGACTGCTTAATATGAATACAAAGTAATTAAACACACACATATACTATTCAAGATATGTAGACTTCCCTGAAACATGACATACTGGAGATCTTAAGCAGAAGGTACTCTCATCCACCTAGCCCCCTGTCCTGCCTAACTACACCTCCCCCACAGAGTGATAAAACCTGTTTACTCCAAGCTCCCCAGAATGTTTGGAGCAAGTTTATTCCTCACATTTATGAAAGGATAAAACAGAGAAATCAATACAAAACACAAACACAGGTATTGTTTGAACAGTATTCACTTAACTGCTACTATTGATAATTACCAGAGAAACTCCAGGGGCCTCTTTCAATATCTGGAAATTGCAACAAGACTTTCTGCCATTTTAAATGTAACACTCTTCCCAAATATCAGATGATAATAATCTTCAACATGCAGCAAAAAATAATTTTCACCGTTAATACCACAGCTCCTTCAGTGAGGCTGCGGCACCACGGTGTTTCAGAGAGATACCACAGCTCCATCAGTGAGGCTGCTGCACCACGGTGTTTCACGGAGAGACACCACAGCTCCTTCAGTGAGGCTGCTGCACCACGGTGTTTCACGGAGAGACACCACAGCTCCTTCAGTGAGGCTGCTGCACCACAGTGTTTTACAGAGAGATACCACAGCTCCTTCAGTGAGGCTGCTGCACCACTGTGTTTCAGAGAGATACCACAGCTCCTTCAGTGAGGCTGCTGCACCACTGTGTTTCAGAGACATACCACAGCTCCTTCAGTGAGGCTGCTGCACCACGGTGTTTCAGAGAGATACCACAGCTCCTTCAGTGAGGCTGCGGCACCACGTGTTTCAGAGAGATACCACAGCTCCTTCAGTGAGGCTGCTGCATCACGGTGTTTCACGGAGAGACACCACAGCTCCTCAGTGAGGCTGCTGCACCACGGTGTTTCAGAGAGAGATACCACAGCTCCTTCAGTGAGGCTGCTGCATCAGGTGTTTCACGGAGAGATACCACAGCTCCTTCAGTGAGGCTGCGGCACCACGTGTTTCAGAGAGATACCACAGCTCCTTCAGTGAGGCTGCTGCATCACGGTGTTTCACGGAGAGACACCACAGCTCCTTCAGTGAGGCTGCTGCACCACGGTGTTTCAGAGAGAGATACCACAGCTCCTTCAGTGAGGCTGCTGCATCAGGTGTTTCACGGAGAGATACCACAGCTCCTTCAGTGAGGCTGCGGCACCACGTGTTTCAGAGAGATACCACAGCTCCTTCAGTGAGGCTGCTGCACCACAGTGTTTCAGAGAGAGATACCACAGCTCCTTCAGTGAGGCTGCGGCACCACGTGTTTCAGAGAGATACCACAGCTCCTTCAGTGAGGCTGCTGCATCACGGTGTTTCACGGAGAGACACCACAGCTCCTTCAGTGAGGCTGCGGCACCACGGTGTTTCAGAGAGAGATACCACAGCTCCTTCAGTGAGGCTGCTGCACCACGGTGTTTCACGGAGAGATACCACAGCTCCTTCAGTGAGGCTGCTGCACCACGGTGTTTCACGGAGAGATACCACAGCTCCCTCAGTGAGGCTGCTGCACCAGTGTTTCACGGAGAGATACCACAGCTCCGGTATGCACAGGAACGGATTGATGGTATTCTTATTATTTGTTGTACGTATTTATACATTTTAATTTCTAGTTTTTATATTTGTTCATACATTTTGGTAATTTTCTTTTATGTCACCTATTCATATTTGATTAGAAATATGAATAATAATATATTTTATTTCTATAGCGCTTTCTTGAACCCAAAGACGCTTTACATTTGGGAGGGAGGGTAAACAAAACAAAAACAAAGCCAAAAAGAAACAAAACAGAAAAGCAGTCAGGAGGAAGTTGATTGAGAGGGGGGGGGGCTTATGGATACAGAGTTGAAGAGGTGGGTTAGAAGTTAGACGTTGACGGGACCCTCTAGGGGAGGACGGAGACGGGACCCTCTTGGGGATGGCCCATGGGGACGTGGAGCCGAGAAGGAGGCCTAGAAAATGTTTCCCACTCTCAGTTATGATTGTGGTCATCAACTGAATATGGGCCGCACTGTTTCTCCTGATGTGCAACAAATGCTTCTGTCTACATGGATCTTTGTGTGGTGCAATCAAACAGTGTTGGGATCAGCTGTCTTTGCGGCAGCTCAGCAGCCTCTTCACATGCGTGAACACCTCCTTTAACTTCAGTCCGTACACCACAGGGTTCAGTACAGTAGGTACTAGAATCATCAGCATGGAGATGATAAGGGTGGAGTCAGATTCTCTGTTGCTCTGCAGACGGCGAAGCATCAGATCTAAGTAGATGCTGATGGAATAGTTAAAGAAGACGAGCAGGTGAGGAAGACAGGTTTGTAGAGCTTTGCTGCTGAAGCTACGTGAGCGGCGCAGGCAGATGAAGAGGATCCTAGCGTAGGAGAAGAGCATGAAGGCGGCAGGCAGGAAGACGGTGGCTGTGACTATCAGCAGAATGTATATTCCACTCAGCTGCGCTTCAGCACCACCGCAGCTCAGGGTGAAATAGCTGTCGATGTCACAGTAGGCCCTGTTGAGCTGCGCCCTGCAGAGCGGTAAGCGGCTAGCCAGCAGCGTTGTGACTCCCCCTAGAATAACAGGCAGCATCCAGCAGAGAAGCAGCATCAGCACCACCTTGGCAGGAGTTACCAGCACAGCGTAGTGCATCGGGTGGCAGATGGACAGGTAGCGGTCAAAGGCCATGGCCGACAACAGCATGAAGCTAGCTCCACCAAGAGAGGAAAACTAAGAAACCCTGGCACAGACAGAAAGTCCGGGACACCTGCACCAAGCCGGCGCCGGACAGCAACAGATCAGACAGAAGTTTAGGATAAGTCAGTGTGCTGGCTGTGAGAGAGTTCAGCAGAAATGATGCCACGAAGGCAAACATGGGCCGGTGAAGAGCTCGCTGCGAACAGATGATATAAATCACCAGAGAGTCACTGAACAACACGAAGAGGTACAGCAACAGAAACACGAAGAATAAGAGCGAGCTGTGGCCAGACAGCGAGGAGAAACCGACCAGCGTCAGGGACGAGGTCACGTTAAACCCTGCTGACGTCATGAGGAGACCCCAACAAACAACACGCTGTGACCTCAGGTCAACAACAACAACAACAGAGCTAACCAACCTGTTAACATCTAAATAAAGGATATAACATTAGTTTATATCACATTGACATATACAGTTGTGATAAGGAAACTGGAATATTTAGAACACACATTTATTTAACATTCATATTTAAAACGTGTATTCATAGAATATGAATTCACAGTTAATTAATCAGTTACTGAAATATCTGCTTTAACATTAATGTATAGGTCAATGATAAATATCTATCATGAATCAGAAACAGGCAAAAGCATCATCGCAAGGAACACGAAAAATGAGAAACATGACATTAATGTGAAATTAGTCATAAACCAGCTGAACAATCATCTCAAGGAACACGAAACATGAGGAGAAACTGACCTGAATCCACCTGTTAAAATATTAATACATAACATTATGCATCACCACAGTGAACCATTGAATGTATGTGAACACGAAACGTGAGAAACATGAGGAGAAACTGACCTGAATCCACCTGTTAAAATATTAATACATAACATTATGCATCACCACAGTGAACCATTGAATGTATGTGAACACGAAACGTGAGAAGAAACTGACCTGAATCCACCTGTTAAAATATTAATACATAACATTATGCATCACCACAGTGAACCATTGAATGTATGTGAACACGAAACGTGAGAAACATGAGGAGAAACCCACCTGTTTCAACAATTATGTTAATACATACACACAACATTAATAGTTATAATATTCATTTAAAGAATGTTAATATATGATTAGTCATGAAAACAGAGAAACATAATCTCAGTAACCATGAGGAGAAACGGCCCTGAATCCAGCTGGTTAAACATTAACGTGAATATATAACATTAATGTAAGAAACATTTATACATATGGCTTCAAAATAACATTTATAAGTGAGATATTAAACTAAGATTAGCACAAGGAACACGAAACGTGAGGAGAAACTGACCTCAATCCACCCGTTTACACATTAACTTCAATTTATATAACATTAATATATACAGCATTAATATAAAATACATATTTTGTTTCATAATGAATCAGGAAAAGGCAGAAAGATTATCACCGTGAACACGAAACATGAGAAGAAACTGACCTGAATCCAGCTGGTGAAACAATTATGTTAATACATACACACAACATTAATAGTTACAACATTCATTTAAAGAATGTTAATATATGATTAGTCATGAAAACAAAGAAACATAATCTCAGTAACCATGAGGAGAAACTGACCTTAATCCAGCTGGTGAAACATTAATATAACATTAATGTAGATATGACGAAGCACGTACGGACAGAGACAGCATCTCAGTGAACATGAAGCTGTGAAGCTGCTTTTATCACCATCCTTCTTCCTCCGTGGAGATCATTATATATTCATTAAAGGTCATCTGCCAATCACAAATATCTTGTTGTTTGGAATGGCAGGTTCTGAGAAGGCAATGTCAAGTTAATGTAAAACAGACATAAACATCTTAAAATAGTAAAAACTACATATATGCTAAAACCTCTCGTTCTTAACAGAGACTATATTCAGGGTCGATATGGGTTGAACTGAGATTCCCACACACACATTTTAAGATGTTCTGATACGCCCGACCGTCACAAAGCACGGCTTTGAAGGAAAGGATAAAGTCACTAATCACGTAGTTGCTTTGAACTGTTCTTTGGTAAGTGTGCAGAGCAATGTTGATTTAAAATGGTTATTTGAAGGTTGAATATTTGTGTATATATTTATAATGAATGTAAATTAATTCCAGTTAAAGGTAACTATTAAGAAGACGGTTCTGTTTGTAATACTTTCTATTTTCATTGTGTTATTTGGTGGCATCAATGTGTGCATGTGATACAGGAGCAGTGTCTTTAGGGCCTCGTAGCCCTTAAGGTCAGGATAAAGAGATCCTCGACCACGCACCGCATAGAAAGGTTCAACCTGTCTGGGAATGGATGCAAAACATCTATTGTCTCATTCTCCATCTATTTGCTGGATGAGGTTTGGTTTTGAGTCCAAACGTGTTAAAGCAGGAACACGTGCAGCGCTGTGGGCCGCAGTTAGCATCTGTTCCCTTCATGAGCACATCCAGTGTGACTGACATCCAATTAACATTCATGACAGAGCACACATTTAATTAACCAGAAAAACCCAATCTTTCACTTATTCGGGATGGACATGATCCTCAGAGACGTTTCATTATATTTCAATCATCCGTCTTTCTTGGTCATTGTGCAATATTACTCATGAATAAAACACACCAGGAGACAGCTCTTCGGGTCCCGCGGGGAAGTACCCGTTGTGTCCTCGTTACGGCCTCTAATGTAATCTGACTGGCAGCTCAACCCCCTCTCTCCATCACTGTGCTGGACAAAGACGACAACTCCACTCATTTAATAAGCTTTTTACTTTAAAAATCATAAAGAGGTGTTAATATGTGGAGATTATCCTGCTGAACTAAACGTATAAGAATCATAAACATTTGTTTAAAGAGCAACTTGCAGGTTAGAGACCCCAGTGAATAAAGAGAGACAGCAAGCGCATTTCGTGGCATCTGCAGGCAGTGGCAAGTACTTCCGGCAACTGCCACAGAGGCCGCTACTCTGTGGTATCTGTGGCAAGTACTTCCGGCATATGCCACCGATGCCACGACTTACCGAGGCATCTGCCGCTTCTCAACGGGAGTTGCCACAAGATGCCAGAGTAAGAGAAGGTTTACTGTAGCTGCCACTCGCCTTCCGTGGCCAATGCTGCTATTTAAACCCGTATTTATCGTGTAAAATGTCGCTGTTTAGGCATGACTTTATCGAACTGATCTGTACACAGGACTGATGATCTGTACACAGGGTTGGGTTGTAACGGAATACATGTAACGGCGTTACGTAATCACAATACAAAAATCAAGTAGTCTAACTGTATTCAGCTCGCGTTACATTTTATTGAATCTGATCACAGTTACTTTCGTAATCCTGAAGTGAATACATTTTGGAATACTTATTGGAATTATTGGTGGAAAAGTTTCCTCACAAAATGTAATATTCATTACCGGCAGAACTGTGTGCACACTGCAGCAGCGCGTCTGTGAGGCCCCGCCCCCGCACGCAGATGAGAGAGAGATCTCTTTTTAAATATATTGAAAGTTAGAAACGGAGATGGTTCGATAAAACGTGCAAGATAACGTTTATGTAGCATGTCTTTATTGTCGAAATGATGACATTTCCTAACGGGATCAAATCAAAGTGAATGGCCTGCTGCTGCTGAAGGGGCAAATATAAGTCCTTTGCCTAATTTATAAAGTAAACCTTAGCATCTCACTAGCAGTGGCAACTGCAATCAGTTACAGCTGCCCTAAGTCTGTAGCCAGGTCTAATAACACCAGTGTACACGTTGCTGTGTCAATACAGATATTTATTTGTTAATTATTTGTCTTTACTCATACACCTGGTTTATCGAAGCAAGCAGTGGAAACTCCCCTCAAGAAGCGACAATTGCCAAGGGCGTTGCAACCCTCACTCGCCAATATTTCATCATAACTATAACACGTTTGTTTATTTTAGCAAACCATGCTCCAAGTCAAATTGAATAGAAATGATGATGTATAATCTTTTTGAAAAAGAGAGATCGCACATCAGTCCTGTGTACAGATCAGTTCGATAAAGTCATGCCTAAACAGCGACATTTTACACGATAAATACGTGTTTAAATAGCAGCATTGGCCACGGAAGGCGAGTGGCAGCTACAGTAAACCTTCTCTTACTCTGGCATCTTGTGGCAACTCCCGTTGAGCAGCGGCAGATGCCTCGGCAAGTTGTGGCATCGGTGGCAGATGCTGGAAGTACTTGGCACTGCCTGCAGATGCCACAAAATGAGCCAGGCCCTACTGTGAAGAAATGTGTAGGAAAATGATGTATACAATAGATTTTCCAAAAAATATACTCTACAGTGACATCTGACGTCGTTTTTGTAAGACATTTTTACTTCCGCATAAAAAAAGACCACCCGCATGTGACGTCACATCAGGGAGAGCGGACGGTCTAACGTGTGAATAAACATGGATCACAATAGAAGTTTTGACACAGAAGAGGTTGAAAATGTATATTTGAATGCATATGACGGACCACAACCATATAATTCGGAGACTGCTAGGCGTCTAAGAGACCAGGAGCAGCCAAGGATTAGAAGAAATAACGGCCATCGGAGAGAAATGTAGCAGTGGTGGCTCAAAACCTGCAAGTTGCTCTTTAACATAAACTTGGTGCGTAGATGCTGACTTGTCTATTAAAAGTATTTTTGATACACTTTCAATTGTGCTTACAGCCAATTATTTTTACTGTACAACATGACCGGAGAGATTTATATTCTACCATTTTTACAGTCAAATACCGGCTAACAGAAACACTGAGTATTGAAGAAAACTGTGATGCTCCTCTCGCTCCCAGGAGAGAAACTTAAAATAAAGTGGAGTCTCTGAGAAGGTTCAAATGGGTACTTTAATTAAGTAACGTGGTAATAGAACAAGCAGAAGGTAAAGAAGAGACAAATGCCGGTGTTGTCTCGGTGGTGGCAGCTGCGAAGAAGGAAGGGCAGAGTTGTGCTCACCCGCCGCCTTATATCCTCTCTCGTGCTGAAGAAGGGGGGGCCCCCGCCTTAGTCTTCAATGTCCGAGATCGCGTTAAACAGAGGATTTCCACATTTTACATTCATTGCTTACATCCACACGCCTTTTCTCCTCCTTATCGCTTTCATAACTTTTTATTTATTTCATTTTAACGGCTGTAATTCATTACTTTAATAATACTGGAAATACTTTACGGCAGTTATCATTTACGGTAGTTCCCGATGTTGTCATACCAACTCACGTCTGTAAACAAAACTTATTAAAATAACTGTACCTTCATTTAATATTCAGCAATAGTAATATCTCGATGTCTATAGATGTAGTGTTAAAGTCAGTAGGCTTTGGGGTGCAATACTCTGTGTACATTTGAACTTTACATTCACAACTCTATGAAAAGGAATATTAGCCACATGCTAAATGGTAACCGGAGATGAAGGATTTTCAGAATAAAAGCTTGGCATTAAGATTGTGCGAGAACTTCTGGTTTTTCAGAATAAAACAGCATTTAAGCTGACGGTATGTTTAAACTAAATTATGCCATGAAACATTGATTTTAATTTCTAACAGTATTTGAATATAGAAACCACCCCACATGTATAGCTTTGTGTGGTGCTAGGTTCACGAGAGGATCCGCAATCGCACTTTGTTGCGTGGCTTCAGTGTCGTAGCCGAGATGCTGTTGATAGTGAGATGTGTCTGCCGTTCACTCTCAACTGTTTGACCGGTATGATGCACCATCCAGTAGAGTGCATTTTAACATATAGGCCCTCATGCTCTCAGACAGTACACGTACATACAAAAGTAGTGAGATGTCACTCACATCAAGTGAGAAGCCTGCAGGGCAGAGGTCAGGGCGGTAAACACATCCTGCAGATGATGAAATGATGTTTGTGGTTAATGAGCTGCAGCTTGGACTCTGTGGACTAACGAGCTCCGGCCTTAATGAGAGCTGTTAACGAGCTGCTCTCAGGTGACCTCATTAACACACTGACCTGTTTGCCTCTTTACATTGTGCTGCTGTAATCACCCAGAGGCTAAACCTGCACAAACAAGACAAAACAATAATCAAAGCAAATTAAAGAGTCAATCTGTAAAGAAAATAACGTCAAAGCTATTTTTTGGTGATATTTTTATATACTTTATTAATCCGCGTGGGGAAATTGTTTCTCTGCATTTGACCCATCCTGTGTTAGGAGCAGTGTGCTGCCATTTTGAACGGCGCCCGGGAAGCAGTGTGGGGAACAGTGCCTGGCTCAGGGAGCAACACCTCGGTAGCACTTGGTCTTGCCGGGACTTGAACTGGTGACCTTCCAGTTGCCAAGCCAAGTCCCTATCGACTTCGCCACCACTATTTATTTAGTCCTTTTTAAAATACTTTTTATCAAAACACACTGAAGGAAATTGTCAGCTTGGGTTCATAGTGGCAGAATAATCCACTTTAGGTGCTCTAGTGCAGTGGATCTCAACTGGTGGGTCGCGACCCAAAAGTGGGTCGCGGACCCGTTTCGAATGGGTCGCGGAAAAAGTGAATAAATAAAAAAAAGGTCAAACTTTTATTTTGAAGGCCCGATTTTCTAACATTGTGCATGCAGTCGGCGTTGGACAGGAAGTACCGGAGACCATAAACGGCTTTGAAAACGTCTGTCACGTAGTGATCATCTTCTCAATAAAACATCTTTGCTGATGTTTTTTCGAGTCTTCTGGCCAATCAGAATCAAGAGTGTTGCCGGAAGTCCCCACGGAGAATAACTTTGTGGTAGAACTATTCTTTATACATCCATGGGTACAACTTCAGATAGAAATGAACACATAATGAAATATGACCCTCGGTTTGATGACTGACAGGTCACAGAACAATGGGAGCTATCTCCCCTTACCCACAATTTAAAGTAAGTCACACAGACTCTCTCCTCTTTGCTCTCTGTGAGGAGCAGCAAGATGTCAGAACAAAGTGAAAAACAAACAATGGCATAACATATTATTACTATGTCGGGTAGTAATAGATTTATTTATTTTCTTCTCAGAGTACCAGAATGCATAGTTTATGTTAGTATTTCTAAAAAATCTCTTGGGGGAGAATCTCCCCAGACCCCCCTGCTGGGGTTGGATTTCCAGCATGTGTGCCTTTTTATACAGTTCAGCTTTGATTCCATCATCTCATTAAACCTTTTTCAAAAGCATACTTTAGTTCTGTGAAGGGATATCAGGGATATATGCACTGTACTTCACTTTTATTAATATTGTATGCTGAAAAGCGTATATATTACAGCACAATTTTTTGTTGAATATATTTGAGTGCTTCAAAATGTTGGGTCGCGATGTATTGACCAAGTAAAAGGTGGGTCCCGAGGCCTGACCAGTTGAGAACCACTGCTCTAGTGAGTGTTAGTGCGGCACATATTCTGAACGGGCCCAAGCTGTAAATATAATGATCATCAATAGACACAAAAAGGATAAGTGCCAAACCAACACAAGAGAAGCAAAATGGCACTTAGACCTCCAACACCTTGAAATAAGGACATCTATACAGGGCTCGAGCTTAAGGTCGTCCCGGAGCCGGAAAAAATAGGGTCGGGGAGGATACAAAAAAATGTTGGGACGAGAGTTAAAATAAAAATACCCTGAACTCTACTACGAACGGCGATGAAAATGAAACTGACAGCAAGTTTTGTGTAGCACACAGTTATTAAACCTCCTTGTCAACATAAACACACACAAAACATTTAGCAACCCGCAAAATACACACACAGACACAGAGTACGTATACCGACAGCCAGCAGCACAGCTGCCCGCAAATTCCTGGCCCGCGAATAATGAGAACTCTCCATCGCATTCAGTCCTTAGCAATATGCTGCGCCTCTCCCCATGTAGGGATGGGTACCGAGCCCCTGTATCAAACGGGCCCCGGGCCGGAATTAGGAAAGACCGTGGTACCGTTAAGCTCCGACGTTATGGTACTGGAGACATTTAAAAAATATACGTCTTATGTATTATTGCTACATAAACATTATATCGCAGTTTTAGTTTCGCAAACTCCGTTTCTAATATGCAATAAGACTACAAAATGCGTCTATGTATTTTCGATCTTTCCAATCCAGACGAGACTCTCCCGTCCGTGTGCGAGGGGGCGGGGCCGTTTGTAAAGGTCTCCTGACTGTGTTACTGTAAGAAATTAAAATCAATGTTTAATGATGTAATATAGTTTAAACATACAGTCATTTTAAAACTCTTTTATTCTGAAAACAGTTCCAGTTAAAGTTTACTTTGAAAAACTGTATTGAGAGACGACAACAATGACGACTTCGGTTTCACGTTAATAATGATTACAGCCGTTAAAATGCATTAAATAAAAAGTCATGAAAGAGTGTATGAGGAGAAAAAGGCGTGTGGAAGTTATACAATGACCACACAACGTTTAAATCCTCTGTTATGTGCGATATCGGACATTGGAGAAAGAGGTGGGAGAACGACGTCACCAGCCGCCATTGAAGGAGGAGCGCTGGATCGATACAGACGGAGGACAACGCGACCTCAGGCACTTCTCCACGGCCGCCACTGGGAGAGGGAGCTGCAGCCTCTCTCTCCCACCAACCTCCTTCTGTTTGTTTCATTGCCACGCCATTTAATTAAAGTACCCATTTGAACCTTATGCCAGAGACTCCCCATTAGTCTCATTGTTTTAAGCTTCTCTCCTGGTCGCGAGAACAACGAATACTTTAACATTACAGACTGTCATCCTGGTTAGTGGTTACTCTGGGTTCTGTCTTCAGGACAGAGTGTTGTTTCGGGACGGTCCACATTAATTTCGGGACGGCTTAGATTGTATTTCGGGACGGTTCCGGGAGGATGGTGAAAAAAGTTAAGACGAGAGCCCTGCATCTATATCTCATTTATAACACATATGAAAGGTCTTTCGTTGTCTGCTGTTTATATAATGTGTCTCAGATCAGCTCGGTATGCATTAGGGCTGTACCCGAATATTCGACTATTCGAATATTCGTTCGTTGGCCAACTATTCGGGTTTCAATTTCATTATTCGGATATTCGTTTTTTAATTTTTTTTCCAAAAAAAATGTTTTTCCCCTAAATGTATGCTATCAATAAAGGCGAATTTCCATATTCTTATACTATATTTATACTTTTGAATTGCACTGTTAAAATGCGGAAATATATACAATCTCAGCCTGTGCTCCTGACATCGCGTTCACTCACAGTCACGAACGCAAACGGCACGCTTCTCCTTGCTTCACCTCGCTTCACACACCTGAACACAAAATGCCGAAGACTCCAGCTGTGTGGGACCATTTTAAATTGGACGACGGTAAGAAGAAGGCAGTGTGCCAAATATGCGACAAGAAACTGGCCGGTGGCACAACAACTCTGAAAAGTCACCGGATGCTGTAAGTAGTAGCCTAGCTTAGCTTAGCTGTTGTCAAGTTGCCATGATGAAGCTGCGTTATCCGCCGTTTAAACAGTAGCGTTACACATGATAAAATCGTGCTCTTACTATCCTTGGAAAATAGTTGCAAGCAAGCAACCGAATTGTTTTTTATATTAGTTTTTCAATTTTATCCGAATAGTGAAAATAATAGGAGCGATGTGGGAACATCTGGGGCTAAGGCAATTATTGGCATACAGTTCGTTCATTTATTTTTCGTTCTTCATTTATTTAAATACCGTTTACTGTTTACGCCTATATACCCGGCGCTGCACTGCGGCTGGGTTACATGCAGAGGACACATTTAGTTTTAATGTATGCGAGTACTGAGACAATAAATAAATATAAATCGTAATAGTATGCTCGTTCTGCGCTTCTGCTTAACAGTGTGTTGTCAGGTGTCTCGGAGCGTGTTATGAAAAAAAATCTCCGCACCGAATATTCGAATATTCGCTGCTGATTACTACCGAATATCCGGAGCCCGAGAAATGGTATTCGGGACAGCCCTAGTATGCATGGTACCATTTTGTCAATAAAGGATATTCTAACCTGATGAATGTGGGACCAGAAATCAAAGTCATTTGAGCCACGATATAACGGGGATCTCACAGCTCCGTAATATTAAAAAATAAATTGTTGTTTTAAATTATGGATGTTACTACCTCATTATGGAACTACAACACGTTATACATACCAGCCATAACTACATCGTATGCTTATTTGAACACAAACCCACCCTCGTGGTTGTGTTTGAGGTGGTTATAGAGAGGTGAAGTCCCTCTCCTTCCGGGGAGCTCCATGGGACCTTATTTCGGAAAAATTATGTATTGAAGTCAATGGGGAGAGAAAGATTATCTTTCGATCCCGTTTGAATTGTGCCACAAATTACACATATGATGTTAGTCAATTTAAAAGACCAAAAAAGGAAAAATGTGTCGTAAAACTGTGAAGTAACACATTTGTTTGTGTCACCAAGATGGCCGTCACTACTGTCTTGTCAACAAAAGGATTGCCTACCCTCACTATCACCACAATGAAACACGTCCAGAAGAATGTCATGCAAAGCTGCCTGCCTGCCTTCCTTTGATTCTCTCTGAACTGCCTGGTCTTTTTAATGTCAACCATTTGTGCAGATAGCGTGAAGTAGAACCATAGACTGTATATATAAATGGACGTAGGGTCCGTGACGTCACCCATAGGATTCTGCAGAGTTGCCGAGAAGCCCTTAGTAGGCGGAGTCGGCCACTAACGGCTCGACAATGACGTCAGAGTTCAACTCACGCCTGTTCCCGCCTGCTCCAAATAAGGGCAAAATGCCGGAGCCGAGGCAGGACCTGCTGCCACCGAGCTGGAAGCTCCAGAGCTAGCTGAAGCTACCAAGCTAAGCTAACATGCTCCCCATCTGCACACTGCCGTGTCATTTTACGTTTCTAAGGTAAGCGGACATGAAACTATTCAGCAAAACTATAAATAATAATCTAAGTTATTGAGTTTTTAGCATAATACTTCAGAATCTTAAAATCCCTTAACGTTTGTATGCAATTGTGCTAAATTCAACTCTGGAATAGGGGTGCAACAACTAATCGACTTAATCGATTACCAAATTAGTTGCCAACTAATTCAGTCGTCGATTTATTGGTGACGTCATCACGTGTGTTTTACGCGCCGTTAAGCTCCAACGTTATTGATCTTTTTATCGGTACTGGAGACATTTAAAAATTATAGGTCACGTATTATTGCTACATAAGCATTATATCCAGGGGTGCACATCACTTTTTTGCCCTGATTCTCAAAGGAGCACCTGGAGATGTTGCTTGGTGCTCATCCTTAAAATGAAATAAACCGTCATTTTTGAGGGGCCTTGACTTTATTTGCCAGACACACGGCACTGAGCACACATGCAGAGGTGAACACAGAACACACATGCAGAGGTGAACATAGAACACACATGCAGAGGTGAACACAGAACACACATGCAGAGGTGAACATAGAACACACATGCAGAGGTGAACACAAGACAACATTAGCACGACCAGTAATCCTACAAGCTGTCATCACTACCCACCTGACTGTTCTCCTCTCTGTCCTCCTCTCTGTTCTCCTCTCTGTTCTCTCTGTTCTCATGACTGTCCTCCTCTCTGTTCTCCTCACTGTCTTCCTCTCTGTCCTCCTCTCTGTTCTCCTCTCTGTTCTCCTGACTGTCTTCCTCTCTGTCAGACATGGTAGCTGATGATGTAGGCCTACTTCTTTCTCTCTGGTTGAGTCTGCCATTAGCTGCTTGCATCCACAAGTCAACAGCTGGGTTTTGGTCGAAAGTCTCCGTTGTCATCTTAGACAAGTGGATGTAATCAAATAAGTATGTGAACATAACCAATAACAAATGAATGTAACTTATTTTATTTGTGTTGTTCATTCATATCTTAACATTTATTTATGCATTTTTTTTTTATCTCCAGTTTTAAAGGATATTTTTGGTTACTGTCCTATAGTATACAATGGAATGATTTCAAACCTGTTTATCCCAATAATTATAAAGGAGTGCCTTGGAAATATGTGTTTACATAAATTGTGATCAAAACGTTTGAGACCCACTGAGATAACTTAGACTAAAGTGAACTATCTAAACACTCCATACCTCACTGAGCTGTAGTATCAGCCTCTCAGTCTGACTGGAGAGGACTCTCCTCCACATTATTGTAGAAACATCTTCTTCTTATATCCGTTAGAGCAGCTAGCACCAGATGCTAATAACAACAGCGCCGGTACCGGTGCACCCTCGCTCCCTCCCGCGCTCACTCGCACTTTGGCTGTGAGCTGCGGGCGCCAGATAAGCCAACATCCCCCATTTTATCACTTACAGCGCCCATCGTACAGGGCAAATGAAAAGTGTAACCGGGGTGAAAGGGTGTTACATTTACTTAATTATGAATATTGTTACATCAAGGCCGAAAATTAGGATGAGCCCCAACGGTCAAAAATGTTTTTTTCCCTCCCAGAGCTGTCAGCGCAGCGCCTCCACAGATCTGGCGCCCTAGGCGAACATCTATAACGCCAGTGCTACGGGCCGGCCCTGGGTTCATATGCAACTCGCAAATATCTTTCTCTCTCTCCTCTCCCTTCTCACTCTCCCCTCTCTCTCTCAATGTTGGTACGCAAATGCGCCTTTTTTCAAATGACCCGGTGCTCTTTTTTTTGCGGAGGTGCGCATGCGCACCAGTTATGTGCAGCCCTGATTATGTCGCCAACTCGTTTCTAATATGCAAAAAGACAAACAAATGCTTCTATGATGTATTTTCGATCTTTCCAATCCAGACGAGAGATCTTTCTCTCCCCCGTCTGTGTGCGAGGGGGCGGGGCAGTTTACACACACGCGGCTGCTACATGCAGCAACACACTGCGGAGATGGCGGAGAGAACGCGCTCCGAGGTGGTTAAACTTTACCCGTCTCGATGAGGACAATGCTCGTTGCCAAAAGTGCAATAAGAGTTCAGCATGTAAGGGCGGTAACACGAGCAATTTGTCTAAACATTTATTAAAAGTGCTCCACATTCAGACGGAGAAATGCACTGGGTTCGACTGTCTTTCTAGTAGCTCTGTAGCTCCATCCACGAGTAACGTTTCCACGTCAGGTGTTATGTATGCTAGCAGCAACACACGGCTCGAGATACACTTGTTGTTATCTTCCATGGAATGCTCTTAACATCCCGATAGCAATGAATATCTGGTGCTTTGACAAAAGATCCATACAAAAATGTAATCTGTGGAAGCCGTGGTGCTGTAAAAAGCACGACCAATCATCTGAGCCGGCTAAAGTAACTGGATGGCCTGCCTGCCAGCCAGCCTTCCATCGGGGCACAAACTGATCTCGTGCCCTCATTGGTCATGTGCGCGTTCCTGTGTGTTGGAGGAGGGGCTCTGTGAGGAAGTGGCAGATTTATTCCGGTTGTGTATTTTCAAATTCTAGCCACTCGAGCCGGTTTCTCAAACTTACCTACCCCACCTTTAACTACATTATACAAACATGGGTTAATGATTAGAGGTAACCGAGTTATTAATTGTGTTAACGTTTCAGCTATTCTGTTTACAGTTCTGTCATCACATTATTTAATACGATTTGTTAAAACACTGTTGTTTCTTTTGATGTGAAATATTATTTATTTACTTTAAATAAAAAGCAATGTTAATTTTGTCCAAAATGGGGTTAGTTAATTTAATAATATGTATTTTTGAATCAGGTATTCATCTTTATTGTCTTCATTGTTAGTTTCCACATGCCTAAAACAACCTCAAGCTAAATCTAAAAGTTGATGGCTAAATAAGAGCGTTTGAGAAATTGTGCAAGGCATAATAGTCCGAATAGTCGATTAATCGTTTCATTAATCGATAGATTAATCGATTATCAAATTAGTCGTTTGTTGCAGCCCTACACTGGATTCAAGCAAATATTAATATGTTTGCATGACATTAGTTATTTGTATTTTGATATCACTTAACTATACGGTTAATACATTTAAGTCAAGCTAAGGTACATGTGATGGTAGCTAGTTAGTACTCTTACCTGTGAGGCCTCCTCCAAACAGCATAATAACCAGACTGTACCATTAAAACTAAGTACCAGTTCTAGATCCTTGACTTTAGACAAACAATTCAAAAGACAACATGTATTTAAAGACCAATCTTTATTTGAATGTGCCTCTTAACCTGAGATATTAGTTACACAGTAATAGTATTGACAATCTAAAAAAACTGAGCAACTCAACTTTATATTTCTTATTGTCTAAAGCATTTATTATTTTCATTTTCCCCCTCTCATATTCAGTGTGGACGGATTGAGACAGTGTGGTGTCCAGAGGGCGGCAGAGACTTCAGGGAGAAACCTCCGTGTGATGGACGGATTGAGACAGTGTGGTGTCCAGAGGGCTGCAGAGACTTCAGGGAGAAACCTCCGTGTGATGGACGGATTGAGACAGCGTGGTGTCCAGAGGGCTGCAGAGACTTCAGGGAGAAACCTCCGTGTGATGGACGGATTAAGACAGCGTGGTGTCCAGAGAGCTGCTGAGACTTCAGGGAGAAACCTCCGTGTGATGGACGGATTGAGACAGCGTGGTGTCCAGAGAGCTGCAGAGACTTCAGGGAGAAACCTCCGTGTGATGGACGTCCTGTCTGTTGGTTTGGAGAGGACTGAGGGTCTTTCCTCTGCGAAGAGGACCAGGCCTGATGGAGGAGCCCATACTGGGCACAGCTGATACCAACTGCACAGGCCTCGTCACTTTATTTGACTAAATGTGTTCACTTATACATTTAATAGGTTACCTATTAAATTACAGAAGGGGGACCTTCTGTCCAGATGTGCTTTTTATTTAAAACATTTGATTAACTTTTGGTTCACATTTCAATAAATTGTATTTGTATTTGCTCTCCTTTTGTCCATTATTCTTACTGAAAATGTTAGATCACACATTCACATCTGACTGAAGATTGGCCCCATGTATTTGTGACATTGCAAACTCTGCGGCACAAGGCAAATAGAAACAATCAGCTGATGGAGTGTAGATGTGGAAATAGATGCATTCGATCAGCTGACTGTTTTTACAATAAAAGTAGTTTCTTAGTGAATGTCCGGTACTGGTCTTAAAATCTCATAACATCAGCTTTTAATGTTCCTCTTGGATGTTCTTCTTGACCCTCAGAGAAGGAGAAGATGTCGTGTCCTTCAGGCATGTCCTTTCCTAACAAAAATGTCAGGAAACATAAAACATATTATTGCAGAACAAATGTGTTATTTATGAAAGCGGTGTGTTTAGGGGCTGTAGATATAAATATTTTGTAATTGTAATGTTTTTTTTATTTCAACAGTGAGCTACAATCATATTATGAATGAACAGTATGAAGTTCATCAACATTGAAATATATGTTATTATCAAAATAATATTTAACTGTTATCAAAACGTAGTGCAACTGTAGAAGCTTGCTCTGTTGTCTCACTGAAAGAATAACTTTTACAGACAATATTGAGAGATAAATAGTAGCAGTTCTCACTATGTGTTAAATATCTTGCTGACAAAGTCATATTGCTGAATATCTAAAATGTAACTTTTTGCATGGAAAAAACCCTCAACTTAACTGATGTGTAGGTGATCTAGTATTTAGTATTGTTTAATGGAATGTATATCAGTGTACTCAAGTCAATACTTCATTCATTTAAACCAATATCTTTCTTGATTCTTTGTACAGTATGAAAAATAGAGTCTTTGTACCTGAGCTGAAGTTCACTGCTGTGAGGAGTCCAGTTCTGTGTCTCACTCTCTGGTCCAGCCCGCCTGCATCACCTGGACACCTTAAACAAACAGATATATATGTAAAGTACCATGTGTACAAACAATATAACTGATTCTCTTCTGTTGAACATGTTGGATTGTGTATTGTCCGAGTCAGGGTCCTTTTGATTGTACTGTAACTTTGGAAGTTGTGTTACCAATGCTTACTGTTTATTTGGTAATGCAATTAATAAAAACAAGGTTTGGGTTCGTTCTTCAGGTGACTGTGACGTTAACGTGTAAGCTCGATAATTAACTCCAGCTCAACCAACTATATTCTAGATATTTACATATCTAAGTAATCATCTTGAAATATGACATTAATAATTGTAATATACACATCTTATTGTGAGGTTGATTTCACATACTTGACGTTAGCTTGTCTACATACTTGAGCATAGCCAATTTAAATTAACCTTAGCGATGCATACAGTTCCTACCTACATAATACAATATCTCTAAGTTACAAGGATGACCTTATTTTATAACCTCAAACAGAAGCCGTTTGTTCTACAGTATTATCCCACTTAACGCTTGTCTATTTCGTTTTAACCTTTATATATACAGTCTATTATTTTAACTTGGAGGCTACAATTAGCATCGTTAGCACCGATATAGCTACCACTCGCTACACGCTAACCCAAGCCTTAACATTCATTAATTTTAACGGCTGTAATCGTTATTAACGTGAAACCGGAAGTCGTCATTGTTGTCGTCTCTCAATACAGCTTTTCAAAGTAAACTTTAACCGGAACTGTTTTCAGAATAAAAGAGTTTTAAAATGACTGTATGTTTAAACTATATTACATCATTAAACATTGATTTTAATTTCTTACAGTAACACAGTCAGGAGACCTTTACAAACGGCCCCGCCCCCTCGCACACGGACGGGAGAGTCTCGTCTGGATTGGAAAGATCAAAAATACATAGACGCATTTTGTAGTCTTATTGCATATTAGAAACGGAGTTTGCGAAACTAAAACTGCGATATAATGTTTATGTAGCAATAATACATAAGACGTATATCTTTTAAATGTCTCCAGTACCATAACGTCGGAGCTTAACGGTACCACGTTCTTTCCTAATTCCGGCCCGGGGCCCGTTTGATACCGGGGCTCGGTACCCATCCCTACATGGGGAGAGGCGCAGCATATTGCTAAGGACTGAATGCGATTGAGAGTTCTCATTATTCACGGGCCAGGAATTTGCGGGCAGCTGTGCCGCTGGCTGTCGGTATACGTACTCTGTGTCTGTGTGTGTATTTTTCGATGGTTGCTAAATGTTTTGTGTGTGTTTATGTTGACAAGGAGGTTTAATAACTGTGTGCTACACAAAACTTGCAGTCAGTTTCATTTTCATCGCCGTTCGTATTTTATTTTAACTCTCGTCCCAACATTTTTTTGTATCCTCCCCGACCCTATTTTTTTCGGCTCCGAGGCGACCTTAAGCTCGAGCCCTGTATAGATGTCCTTATTTCAAGGTGTTGGAGGTCTAAGTGCCATTTTGCTTCTCTTGTGTTGGTTTGGCACTTATCCTTTTTGTGTCTATTGATGATCATTATATTTACAGCTTGGGCCCGTTCAGAATATGTGCCGCACTAACACTCACTAGAGCACCTAAAGTGGATTATTCTGCCACTATGAACCCAAGCTGACAATTTCCTTCAGTGTGTTTTGATAAAAAGTATTTTAAAAAGGACTAAATAAATAGTGGTGGCGAAGTCGATAGGGACTTGGCTTTGCAACTGAAAGGTCACCAGTTCAAGTCCCGGCAAGACCAAGTGCTACCGAGGTGTCCCTGAGCCAGGCACTGCTTCCCGGGCGCCGTTCAAAATGGCATCACACTGCTCCTAACACAGGATGGGTCAAATGCAGAGAAACAATTTCCCCACGCGGATTAATAAAGTATATAAAAATATCAACAAAAAATAGCTTTGATGTTATTTTCTTTACAGATTGACTCTTTAATTTGCTTTGATTATTGTTTTGTCTTGTTTGTGCAGGTTTAGCCTCTGGGTGATTACAGCAGCACAATGTAAAGAGGCAAACAGGTCAGTGTGTTAATGAGGTCACCTGAGAGCAGCTCGTTAACAGCTCTCATTAAGGCCGGAGCTCGTTAGTCCACGGAGTCCAAGCTGCAGCTCATTAACCACAAACATCATTTCATCATCTGCAGGATGTGTTTACCGCCCTGACCTCTGCCCTGCAGGCTTCTCACTTGATGTGAGTGACATCTCACTACTTTTGTATGTACGTGTACTGTCTGAGAGCATGAGGGCCTATATGTTAAAATGCACTCTACTGGATGGTGCATCATACCGGTCAAACAGTTGAGAGTGAACGGCAGACACATCTCACTATCAACAGCATCTCGGCTACGACACTGAAGCCACGCAACAAAGTGCGATTGCGGATCCTCTCGTGAACCTAGCACCACACAAAGCTATACATGTGGGGTGGTTTCTATATTCAAATACTGTTAGAAATTGAAATTAAAATCAATGTTTTATGGCATAATTTAGTTTAAACATACCGTCAGCTTAAATGCTGTTTTATTCTGAAAAACCAGAAGTTCTCGCACAATCTTAATGCCAAGCTTTTATTCTGAAAATCCTTCATCTCCGGTTAGCATGTGGCTAATATTCCTTTTCTTAGAGTTGTGAATGTAAAGTTCAAATGTACACAGAGTATTGCACCCCAAAGCCTACTGACTTTAACACTACATCTATAGACATCGAGATATTACTATTGCTGAATATTAAATGAAGGTACAGTTATTTTAATACGTTTTGTTTACAGACGTGAGTTGGTATGACAACATCCGGAACTACCGTAAATGATAACTCCCGTAAAGTATTTCCAGTATTATTAAAGTAATGCATTACAGCCGTTAAAATGAAATAAATAAAAAGTTATGAAAGCGATAAGGAGGAGAAAAGGCGTGTGGATGTAAGCAATGAATGTAAAAGGGGGAAATCCTCTGTTTGACGCGATCTCGGACATTGAAGACTAAGGCGGGGGCCCCCCTTCTTCAGCAAGAGAGGATATAAGGCGGCGGGTGAGCACAACTCTGCCCTTCCTTCTTCGCAGCTGCCACCACCGAGACAACACCGGCATTTGTCTCTTCTTTACCTTCTGCTTGTTCTATTACCACGTTACTTAATTAAAGTACCCATTTGAACCTTCTCAGAGACTCCACTTTATTTTAAGTTTCTCTCCTGGGAGCGAGAGGAGCATCACAGTTTTCTTCAATACTCAGTGTTTCTGTTAGCCGGTATTTGACTGTAAAAATAGTAGAATATAAATCTCTCCGGTCATGTTGTACAGTAAAAATAATTGGCTGTAAGCACAATTGAAAGTGTATCAAAAATACTTTTAATAGACAAGTCAGCACCTACGCACCAAGTTTATGTTAAAGAGCAACTTGCAGGTTTTGAGCCACCACTGCTACATTTCTCTCCGATGGCCGTTATTTCTTCGAATCCTTGGCTGCTCCTGGTCTCTTAGACGCCTAGCAGTCTCCGAATTATATGGTTGTGGTCCGTCATATGCATTCAAATATACATTTTCAACCTCTTCTGTGTCAAAACTTCTATTGTGATCCATGTTTATTCACACGTTAGAACGTCCGCTCTCCCTGATGTGACGTCACACGCGGGAGGTCACGCGGGTGGTCCTTTTTTATGTGAAAGTAAAAATGTCTTACAAAAATGACGTCAGACGTCACTGTAGAGTATATTTTTTGGAAAATCTATTGTATACATCATTTTCCTACACATTTATTCACAGTAGGGCCTGGCTCATTTTGTGGCATCTGCAGGCAGTGCCAAGTACTTCCAGCATCTGCCACCGATGCCACAACTTGCCGAGGCATCTGCCGCTGCTCAACGGGAGTTGCCACAAGATGCCAGAGTAAGAGAAGGTTTACTGTAGCTGCCACTCGCCTTCCGTGGCCAATGCTGCTATTTAAACCCGTATTTATCGTGTAAAATGTCGCTGTTTAGGCATGACTTTATCGAACTGATCTGTACACAGGACTGATGTGCGATCTCTATTTTTCAAAAAGATTATACATAATCATTTCTATTTAATTTTACTTGGAGCATGGTTTGCTAAAATAAACAAACGTGCTATAGTTATGATGAAATATTGGCGAGTGAGGGTTGCAACGCCCTTGGCAATTGTCGCTTCTTGAGGGGAGTTTCCACTGCTTGCTACGATAAACCAGGTGTATTAGTAAAGACAAATAATTAACAAATAAATATCTGTATTGACACAGCAACGTGTACACTGGTGTTATTAGACTTGGCTATAGACTTAGGGCAGCTGTAACTGATTGCAGTTGCCACTGCTAGTGAGATGCTAAGGTTTACTTTATAAATTAGGCAAAGGACTTATATTTGCCCCATGCCTTCAGCAGCAGCAGGCCATTCACTTTGATTTGATCCCGTTAGGAAATGTCATCATTTCGACAATAAAGACATGCTACATAAACGTTATCGTGCACGTTTTATCGAACCATCTCCGTTTCTAACTTTCAATATATTTAAAAAGAGATCTCTCTCTCATCTGCGTGCGGGGGCGGGGCCTCACAGACACGCTGCTGCGCTGCGCACACAGTTCTGCCGGTAATGAATATTACATTTTGTGAGGAAACTTTTCCACCAATAATTCCAATAAGTATTCCAAAATGTATTCACTTCAGGTTTACGAAAGTAACTGTAATCAGATTAGTTGTTTTTCAAATGTAACGCGAGCTGAATACAGTTAGGCTACTTGATTTTTGTATTGTGATTACGTAACGCCGTTACATGTATTCCGTTACAACCCAACCCTGTGTACAGATCATCAGTCCTGTGTACAGATCAGTTCGATAAAGTCATGCCTAAACAGCGACATTTTACACGATAAATACGGGTTTAAATAGCAGCATTGGCCACGGAAGGCGAGTGGCAGCTACAGTAAACCTTCTCTTACTCTGGCATCTTGTGGCAACTCCCGTTGAGCAGCGGCAGATGCCTCAGCAAGTCGTGGCATCGGTGGCATATGCCGGAAGTACTTGCCACAGATACCACAGAGTAGCGGCCTCTGTGGCAGTTGCCGGAAGTACTTGCCACTGCCTGCAGATGCCACGAAATGCGCTTGCTGTCTCTCTTTAATCACTGGGGTCTCTAACCTGCAAGTTGCTCTTTAAACAAATGTTTATGATTCTTATACGTTTGGTTCAGCAGGATAATCTCCACATATTAACACTTCTTTATGATTTCTAAAGTAAAAAGCGTATTAAATGAGTGGAGTTGTCGTCTTTGTCCAGCACAGTGATGGAGAGAGGGGGTTGAGCTGCCAGTCAGATTACATTAGAGGCCGTAACAAGGACACAACGGGTACTTCCCCGCGGGACCCGAAGAGCTGTCTCCTGGTCTGTTTTATTCATGAGTAATATTGCACAATGACCAAGAAAGACGGATGATTGAAATATAATGAAACGTCTCTGAGGATCATGTCCATCCCGAATAAGTGAAAGATTGGGTTTTTCTGGTTAATTAAATGTGTGCTCTGTCATGAATGTTAATTGGATGTCAGTCACACTGGATGTGCTCATGAAGGGAACAGATGCTAACTGCGGCCCACAGCGCTGCACGTGTTCCTGCTTTAACACGTTTGGACTCAAAACCAAACCTCATCCAGCAAATAGATGGAGAATGAGACAATAGATGTTTTGCATCCATTCCCAGACAGGTTGAATCTTTCTATGCGGTGCGTGGTCGAGGATCTCTTTATCCTGACCTTAAGGGCTACGAGGCCCTAAAGACACTGCTCCTGTATCACATGCACACATTGATGCCACCAAATAACACAATGAAAATAGAAAGTATTACAAACAGAACCGTCTTCTTAATAGTTACCTTTAACTGGAATTCATTTACATTAATTATTAATATATACACAAATATTCAACCTTCAAATCACCATTTTAAATCAACATTGCTCTGCACACTTACCAAAGAACAGTTCAAAGCAACTACGTGATTAGTGACTTTATCCTTTCCTTCAAAGCCGTGCTTTGTGACGGTCGGGCGTATCAGAACATCTTAAAATGTGTGTGTGGGAATCTCAGTTCAACACATATCGACCCTGAATATAGTCTCTGTTAAGAACGAGAGGTTTTAGCATATATGTAGTTTTTACTATTTTAAGATGTTTATGTCTGTTTTACATTAACTTGACATTGCCTTCTCAGAACCTGCCATTCCAAACAACAAGATATTTGTGATTCGCAGATGACCTTTAATGAATATATAATGATCTCCACGGAGGAAGAAGGATGGTGATAAAAGCAGCTTCACAGCTTCATGTTCACTGAGATGCTGTCTCTGTCCGTACGTGCTTCATCATATCTACATTAATGTTATATTAATGTTTCACCAGCTGGATTCAGGTCAGTTTCTCCTCATGTTCACTGAGATTATGTTTCTCTGTTTTCATGATTAATCGTAAATTAACATACTTTAAATTAATGTTGTAACTATTAATGTTGTGTGTATGTATTAACAATTGTTTCACCAGCTGGATTCAGGTCAGTTTATCCTCATGTTTCGTGTTCACGGTGATAATCTTTCTGCCTTTTCCTGATTTATTATGAAACTAAATATGTACTTTATATTAATGCTGTAATATTAATGTTATATAAATTGAAGTTAATGTGTAAACGGGTGGATTCAGGTCAGTTTCTCCTCACGTTTCGTGTTCCTTGTGCTAATCTTAGTTTAATATCTCACTTATAAATGTTATTTTGAAGCCATATGTATAAATGTTTCTTACATTAATGTTATATATTCACGTTAATGTTTTAACAGGTGGATTCAGGTCTGTTTCTCCTCATGTTCACTGAGATTATGTTTCTCTGTTTTCATGACTAATCATATATTAACATTCTTTAAATTATTATAACTATTAATGTTGTGTGTATGTATTAACATAATTGTTGAAACAGGTGGGTTTCTCCTCATGTTTCGTGTTCACATACATTCAATGGTTCACTGTGGTGATGCATAATGTTATGTATTAATATTTTAACAGCTGGATTCAGGTCAGTTTCTCCTCATGTTTCGTGTTCCTTGAGATGATTGTTCAGCTGGTTTATGACTAATTTCATATTAATGTCATGTTTCTCATTTTTCGTGTTCCTTGCGATGATGCTTTTGCCTGTTTCTGATTCATGATAGATATTTATCATTGACCTATACATTAATGTTAAAGCAGATATTTTAGTATCTGATTAATTAACTGTGAATTCATATTCTATGAATACACGTTTGAAATATGAATGTTAAATAAATGTGTGTTCTAAATATTCCAGTTTCCTTATCACTACTGTATATGTCAATGTGTTATAAACTAATGTTATATCCTTTATTTAGATGTTAACAGGTTGGTTAGCTCTGTTGTTGTTGACCTGAGGTCACAGCGTGTTGTTTGTTGGGGTCTCCTCATGACGTCAGCAGGGTTTAACGTGACCTCGTCCCTGACGCTGGTCGGTTTCTCCTCGCTGTCTGGCCACAGCTCGCTCTTATTCTTCGTGTTTCTGTTGCTGTACCTCTTCGTGTTGTTCAGTGACTCTCTGGTGATTTATATCATCTGTTCGCAGCGAGCTCTTCACCGGCCCATGTTTGCCTTCGTGGCATCATTTCTGCTGAACTCTCTCACAGCCAGCACACTGATTTATCCCAAACTTCTGTCTGATCTGTTGCTGTCCGGCGCCGGCTTGGTGCAGGTGTCCCGGACTTTCTGTCTGTGCCAGGGTTTCTTTGTTAACTCTCTTGGTGCATCTAGCTTCATGCTGTTGTCGGCCATGGCCTTTGACCGCTACCTGTCCATCTGCCACCCGATGCACTACGCTGTGCTGGTAACTCCTGCCAAGGTGGTGCTGATGCTGCTTCTCTGCTGGATGCTGCCTGCTATTCTAGCGGGAGTCACAACGCTGCTGGCTAGCCGCTTACCGCTCTGCAGGACGCAGCTCAACAGGGTCTACTGCGACTTCTACAGCCTTGTGAGCCTGAGTTGTGGTGGTGCTGCAGTGCAGCTGAGTGGACTATACAGTGTGCTGTTCACAGTAGTTATTGTCTTCCCGGCCACCTTTATTCTCTTCTCCTACGCTAGGATCCTCTTCATCTGCCTGCAGCGCTCACGTAGCTTCAGCAGCAAAGCTCTACAAACCTGTCTTCCTCACCTGCTCGTCTTCTTTAACTATATCATCAACATCTGCTTAGATCTGATGCTTCGCCGCCTGCAGAGCAACAGAGAATCTGACTCCACCCTCATCACCTCCATGCTGATTCTAGTACCCACTATACTGAACCCGGTGGTGTACGGACTGAAGTTAAAGGAGGTGTTCACGCATGTGAAGAGGCTGCTGAGCTGCTGCAAAGACAGCTGATCCCAACACTGTTTGATTGCACCACACAAAGATCCATGTAGACAGAAGCATTTGTTGCACATCAGGGGAAACAGTGCGGCCCATATTCAGTTGATGACCACAATCATAACTGAGAGCGGGAAACTAGGCCTCCTTCTCGGCTCCACCCCCAAGAGGGTCCCGTCTCCGTCCTCCCCTAGAGGGTCCTGTCAACTGCTATTTCTAATCAAACATGAATAGGTGACATAAAAGAAAAGAACCAAAATGTGTAAACAAAATATTAAGAATACCGTTCCGGTGCATAATATGTTTAAGGTACTAGAAGATTGTTTACTTATGTTATACGTATATTTGAGGTTTGCATTTCTCAGGAAAATGTTCCCAGAATTCTTCAAACATATTTAGTCTGTTCCTCAAATAGTTTTACAGTGATATTTCAGTGGGTGAGGTGGCACTACTAGGGGCAGTTGTGGTTTTACAGTCCACTGCAGGACGGAATGACCTGTGGTATCTCTCTGAAACACCGTGGTGCAGCAGCCTCACTGAAGGAGCTGTGGTATCTCTCCGTGAAACACCGTGGTGCAGCAGCCTCACTGAAGGAGCTGTGGTATCTCTCTGAAACACTGTGGTGCAGCAGCCTCACTGAGGGAGCTGTGGTATCTCTCCGTGAAACACCGTGGTGCAGCAGCCTCACTGAAGGAGCTGTGGTATCTCTCTGAAACACCGTGGTGCAGCAGCCTCACTGAGGGAGCTGTGGTATCTCTCTCTGAAACACCGTGGTATCTCTCCGTGAAACACCGTGGTGCCGCAGCCTCACTGAAGGAGCTGTGGTATCTCTCCGTGAAACACCGTGGCGCAGCAGCCTCACTGAAGGAGCTGTGGTATCTCTCCGTGAAACACCGTGGCGCAGCAGCCTCACTGAAGGAGCTGTGGTATTAACGGTGAAAATTATTTTTTGCTGCATGTTCGGAGTCGGCACTCACTCAACATCGTCACTGTGGGTTCGGGGGTCTTTAGCTACTAGCTTGGTGTTAGCGTTGCCTCTGCAGGTGCTTGGAGAGGATTGATGTTGTTGTGTTTGCAGCAGTGCACCTTACCGTCACATTCCTGTCCTTTCTTCTTACAAATTAAAAATAATGGGCATACCTCCACCCCTCGAAAGCTATAGCTGTTGATGTCTCAGTCTGCAGCTCAACCCCTGTGACAGCTGCATGTGGACAAGTCGCGCAAATGTTACGCAAATATAAACCTGTGGTGGAAATCACTCTAGTGACTTGAGATATTTAAAATGTTAAAAGTTAGACCATCACATTATCTACCCCTGGAACTAGCTGAACTGGTTATAAATGTTTATTATTTACTGTCATGTCGGGTCACTCATTACTGGATCAGCGAGCTGCATGAGACACAGGCTGTCAGGAGAGAGAGAGGCTCTGCTTATTAAAGAGCAACTTGCAGGTTAGACACACCAGTGAATAAATGTGTAGGAAAATGATAAATACACTAGATTTCCCCAAAATATACATACATATCCTCTACTGCAGGGGTCGGCAACCTTTTTGATAAGAAGTGCCATTTAAAAAAAAAAAAATAGTTATCAGCGTGCCAACGATCGAGAATTATCATAACATATCATAATATGTTATGATATTAGGGTCATGCAGAGTGAGATGAGATCGCTGTCCCTTTAAGAGAGAGGGGTGTGGCTTGTGCATGTGTGTTTGTGGATGGTAGAGCGACAGTGGCCGTGTCTCAATTCAGGGGTTGTATCCTTCGGGGTACGCAGCCTACGCGGTCGATGCAGGATGCGGCCGACGAGACCGCGTAGGCTGGAGCAAGCGGCCTGCGAAATGAAACCTTCTAGTGTACGTCTTTACGTCACCAGCAGTTCCCGCCCCTACGTTTTGCCGCCTCTGTTGCCTAGCAACCAGTTCTTTTAAGCGTCTTTGAGCACCTATAAAAGCGCTAACAAATTAAATCTATTATTATTATTATTTTGAAGTAACAATTCACAAAGATGGAGAACGAACTTGCCACCGAAGTCACTTTGCTGCTTTTAATTATGTTCATGGAACATGTGGTTCCAAGAACTAAGTACAGGCGAGTCCTGTACTTCAGGCTTAGAGAAGACCATTTCCAGGTAAGAAAAATAAGCCCTGTACTTTATTGTTAATATTGGCTTTAGAAAACTATAGTCAAGTATGCTAACTGTAGTTCATTTGGCTAATCCCATTTCATTGTGACAATATAATACATGTTTAAAATGCCATTAATAAGATTCATAATATGGAATAACCTCAGCTATGCTATGTATCTAATATATTATATAATGTGGAACTAACCCGCCAAAATACATGATTGCTCTCATCTCACCATGTTCAAATCACTTATCAAAACTCCACTCTTCATAACTGCTTTATTGTCAATAAAGTTGTGTTTTATGTATTTAAAGTGGGTTGCTTTAATTATGTCTTGTGAATGTTGACTCTTTAAAGTGTTGAGTATGTGAAAACGCTATTCAAATAATATGTATTATTTCAGATATAACATGTATTATATATTGTAGTGTTTTATGCTGTTGTGTGTTTTATGCTGTTATGTTATATATGTATATATAATATGTCGTTAATAAAAAATAGAAGTCCTTTTTTTCAGTTCACATTTATTTGTCCACAATTTTCTCCAGTATGGAAAACAGTCGGTCCATCCTCTCCCTATTCTCTTGGGCTCTCCTCTCCTCTGCCTCTTTGGTACCTCATATCCTCTCTCATGGCAGTAAAATAACAGCAGCAGCTAAACTAATCTCGGCAAATGTGTTTATTAATGTCACGCACACGCACACACACACACACACACACACACACACACTTACTTTATACTTCTTCTTAAGGTTGTCCCACCTTTTCTTCACTTGCAGTGGAGTCACCTTCCCCTGCAGGCCCATTTCTTCCAAAATCTTCCTACTCACAGATATAATAGAAGAACAAATGAACTATTATCAATAACTGAAAATGCTACATTTGGAAAACTGACACTGCAAGACATACACAAATAATTAATAAAACATTTCCTTAATGCTCAAAAGGCTGAGACATCACTACAGAAAAATACAATGAAGAACATTGTGTATTGTGTATACCTGTATTTAATTGTTGTTTTCTTGGGAGGGGTTTTTATAGAATGAGGGATAATTGATAAGAGTAAGAATGATACAATTGCTATATTGTGCCTTGCCTCCATCCAACGCTGGCCGAGTTTTTGGCCCCCGTGAAGAGGGTATCATTCCCCCCCTCAGCTTTAGAAAAAGCTCCGTATGTTCTTTGCTCCCTAAAACAAAAGCAATTGTAAGCAGATGAAAAGCTACCCCTTTGGGTTTCATTTGTGTCGTTAAGTATTTAAGTGGGATGAAACACTTTTACTCACATTTGAAAACGAAATCCTCTCTGAAGAACCAGCACCTTACCGTGGTAGAGAGGTTTGTGTGCCCTGATGAACCTGGGGGCTGTGTTGTCTGGAACCTTGTGTTCCTGGTAGGGTCTCCCATGGCAAATTGGTCTCAGGCAAGGGGCCAGACTAAGATTGGTTCAAAAAGACCTCATGAAAGACGACACAAGGAGTGAGGATACCCGGCCCGGAGGAAGCCCGGGGTCCCTTTCTGGAGCCAGGCCCAGAAGGAGGACTCGTCGGCGAGCGTCTGGTGGCCGGGCTTGCCACGGAGCCCGGCCGGGCCCAGCCCGAAAAGGCAACGTGGGCAACACCTCCGCTTCTCCATCCCGCGGGCCCACCACCTACGGGAAACAACGATGGGGTCGGGTGCGCTGCCAGAAGGGTGGCAGTGAAAGCGGAGGGTCTCGACGGACCAGACCCGGGCGACAGAAGCTGGCTTTGGGGACGTGGAACGTCACCTCTCTGGGGGGAAGGAGTCGGAGCTTGTGCGGGAGGTGGAGCGGTACCAGTTGGATCTGGTTGGGCTCACCTCTACGCATAGCGTCGGCTCTGGAACCTTACTTCTGGATAGGGGTTGGACTCTATTCTTCTCCGGAGTTGCTCAAGGTGTGAGGCGCCGGGCGGGTGTGGGGATACTCACAAGTCCCCGGTTGGGTGCTTCGTTGTTGGAGTCTACCCCAGTGGACGAGAGGGTTGCCTCCCTACGCCTGCGGGTTATGGGGGGGAAAACCCTGACTGTTGTGTGTGCTTATGCACCCAACAGCAGTTCAGAGTATACGGCCTTCTTGGAGACCCTGGAAAGAGTCCTGTATGGGGCTCCTGAAGGGGACTCTTTAATCTTGCTGGGAGACTTCAACGCACATGTGGGCAATGATGGAGACACTTGGAGGGGAGTGATTGGGAGGAACGGCCCCCCTGATCTGAACCGAAGTGGTGGTTTGTTACTGGACTTCTGTGCTAGTCATGGATTGGCCATAACAAACACCATGTTCGAACATAGGGATGCTCATAAGTGTACGTGGTACCAGAGCACCCTAGGCAGAAGGTCCATGATCGATTTCGTTATCGTATCATCGGACCTGAGGCCGTATGTTTTGGACACTCGGGTAAAGAGAGGGGCGGAGTTGTCAACTGATCACCATCTGGTGGTGAGTTGGGTCGAGTGGCAGGGGAAGCCTCTGGATAGACCTGGTAAGCCCAAACGTGTAGTTCGGGTGAACTGGGAACGTCTGGAGGAGGCCCAGGTTCAGGAGGCCTTCAACTCACACCTCCGGCAGAGCTTTTCGGGCATTCCTGTGGAGGTTGGGGACATTGAACCAGAGTGGTCGGTGTTCAAAGCCTCTATTGCCGAAGCCGCGGCGGGGAGCTGTGGTCTCAAGGTCCTAGGTGCCTCAAGGGGCGGTAACCCTCGAACCTCCTGGTGGACACCGGTGGTCAGGGAAGCCGTCCGACTGAAGAAGGAGGCCTTCAGGGATTTGTTATCCCGGGGGACTCCCGAGGCAGTTTGCAAGGTACCGACAGGCCCGAAGGGCAGCAGCCTCATCCGTGGCCGAGGCAAAGCAGCGGGTGTGGGAGAAGTTCGGAGAGGACATGGAAAAGGACTTTCGGGCGGCACCAAAGTTGTTCTGGAAAACTGTCCGACACCTCAGGAGGGGGAAGCAGGGAACCATCCAAGCTGTGTACAGTAAGGATGGGACGTTGTTGACCTCAACTGATGGAGTGTTAGGGCGTTGGAAGGAGCACTTTGAGGAACTCCTGAACCCGACAACTCCGTCCTCTATGTTAGAGGCAGAGCTGGAGTATGACGGGGGATCGACACCAATCTCCCGGGGGGAGGTCACTGAGGTTGTTAAACAACTCCACAGTGGCAAAGCCCCGGGGGTGGATGAGATCCGCCCAGAAATGCTGAAGGCTCTGGGTGTTGAGGGACTGTCTTGGTTGACACGTCTCATCAACATTGCGTGGAAGTCGGAAACGGTAGGAGTGGCAGACCGGGGTGGTGGTTCCCCTTTTTAAAAAGGGGGACCAGAGGGTGTGTGCCAATTACAGAGGCATCACACTACTCAGCCTCCCCGGGAAAGTTTACTCTAAGGTACTCGAAAGGAGGGTCAGGCCGATTGTCGAACCTCAGATTGAGGAGGAACAATGCGGATTCCGTCCTGGTCGTGGAACGACGGATCAGCTTTTTACTCTCGCAAGGATCCTGGAGGGGGCTTGGGAGTACGCTTATCCGGTCTACATGTGTTTTGTGGACTTGGAGAAGGCGTACGACCGGGTTCCCAGGGAGTTACTGTGGGAGGTGCTGCGGGAGTATGGGGTGAGGGGGTCTCTACTCAGGGCCATCCAATCTCTGTACTCCCAAAGCGAGAGCTGTGTCCGGCTCCTCGGCAGTAAGTCGGACCCATTTCCGGTGAGGGTTGGCCTCCGCCAGGGCTGCGCTTTGTCACCAATCCTGTTTGTAATATACATGGATCGGATTTCGAGGCGTAGTCATGGGGGGGGGGGGTCTGCAGTTCGGTGGGCTAAGGATTGCACCACTGCTTTTTGCAGATGATGTGGTTCTGATGGCTTCATCGGTCTGCGACCTTCAGCACTCACTGGATCGGTTCGCAACCGAGTGTGAAGCGGCTGGGATGAGGATCAGCACCTCCAAATCTGAGGCCATGGTTCTCAGCAGGAAACCGATGGATTGTCCACTCCAAGTAGGGAATGAGTCCTTACCCCAAGTGAGGGAGTTCAAGTATCTCGGGGTTTTGTTCTCGAGTGAGGGAACAATGGAGCGTGAGATGGGCCGGAGAATCGGAGCAGCGGGAGCGGTACTGCAGTCGCTTTACCGCACCGTTGTGACGAAAAGGGAGCTGAGCCAGAAGGCAAAGCTCTCTGTCTACCGGGCCATTTTCGTTCCTACCCTCACCTATGGTCATGAAGGATGGGTCATGACCGAAAGAACGAGATCGCGGATACAAGCGGCCGAGATGGGTTTTCTCCGCAGGGTGGCTGGTGTCTCCCTTAGGGATAAGGTGAGAAGTTCGGTCATCCGGGAGGGACTCGGAGTTGAGCCGCTCCTCCTTCGCGTCGAAAGGAGCCAGTTGAGGTGGTTCGGGCACCTAGTTAGGATGCCACCTGGGCGCCTCCCTAGGGAGGTGTTCCAGGCACGTCCAGCTGGGAAGAGACCAAGGGGTAGACCTAGGACCAGGTGGAGGGATTATATCTCTTCGCTGGCCTGGGAGCGCCTTGGGATCCCCCAGTCAGAGCTGGTTGATGTCGCCAGGGAAAAGGAAGTTTGGGGCTCTCTGCTGGAACTGCTACCCCCGCGACCCGACCACGGATAAGCGGAAGAAGATGGATGGATGGATGGATGGATGAAAACGAAATCACTCGCCCCTGCCTCGGTTGATGCCATTTTCGGGGAAAACGTAACTCGTCACAAGCACGCATTGCACCCTGGGATATGCTAGGCCGCGGAGTGTACATCAGATGTAGCCTTCAAATTGGGGAAAAGTAGGCCGCATTCGGAGGAGTCTCGCCTTTTTTAAAAATTGGGACAGCCTTCTTTTGGCGGAAGTGACGTAAGGGGTCTACGAATGCACCCTTCTAATGATACAACCCCTGAATTGAGACATGGCCAGTGAGGGAACGTGTGTATGTTTCTGGAAGTGAAATGAGGCAGCAGAAAAACAGAGGTCTGTATTTTGTGAAACAGAAGAACAGCTAAATAAATGCTACGGCCTCCCAAGAAGAGCTCGCCTCTCTCCAGTCATTGAAGCTCAAGTGGGGTATTGTACCTGAAGCTTGTTGCTTCTGCCCTCCTCGACTACGGTCTGTGAGCCGACAGGAAAGTTCAACACACAGATGGCCAGTCCGCCCCTTTGTTGCATATTATTTCGATGAGAGATGAGCAGATCGCCACTGGCCTTTCAACTAAAGACACAGCCACGCAGATGTTGCGCAAGACTTTTTCACTGCCCGTCATTTTGACGGACAGGATCTTAACATTTCCGTCATAATTCAGTGTCAACGGGGGGAGAGCACAGTCTTGAACTGTCAACGGGGGGCGGGGCGCACGCTCGTGAACTGTTAGCGCCGTGTTATGCATGCCCGCTGCACCTCGCTGGTGTGCGCACGGCGTAAAGCCAACACTCACAGACATTTCAATGATTTGTACGGCAAAGTTGGGTTTGGAAACGGTATCATTTACTTTTTGGCAGGCATGCATAACACCGGAGCCTCGCTGCGGGGAAACCTTGGCGCTGTTCCGAGTTTGTTTTCTGCTTTCAGATTTTTCCGTCATTGTAAAAAAAAATCCGTCATAGACGGAAAATATTCGGTTAACGCAAAAACTGCGGCATTTGTACAGCTCCTTATGGGTACTGCAATTTGTGAAGTGCTTTCCTCCGTGGTGAAACGATCAGCACCACGGAGGAAAGCGGCAGAAAGTCACCTGGAGTTAAAGAGAGCGGGGCTGCGTTGCGTGCATGGTTTTCTTCTGCAGGTAACGGGGAGACGCACTCTGGCGGCGGCCTCGTTCAGGACCCCAACCCCTGCTCTACACTGACATCTGGCGTCGTTTTTCTAAGACATTTTTACTTCCGCATAAAAAAGCCTCCCCACGTGACCTCCCGCGTGTGACTTAACATGGGGGAGAGCGGCCGGTCTGAATAAACATGGATCACAATGCTAGTTTTGACACAGAAGAGGTTGAAAATATATATGATTATAATTATGAGCCTGCTAGGAGACCAGGATTAGAAGAAATAACGGCCATCGGCGAGAAATGGAGCTGTGGTGTGAGGAGAACCAGTGGAGAACAGAGCAGCTGTCTTGGCGAGTGACCGGCGTTAGCTTCAGTTAATGTTAGCTAACGTCAGTCACATCACAACATTGTAAAGTTAGCTATCATATATCAGGCTATAACTAAAGTAGTATTGATAATATAGTAACGTTACTGGCAGGACTGTTGATACTGATCCATAACAGAAGCTAATGCGCAAGTATCAGCCGTGTCTCGCGTTACCTAATGCAACTCCACACAACGTCCTACGGTGCTGTACCGGAGGGGAGAGAGAGGAGCGAAGGGGGGAGAGAGAGATGTAATACGGTTTCCTGATAAACGTTTTGTCTGATAGGCCTCAGCTGTGGAGAGTATGTGCTGCAGGGAGGTGGATGCACCTCGCACAACGCACTCAGGAACAAACGCTAGCTCCGGTCTTTTTCCTGTTAGGGAAACTGGGGACTCGATGTCCTGACAGGTCAACATGATTACAAATGGTGAAATGCAATGTAGAATTACCGAAAAAATCCCAGCTCACTAAATCACAACCGCTCAAACCAACTACAAAACTACTACCGCGGATTGGGCAGAGAAGGAGTCCGAGAAAGCTGCTCCCCCATGTGACGTAATATGACGCATGACGTTAAAAAAAGCAGTTTTTAGTAGCAGAGCTCAAAACGGCTCCTTCCCCTCTGAATTCCTGCCCTTATGTCTCGTAAAACATATCAAATCCTGCATTCACTTGTAATTTTCAGGCAAGGTTAAGCATAAATGTAGTTAAAAAAACAACTGGCAAGTTGCTCTTTAAACCCGCCGTGTTATTATCCAAAGTGACTGTACACTTCTGAATGTTAGTAACTATAACATTTGTTTCGGTAAAAATGGTTCGTATCATCAGTTAGCTGAGTTTCTTCCCGTTAGGATGGTATGACACATTCATAGTTTTATAAATATTAAGACTGAGACACAATGTGGTGAAAAAAACAAAACACGACGTAGCAAAACACGGAGATATGCTCACCTTTAGCTGTTATTCTGATCAAAAGTCGTGTTCAATGGCATTAAAACGAGAAAAACGCGCCTGAAAGTTAATCCATAGGTTCATCCAATGTGAAAAAAGTATTGATAATCCATAATTCCATTTTTATGTAAAAATCTGAGAATTAATATTAGCTGCTAATGGTAGCCACCAGAGTGTATCGCCGCTTCCGGTGTTGGCTACGCATCACTCTCACTCCTTATTTGGTAACGTGTGTGTATGTGGAACCTCCCCTCGATTCCATTGGCTATGACGGTTAGAAAGAGATGTCAATCATCAAAATCGACCAAGGGGGGCCAGAGATAGGTCAAATGCACCCAAATGACCCCAGAAGTGTTTTTTGTGCTAAATCTCTCTAAAAAGCTCACATTTCACTTGTTTTGCTTCAATCTTGATACAGGGTACTTATGATCTGTGACCCGCTCTATCGAAATCAGTCAGAAGTCGCAACGGCTCATTTCAAAATAAACGTGGATTTGCATAAAAAAAATAGTTTTGTTTGATTTTAAATAAACAAAGTCTTGGCTTTCAGAATATGAAACTTTTATTTCCAAAATCACACGATAAATACGTGTTTGAAGCTCGTAAAGGGAAGAAGACAGCTCTCACTCGCAGTCTGCTGTTCCGCAGCGCAGCCCCCCCTCCCTCCGCTGAAATTATGAATGTAGGCGTATAGTAATCATAGATAACACGGCAGGGTCCGTCACAGTTTGTTTTCATCTGATTTCAAATAAACAAAGTCTTGGCTTTCAGAATATTAAACTTGTTTCGGCAAATTCAGAAAATAAATACAACTTTGAAGCTTCGGCATAATTACAAGCGGAGAGCGGAGTAACTTGACGTCACAGCAGGCATAACAACAGCCGGTGTTTCTCGTGAGGGTTTTCCCCGGGAAACAAACACAATACACACAAACGCAAAAATACACACACGAGCTTCCACCAGACCAGCAATCCAAACAAAACTATCTGCTCTCCGTAGTATTTTGATCATTTGCTAATAATCAATCAGATCGATGGATTCCAGAGAGGAGGAAACTCTGAAGGCCTTTTTCTCAAAATGATGACTCGGTGACAGTCATTATATAATATGACATATTTTGCTTAGTATTTGGAGTACGACAACAATCCTGATATCATTAGAAAGCTAGGACTCTCCTCTTTCCAGCAGTGTATACGGCTCAACATGTGTCTTCGGGTCAATGCGACTGATTTCGATGGAGCAGGTAAAATATGTTATAGTTTGGATTCCTAAAGCTTTGAGTCTACCATCCCATCATTCAAGTGTCACATCACAGCTAGGCATGACTTGAAATATTGGGCAATGTGAAAAGATGGACCTAAATCATAATCACTCCTAGGAGGCTATCAACTCTGCTAGCATTTGATGCTAGCAGATGATATAGTAGATCTTTTCTTTACTGTATAGGCTTCACATCTTTTAAGCCATCTCCTACCTACGCTTGGTATACTTTTGTTGCTCCTATTCCTCAACCACAGCATGCTCCTAGAGCTAGCGTGATTATTTAGACCTGATGTTGCATCACAACTAAAACCCTGCTTTTATTTATTATTCCATGTTGGATTGCTGCAGTTTTTTAAAGTTCCCTTTTCAAATACTGTCAGTAATTTAGTGTATGTGACTAAGCTTTAGGTCACTGTCACTGTATTACCTTTTTGTGTATTAAATATATTTTTGTTTTCCTCTGCAGGCAATAATGGGTGGTTCTGAGCAGAAAGCAAAGCGGCCAGGCAGTTGCAATCATGGTAAGAAAATATTATTTAGGAAGGATGCAATGAATGTAATAGTGTTTTAAGATATATTGATGTTGCAATGTCGGATGGTCGAGTTAACTGAGTGTCAAGGAATGCGCGATGCACATTTAAAATTGCTGATGGATATCAGGAGGTGCATGACGATTTGACTCTATTTCTTCTTCTATACATTGGTAGTAAAGATGGGAGTTGTGCATTTTCTAGCCGGACACTTAAACTATTAAGCACTGCGGGGAACCCTTACATAAGAAAAAGCCATTTTAAATAAGTACACAAGGCCCTGTATGATATAAAAGTCATCTTTAAACAGTACTTTATCATTATTGTCAAAATACAAGGTTATCTGTTGTATCCTTCATTATTACAACTAACCTCTAACCTTTTGAAGAAGAGAGAGGAAGGAAGAGAAGAAGAAGGAGAAACCAGCTCGAGTGCGCTAGAATTAGCTCTTAGCACTCAGAGCTCACAGCTCCTCATATCTGTTCAGAAACTAGACAAAAATTAAACAAGTACAAACCACAGACTGCCTGTGTCATGGAGAATACAGTCACTGCTTTATTTATGTCTGTAGGCCGTTGCTGTGAGTGTGGACGGAGCAGCAACAGGTTAGTTTATCCGGATCGATCCGATCTCCATTCAGAAAACACGCATTTTAAAAGGTGTTTCTCTGCCGTCTGTCTGCAGACTTGTCACAGCATTAATTCATGGTTTTTACTAACCGGTATCAGTATGTTGTTACTTCTGCATCATTTAGAAACGTGTATTACAATTTATTACAATACAACTCTAACCAGGGTTAGCACTGTCTGGTGCTGACCAATCACGAAGCGTAATTTCTTGACTGGCAGCAAAAACCACCAATCACAGCAGTGCTTCTCTGGCTGGCTCTGTCCAATCACAAACAAGAAGTGTTCTCCCTAAAGGAATACCCTTTCCGTATACATTTAAATGCTGTAGTGTTTTGTGAAATGTTGTTTTGACTTGCACTTCAGGGCCACCGTAGGTGTCAGTGTTGTCACATCTTGTTCTCACTGCCCCAAAGAGGACAACAATCTTCAGGGTCAAATACGAGTTGCCCAACCTTTACCAGTGGCCAATCAGAAAACGTTCATAAGTTGAATTCTTAAGTTACTAGTATTACGTGGAGGCCTCCAGTTATTACAGTTATTGACTGTGATCTTAAATCCAATGAGTGTGATATGACTATTCTTTCTAAATGACATAAGGTCCCGTAATGATAATCCTCTGTGAATATGGCTTTACTTTAATCAGTAGCCAATTTTACAAAACTACATATACGTTTCAGATTTAAAGGAAAATGTGTTCAAATGTCTGACTGTGGCAACCCAGGACAATGTGGCTAAATAATGCGCGCTGGCACTCAATCATACCTTTGGGATTGTTACACAGACAGAAAACGGATTTGAAAGATGCAGTTATCACATAATGGCTTGATTAAGAAAACATGTGACAGTTTTACAATAGTGTGTTGTTTCCACGAAATCTCACCAAAAGCAAGTGGTTCACTCTGTGACACAAGTAGTTAGTAGAGAGTCAATGAAGAGAGACATGTTGGAGTGAATGGACAGTAGGTGAGGTTTTTGTAACTGCAGTTCAACACGCCTGTCAAATAAATCAATCTGTGATTATAGTTCTCGCATTCACTGGTCCCCTGTGTACAACAACACACCTTACTGCAGTCTGTCATTATATGTGTTTATAATGTTTTAACACACCAAGAAGAGGACTATTAGGTGTGAATGCAACCTTAGTTTCCTGAAAGACCTGAGTGAATACTTAGGACATAACACAGTATGGCTTATAATACTGTTTAATACACAAGGGAGGTATCAAGACTAGAAAGCAAGGACAGAATATGGTATGTAAATGCATGAAACAATGGGAATGGCTGTGAGGGATGCAGAAGGAACACCAACCACTCACACAGACAGAGGAGAAAGGGTTAGTAACAAAACATGGGAGAAGAGAAGAAGGTGAGGATTTAAGGAACTGACTTATACACCGGCATAGACTTTAAATTTAATAATACAGGGGCCTGCAGGCAGGGACTGAAACATATAATTATAGAATATTACATAAAATAAGGTATAGGATTCAACAATCTCTTATCTCTTTAGATAACTGGACTTAAACTCACACTGTACATTTTACATGTATACTTAATTTAATATTCCTACCTACACACTTAATGTATATAATATCCTGCTTTATATTTATTTTGCTTACTGTAAATTGGTATTTCAACATGTATATTTTCTACTTTTCAATGCTGTTTTATTTCTATTTGTGATGTTTCCATTTTAGAATTGTTTATTTCTAGTCTTTTCATTTCTCTTATGTGCAATTCCAATCTTTAATGCTGCTGCAACGCAAACATTTCCCAAATTGGGATCAACAAAGTACATTAACTAATCTGATAAGACACTAAACTACTATATCATATACAAATAAAAAAGTATAAATACACATCTTCAGCCATGGGGCTCAAAATGTTTTTGGGAAGAATCTGCCTGGTCTCTGATCTTGAATCTGCCTGGCAACTGGCCGGTCCTCACCACACTGACCACATTCACCACCGCTTGTGTGAACATTTGCTTTGAACATTTTAAAGTGAGTTTCTGGCTCACTACCCCCATCTTGTGTTAGAGATATTTTTCTCATCTTTGTGGCTATAGCAGGAAAGGGGGTCCTCACAACCTGCCCTTGGGTCATGGCCCTCACAATAATAGTAACACGTGTGTGTGTGTGTGCACAGTACAAAACAGTGGAAGGCTATTAACCCTCTGAGACCCACATAGGACATTACCGTTTTTGTATATTTTTGTGTTTTGCCTTATAAATTGTCATTTATGTACAGTATAATCAAGTTTTACACATCCCAGAAATCAGCACAACCTCAGCTAATGATATATACATTATAATAGGAGATATGTTTCCATAAAACAAAAAGAACAAAAAATCAGAGTTTGAATTTTGTACTTATTTTATTAAAAATAACTACTGACTATACTATTGAAAGAAACATTTGTTGTCATTGTATCAGAACTGATTTGAAGATCCTAACCTATTTTGTTCAGTAGTTATGCCCATTCTTGTGGGCAGTGTCCATGGGCGTTTTTTTCTTCTTCTTTTTTACTGAAAAAAACCCGACTACACGTGATATATATCATGGCAGTGGACAGGAACTGCCATGATATATATCATGGCAGTTCCTGTCCACGATCACACACAGGGGGACATGGCATGCTTTGCACCAGAATGGGGTATTTTTCCTGCAGACTGCACACTTTCTGCGTCCTGCAGTCCCCTTTTTGGACTGGTCGTCTGTTGGAGCGATGGCAACGGGTGTGTGGTTGTACTGCCTGTCCCCTGGAGAAAAGTCGAGTGGTACTCCCATGAGCTGAGCTGACAGTAGCTCCTGGAAATCCTGGTGCTTCATGGGAGTATCCTGTCTCACTGCACACATGTCCTTGTGGAGAATGTAGCTGTTGGTACTTGCGATGTCCACAAAGTGGTGAAAAAGGGTTTTGTACCACTTCATTTATTTGTGGTGCACTGAGTAATACCCTAACAGCTGGTCGGACATGTCCACACCTCCCATGTACTTATTGTACTCTCCGATAGGGGTAGGTCTTGCAATGCTGCTTCTCTCATATCCACCTTCCTTGGTCCTCCTGCCTCTGATGATCATTTCTCCAGAGTATGCAGTATGTAAAGGGGAACACACCTCCCGTGTGTCCATCCACTTGACAAAAAGAAGTTTTTCTTCTCTTATCCACCTTATTGAGCCCCTGGAGGACTTCTTGGTGAGGGCATTTTGTTTTGTTGATGGGGTCCCCAATCTTCCATCACGGTAGGTACCACATGCTCCAAAGCCCAAGCTACTCAGGTGTGTGAAAAGGGCTGGGCTAGTGTAGAAATTGTCACAGTATACATGGTAACCAGAACCCAGGTAATCCTTTTTCACTAGTGACATCACAGCATCAAAAGAGAGTCCTTTTCCACTCACAAACTTTGACTTTCCAGTGTAAATTTTGAAGTCAACGGTGTATCCATTTGTATCTGCCAAAACAAACAGCTTGATCCCCCACTTGGATGGCTTGAGCTTCAGGTACTGTTTCAGTCCGATTTTGGCCTTTGTTGCAACCATCCTTTCATCCACCGACACGTTTCGATTGGGTTGGTACACAGATTTACAGGCATTCCGTATTGAATCACACAGAGGATTGACTCTGTGCAGGCAATCATATTCCGCTGTGCCTTTTTTGCGGTCATTCAATAGATCCTCTGCTGGGTCACTCATATGTAAATTCCATGAAATCGCCATGAATCTGTTCCTCGTCATAACAGTGCGTGGAAATGGGACATGAAAGATTTTTTACCCTCCACATGTCTCTCAGTTTTGGAATTCCCATGTACACCAGAAGTCCCAGGAATTTGAAAAACTCCACTGGAGTGACGTCCGTCCATTTGAATTTCTTCCCACTGGCAGAGTTTTTTGCAGCATTCTTGTTTGTGTTTTCTGTGATGGTCTTTACAGTCCTGTGATTAAAAAAGTTTTTAAAGATCTCCAGGGGGCTTGGTTTGTTGAGTGGAATTAGTGGTGGCTGCACACCAGGCTTGTGCTTCGGGTTGAACCTTGGGAGATCAGGTGTTATGTCAGCATCTGTCTCTGTCTTCCATGCAGAATCTGAGTGGGTTGGTGGGCTTGGAGTGACATGGCCACGTCCTCGTCTACGACCCTTACGCCCACGGCTACGTCCACCATCTGAGTGTGTGTATGGTTGTCCTCCCCTCCTCTTTGGTCTCTGCTGGGATGTGGAAGGTGGTCCCTGTTCTGGAACTGTAGGGAGAAAGGGTCTTCTCCTAAACCTTCTCCTCTCTCTTGAAGTAGTGGGACCTGCACTGCAGTAAAGTGTTTTTATTACATGTACAGCACTTTGGCTCGACCAAACATCGTTTTTAAATGTGCTCTATAAATAAAACTTGATTTGATTTGATTTGGAAGAGATGTCTGTGCTATAGGGGATGTTTTTGGTTGATCAGGGGGACACAGACTTCCTCTTCCCCTACTGTTTCCACTCTGGTGATGACCCACCTCGTCAGCATCCACACTATAAATATATCTAAAAAGGTGTGCAGGTGTGCGTGTTCCAAGATGGCAGCATGTTGATTTGTGTCTGTCTCTGTTAGTGTTTGTCTCATTCTCGTTCTTCTTGTGCATACTGACATTTTATCATTTTTAATGAGCTTTTTAGACCCGTTTTTAAGTTGGTCTGCTGCGCTTTTAAAAACGTTTTAAAAGCTTAAGTGTCTGGGCTGTTTTGTGCCGGTGCCTCGCTGTGACTGGATTGTTTGCTCTCTGCCTGAGCTGTCGCTCTTTCGGACTCTGGATTGCTGACTGTCCTGCCGTGCTGTCGGGGGCTGGTTGACCTGAGCTGCTGTTCGACCTGAGCTGCGGATCCTGAATTGGGTGTGTTAAGGCACAATGTTGCCTAAAGCTTCCCTTGTGCTCACTTTTTTCCTGGGATTAATTGTCAGCCCGCATGTCGGCAAAAATGACGGATTGCCTCCCAGCAATATCTCCGTTCACTTCGGACATTCGGATGGTGGAACCTCTGGAGCGCTGACTCCATCTGATAGTTTTTACCAAAAGCTGACGTTTCATGGCACGAAATGCGCTCTCCCGTATGCCCTTTTTACTCTGGACTCGCTAATATCCAAGGATCGGAGCAGCCCCGCCCCCCTGAGGAGCGACGCGTCCAGAGCCCATGTGAAAAAATCATCTTCCAGACTGTTAATATTGTTACTGCTTTTACTCTCTGGTAACGTTAACATTAACCCTGGTCCTGAGTGTTTCTCTGCTTCCCTGCATCATTTGCCAACTCCAAATGAGTTTAGCTGTAGGCAAGGATTGGGTTTTCTGCATGTTAATGCTAGAAGCCTACCTAGTGCCCAAATTAGATGTTTTCAAGACCTGGTTTTTAGTTGCTAAGCCTGATATTGTTGTAGTTTCTGAAACCTGGTTAAAACCGTCTGTCACTGACACTGTTATTCACATTGATGGATATAATGTCTTCAGAGCAGATCGTAAGGGCAGAGCTGGTGGTGTTGCAATATACACTGCTGAGAAACTACAGTGCTCAGTCCTTCACTCAATTTCAATTCCAAGGCAATTTGAGTTTCTAGCAGTCAAAATAACTATAGCAAATGCTCCTCTCACTGTTATTGGCTGTTATAGGCCTCCATCGGCCATCATGGATGCAACTACTAGCCTTACTGAATTGTTGTCTACGTTTTCTTCTGAAATCATATTATTGGGTGATTTAAATTGGGACTGGTTGAGTGATAAATCTTCACAGTTTAAGCAGGTTTGTGATTCTTTGAACTTAACTCAGCTTATTGATAGTCCCACTAGAATAAACCCTGCCAAATCCAATAACGATACCCTTATAGATGTCATTCTAACAAATGCAGCTCATAAGTACGTGTCTGTTGGTGTTTTTCCTAATGATATCAGCGACCATTGCACTATTGCTTGCGTTAGGAGCACTAAGTTGCCCAAAGCCAAGGGCCTTATTGTGCTCAGGCGCTGCTTCAAACACTTCTCTGAGCAGGCTTTCCTACACGATCTGGCGGAGGTTAAATGGCACTTCATAGCATTAATTCCATCTGTCGATGTTGCAGTCCAATTTCTTATTGATCACTTTTTATCGATTATTAATAGACATGCCCCTCTTAGAAAATTCAGAGTTAAGAATAGGAACACTCCATGGTTTACCAGAGAACTATCTGATCTAATCCATGATCGAAATAAGCAATGGTCCTTAGCTAGAAAGTCTAACACTAGTGATGACTGGCTTCTTTTTCGTGTCCTCAGAAATAAATGTTCAGCCCTTATTAAAAAAGCTAAAGCTGATTACTATCTGAGCTTAACCACTGATTGTTTTAATGACCATTCTAAGTTCTGGAAAACAATTAAATCACTTCAGAACAAGAAGGTTTCTAGTTTCCCAAAAAAACTGAAAGTCAGTGATTCTTTTATTTCAGATTCAGATGGTATGGCTAATGCTTTCAATGCTCACTTCAAAAAGGCTGGTCACATTTTTGATGAGCAAAGTCATGAATCTCTAAATGGTCGTACTCACAGCCCTAGTCTAGAGATGAACTCCCCTGTTTTTGATTTAGCTTCTTTCTTGGTCTCTGAAGTCTTACAGGGTTTGCAATCAATTGATCCTAAAAAGTCTGCCGGGCCTGACGGCCTCGACCCGTTCTTTTTAAAAATTGCAGCTCAGATTATTGCACAACCAGTAACTGATATTTTTAATCTCTCCCTGTCCACTCACACACTGCCAGCTGTGTGGAAGCAAGCTCTGGTATCGCCCCTCTTGAAAGCTGGTGATCCCACGGAGTTAAATAACTATCGTCCTATCTCAAATCTTTCTGTGTTATCAAAGATTCTTGAGTCCCTAGTTTCTACTCAGCTAAAACTTTTTTTAAATTCACACAATATCCTTAACCCTATGCAATCTGGATTCAGATCAAAGCACAGTACTGTGACTGCCAGTCTGAAAGTCTTAGACGATATTAAGGCTGCCTTGGATAACAAATCTGTATGTGTTGCATTGTTTGTTGACCTAGCCAAAGCATTTGACACTGTAGATCACCACATTATGTCTAATGTTATGTTGATGTCTCGTTTCGGTCATAATGCCATTTGCTGGTTTCAGAGTTATCTAACCGACCGTACTCAATGCGTCAGGTTGGGTAGCACTGTCTCTGACCCTGTCACCTTGAAGAAGGGAGTTCCACAGGGCTCTATTTTGGGGCCTTTGCTCTTTTTATTATATATAAACAATATTTGTAATCAGATGCAATTCTCTACCTATCATATGTATGCTGATGACACTATTGTGTACTCATATGCTCCTTCTCTGGATATGGCCGTTTCCAATTTAAAATCTGATTTTATCACGCTGCAGCATGCACTTATTGATTCCAAACTGCTTTTGAACAGTAAGAAAACTAAAGCAATGCTTTTTGCTCCCAAGTCAGCGTCCTCTTGCCTCTCCATTGACACCCTTGATGGTGTCTCTGTTGAGTTTGTTGATACCTACAAATATCTGGGCTTCTGGTTGGACAGTAATCTGAACTTCAAATACCATATTGAAGTTCTGACTAAGAAATTGAAATTCACTCTTGGCTTCCTTTACAGACTTAAATGTTGTTTTTCAACTTCATCCCGTAAAAGGTTGGTCTCTGGCTTATTCCTGTCCCAGCTGGACTACGGTGATACCATTTATAGATTTGCCTGTCCCACTGTGTTGGCCAAACTTGACCCACTCTACCATGCTGCACTGCGTTATATATCAAATGCACCCTATAGGACTCATCATTGCAAACTGTATAGCCTAACTGGATGGTCCTCACTTACTGTGCGTAGGATGCGGCATTGGTTTTTATTAATGTATAAAGCCATTTTAGGTAAGCTTCCACTCTACATATGTGCCAGATTTGCTCCAGTTTGTGACTCTTACAACCTCAGATCCAGTGCCTGGATACGGTTCCAGGTTCCTGCCGTGCGGACTGAGGCTGGGAAAAGGAGTCTTTTTCATGATGCTCCTTGGTCTTGGAATGACCTTCAATCACGCCTCAAACTGAGGGCACTTGTCTCTATAGCCTGTTTTAAATTGAAGTTGTCTGAAGTCCTTACTACCAGCTGCTCTTGCAGTAATAAGTAGTACCTTTCTTACTGTCCTAATGTGCACAATGTAGTGACTGCTTTTTTGTCTTTTGTTTTCTTAGTTATGTTCTCTGTATTTTATATGTTTGTGTTATGTGTAACGTTGCTGCCTTCTTGGCCAGGTCAGCATTGAAAATGAGATTCTATCTCAATGCTTTTATCTGGTTAAATAAAGGTTAAATAAAAAAAATAAAATAAATAACATATGAAAACAAATAAATAAAACTACTTTTTCACTGGATCATAATAATTACTCAAAGACTTATTCAAAATCCCCACACTTCCCCAGTGATCTTATCCACCTCCCCCATACAAACACATATTTTACAGCAATAGTCTGGGTTTTCTTTGCCCAAATTAAGTCATAGTGCACAATATAAATAAAACCCGAGGTCACCGAGCCTTCACAGCAGCTGGCCCTATCTCTGGAACACTCTGCCCCTCCATGTGAGGTCGGCCCAGACCCTAGAGGTTTTAAATCTACACTAAAGACTCACTTCTTCTCCCTGGCCTTCTAGTCAGAGTGGAGCACGACTCCAATAGTAATGATAATAATAATAATAATAATTCATTACATTTTTATTTAGAGCGCTTTTCAAGGTACTCAAAGCGCTTTACAATGACACATTACACATATTAGACACGTAACAGTATTACTGTGGACAATACACACAGTAAGCACAGGAGCAAATTAGAGTGAAGTGTCTTGCCCAAGGACAGAACAGCCTGACGCCGGTTTCGAACTGGTGTTCCCCAAAATGTAGTAGTCTGATGATCAACGCTCTAAACCACTGTCCCAAACACCACCTATAATTATATAGACCATCTCTGTAGTCTAAATATTCCGTCATACTTTAAATAATTTCGTTATATAATTACTTACTTGTCCTCCTGAGGATCTATCCCATCGCCAAAATTCCTCTCGTCTTCAGAGTAGCACGACTCGGGCACAGATTCCTCTGAATTTTCCTCAACATCGTCACCTTGAAAAATCAGCTCCAAAGCCTCAGCTGTGGTAAACTTCCTTGCCATACCTAAAAGCGCTCTAACTAACAATCTAATTAATTATTATAGAACAGAATAGAACAAAAATATATATTATACCTCAGTTTATTTATAAGACCCTAACAGTATGTGTTCTAACTTTTATTTTGTTTTCGCGGGTGGAATTATACCGTATCGTTTCTATGGTTTCAACTTTCAATACACACAACATTGTAAACAAAGGAACTGACAGGCAACCCTCTGAATCTGATTCCGATTGGCTGTGACTTCATCCACTCAGAGTGTCCTATACAACTTTACACATTCATTTCACCGAAATAAGTAAACACCTCTCAATGAAAAACTGAATAGAGTTGTTTAGTGCCGTTTCTGTAGTTGAAGAGGAATAACACGGCATGTCTCTGGCTCAAACAGCTGAGAAGTTATGATGCTTTGAACACAACGTGATATTTGGGATCGTATACGGCCCCGTGGGTCTCAGAGGGTTAACGGCCCCTACACACGGCGGCGTGCGTTGCCGCTTGGCGGTGGGCGTGTCTAGAGCTTGGAGAGTCAACACGAGCAACGCGACCAACAACCAATCACATGAATGTCCCGCCCCGGACATACAAAGCAAAAAAGCCCGGTTCTTCTATCCACTCTAGCCAAAATGGATGCCGGTTTTGGTAGCAAGGGTGGCATTGGTATATGCATTGTATCTCGGGAGGCGACGTTGTGTGCGTCGCTGTTGGGTACATCCGATACTCCGAAAACGTCTGCAACGGGGAGAATACCACGTTCTGGTCCAAGAGCTCCGTCTGCATGATGAACTGTTTCACCAGTACTTCAGAATGAGCAAAGGCCATTTCGACGAGTTGCTCGGCAAAGTGGGTCCACTGAAAACAAAGGTGGACACCAACATGCGTTTGTCAATCGGACCCGCCGAGCGACTCGCCATCTGCCTACGGTATGTTTAGTGTATTTCTACTTCTTTAATCTGACTCTGTATAGAAAGAGAGAGAGTGCATGCCATTGACGAATGAAGTCTGTGATTTATTTCAGACGGATAACATTAATTCAGATAGCTAGGTTAACACAGTATTGCTCCCCTGTGTGTGTGGGGTCTGTGTGTATGTGTGGGGTCTGTGTGTGCGCGTGTGGGGTCTCTGTGTGTGCGTGGGGTGTGGTCTGTGTGTGTGTATGCGCGTGGGGTCTGTGTGTGCGTGGGGTGTGTGTGTGCGTGGGGTGTGTGTGTGCGTGCGTGTGGGGTCTGTGCGTGTTTGTAGGGTGTGTGTGTGTGGGGTCTAAAATTGTTTTTATTTTATTACTTTTTTCTCAGGTACCTGGCGAGGTGACTCGTACAGGACAATAGCATTCAGCTATAGGGTTGGTCATATAACAGTGGCTGTCATCGTCAGGGAGGTTGCCGGTGCCATCTGGACCGCCCTGGTTGAGGAGACCATGCCGGTACCACAGACGGAGGACTGGAGAGCCATCGCTGCTGAGTTCCAGGAGCGCTGGAACTTTCCAAATTGTGTTGGTGCCATTGATGGGAAGCACGTGGTGATCCAGGCTCCGGCAAATTCTGGGTCCCTCTACTTCAATTATAAGTCCACCCACTCCTTGGTACTACTGGCTGTCGTGGATGCCCAGTACCTCTTCAGGGTAGTGGATGTCGGAGGCTTTGGAAGGAGCAGCGACAGTGGGAGCCTGAGGAATTCTGCTTTTGGAGAGAGCCTCAGAGATGGCAGTCTGCAGCTACCACCTGACACCGTCATCGCAGGAGCAGAGCGGCTCGGCCTTCTTCCCCATGTGTTTGTTGGAGATGAGGCTTTTCCGCGCTGGACAACCTGCTGCGTCCGTTCCCTGGACGCCAGATTACACGCGAGAGGAGGATGTACAACTACCGCCTCAGCCGGGCCAGGTTGGTGGTTGAATGTGCGTTTGGCATCCTCTCATCTCGGTGGACAATGTTCAGGCGTGTCATTACCACCAGCCCGGAGGTAACAGAGTTGTGTGTGAAGGCCGCCTGTGTGTTGCACAACTTCCTCCGTAGGAAGACAATAGGAAGGAAAACACACAAATCTGTCGAGGACTCCACGGAGGAAGCTCCAGATACTCCAACCCTGTGTGATGCACCGAGGATGGGCTCCAACAATGCCACACGCAGATCCGCTCCAACTGCGGGAGAACTTCTGCTCCTATTTCAATGAGGAGGGTGCAGTGCCATGGCAGCAGAATGTGGTGTAGGGTCACCACGGCTCCTCCAAACCAAAAGATCGTTTAAGAGCTACCCATACTTTCTTTAAAAAGCAAATATTCCAAATGAGCCATTTCAAAATAAAACATGTTTCTTGAATTGATAACAACCGTTTTCCTTCAGCCCTGTTTTTACTGATAAACCACTCATAACTTCAACAGGTTTTCACATTTATACAGAAGACGGCACATTATATATCAACATACATGAAGCTTCTGGTATGTTGCAACTGACAAACCACATGAACAAGTGAAGACACAGTATATTCATAACATACTTTTTAAATAACTTTTATTTATGTAAGTGTGTGATGATTGGATAAGTGTAACACATGTAGTGTTGTGTAGTATGTGTGTGAATTACAAAAATCAGTTCTCTTCCATCTCCTGCTCTGCCTCAAATTAATTTGTAGATTTGAAATCGTCCTCTTTGCTATGGACAGCCTTCGCATGGCAGGCAAGAGGCTCCTGAAAAATAACTCATCCTCCACCACTACTGGTGGTGGAGGATGAGGTTGAGATGGTGGCACGAACAGAGGACTGATGGCTGACATCAAGCCTTTTTCGAAGGAGGACATCTCCCTTCCCCTTCTCCTCTTTCCCCGGTCCAGGTCCTCAATAATCGCCTCCTCCTCCTCTTGTCCTGTCTCCCTTGCTTCGGCTTGTTGACTGTCGGCTGGCTGGCTGACACTTGGCTGGCTCTCTGCCTCTGGCACCAGGTTAGATGGAGGCAGAGTTTGCCGGGGGACATTGCTGGACGTCTCACGGTCAATGATAAATGGGGTTAAAAACCCCATCACTGCCGTGAAACGCCAGGGCTTATATCCCCCGGACGACCCTGCCCCGCTTCTCTTTGTCTCCTTCTCCTTGGTTTTCTCCTTTCTGAATCTGTCCCTCAGTGACTTCCATTTTGTCCTGCATACTTCGTCTAATGAAATGAAATAATAAACTTAATTTCTTGAATTACTTGAATAATTAATGAAAACCAAATCCCTTTATCACTGTCAATTGCATACAAGGTTTTACATGTCACACTTTATATGATGAACATGTATGACATTAATGTCTATGGTGCTATGCTGGCTAAATATACTGTCTATGCTTGCTAGCTGTCCATTCAAACGAAGTACACTGGATATAAACTCCCCAAACAGGCGAAAACCTACCAGTTTCACCCACTGTCTCTGCCACCTCCCTCCATGCCTGGCTCCTCCGGTTTGTATCCCTGTATGTAAAGAGGGACTGGTCATATAGTACCGGGTGATTCCCTACCGCCCCGATAATTTTCTCTTCCATTTTTTGACATATGGGTAATACGGTCTGGCTCTCCCAACATATACGCAGTTTGATTGGCTAGCGCTTGCACTGTCAGATTTGCATACGTGGGATTTGATTGGCTGACGCCTCCGTCGAGGCGGCAAAAGTAGAACATTGCTCTACTTTTGCAGCGAGCACCGCGAGAGAAGCTACGCTTTGCTCCCACAATGCAGTTCGGCGAATCGTGACGTCACCCCATTCAAAGTGAATGGGCAGAAGCGTTGAAGCGGCAACGCACGCCGCCGTGTGTAGGGGCCGTAACAAAATGGCATTTAAAATCATTAAAAAGAAAAGCGAATAAAATAAACATTAAAAGAAAAAATACATGGATAAAAGTTACAGTGCAGTCTAAGATATGAATAGTTCAATTAAAAGCAGCGACAAAAAGAAAAGTCTTCTTGCTGGATTTGAAAGTAGTCAGAGTTGCAGCGGACCTGCAGGTTTGTTCCAGATGGAGCATAATAACTGAACGCTGCTTCTCCATGTTTAGTTCTGACTCTGGGGACAGAAAGCTGACCAGTCCCTGAAGACCTGAGAGATCTGGATCATCATTTAGCAGGAGGTCAGAAATGTATTTTGGGCCTAAACCATTCAAAGCTTTATAAACCAGCAGCAGTATTTTGAAATCTATTATTTGACACACAGGAAGCCAGTGTAAAGACTTCAGAACAGGAGTGATCCACTTTCTTAGTGTCAGTGAGGAACCAGTGTAAAGACTTCAGAACAGGAGTGATCCACTTTCTTAGTGTTAGTGAGGACTCGAGCAGCGGCGTTCTGAATCAGCTGCAGCTTCCTAATAGATGTTTTAGTGAGACCTGTGAAGACACCATTGCAGTAGTCCAGTCTACTGAAGATAAAAGCATGGACAAGTTTTTCCAAATCCTGCTGTGACATTAGTCTTTTAATCCTAGATATGTTCTTTAGGTGATAGTAGGCTGATTTAGTAACTGTTGAAACTCAGGTCAGAGTCCATGACTACACCTAGATTTCTGGCTTTATCTGTTGTTTTGAACATTGCAGACTGAAGCTCAGCGCTAACTTTTATACGTTCTGCCTTGGCTCCAAAAACCATTACCTCAGTTTTATCTTTGTTTAATTGGAGAAAGTTCTAACACATCCAGTCATTGATTTGTTCAATGCACTTACTCAGTGTTTGAATTGGAGCATAGTCTCCTGGTGAAACTGTTACGTAAATGTGTGTGTCATCTGCATAGCTATGGTAACTTATTTTGTTGTTTTTCATTATCTGAGCCAGTGGTAGCATGTAGATGTTAAAGAGAAGAGGCCCCAAGATGGAGCCTTGAGGAACCCCACATGTCATATTTGTCAACTCAGATGTGTATTTACCTATAGAAACAAAGTTGTTTCTGTCCTTTAAGTAGGATTCAAACCAATTTAGAACTGTTTCCGAAAGTCCCACCCAGTTTTCCAGTCGGTCTAGTAATATGCTGTGGTCAACAGTGTCAAACGCAGCACTGAGATCTAATAATACTAACACTGAATTTCTGCCACTGTCTGTGTTTAAGTGGATGTCATTAAAGACCTTTACAAGAGCAGTCTCAGTACTGTGGTTTGGACGAAAGCCTGACTGGAACACATCGAAACAGTCATTTAATTGCAAAAAATTACTCAACTGTTGAAAAACAACTTTTTCAATGATTTTACCTAGAAATGGGAGGTTTGATATGGGCCTGTAATTGTTCATTACTGAAGCATCTAGATCAGGGGTTGGGAACCTTTTTGACTGGGAGAGCCATAAAAGCCAAATATTTCTAAATATATTTCATTGAGAGCCATATAGTATTTTTAACGTATAATAAATTAAATGTCTTACTTTTAATGCGACTTCTGGTGCTGCATGGTTTTGCTGATGGCCTTGTAGTCTGGTTCATACGTGGTGAGGTTGAGCTTCATGCAGGCGTTGAGGCTTCCATCAGTTAAACGTGAGCATAGGTTGGTCTTAATGTTCCTCATATGCGAGAATGACTGCTCACATGCGTATGTAGAGCCAAACATGGTCAATACGGCAATACTCACACGCTGCATTGTGTGGTATGTCACAGGAAGCTCGTTCCAAGTTTTAAGAATCAGCTGGTCTTCAGGTTGAAGATTTTTCATTTCTGTCCACTTGTGTTCCCTCGCCAGCTCTGCTCGCTGTCGCGTAAGACTTTCCAACTCTCCATTAAGTGACTTGAACTTACTCATCCACATGTCTGATGCCTTCAGGTCAGCAACTTCCAGCTCAAAGTCTCCGATAGAGACCCCGGGGATGCATGTCAGGTCGATTTTGTCCACTGCACACTCATGTGGATGAGTGATGAACTTGAAAAGACCAGTGCGCGCACGAAATTCTCCAAAACGTGCTTTGAATGACTGCAGGAGATTGGACGTAAAGCCAGCTAGCTGCAAGAGATCCAGATGTTGAGTGGAGTCACTTGCTAAGCATGCATCTCTAAATTGTTGCAGTCTTTCAAAGTGCAGAAGACGACTTGTTTCAATGTCCCTGAGAAAGACTTCCAGCTTGCTTTCAAATGCAAACACTGCTTGTTGAAGGGATGAGATTGTATTTCCAATACCTTGCATTTTCACATTGAGCTGGTTCAGATGGCCAGTTATGTCCACGAGATAGTGAAACTGCAGGAGCCAGTCAGTGTTGTCTAGCTCAGGATGCTTGACGCCTTTCATTTCAAGAAAAGTCCGGATTTCACTCAGGCAAGCTGCAAAACGGCTGAGCACCTTCCCCCTTGACAACCAACGCACGTTGCTGTGTAAAAGCAGACCGGGATAATGATTCCCAACTTCTTCTAACAGAGCTTTAAACTGGCGATCATTTAAAGCTCGGGCAACAATAAAGTTGACCACTCGAATGACCAGCGACATCACCTCACCAAGCTCCTGGCCACACGTCTGAGCGCAAAGCGCCTCCTGGTGCAGGATGCAATGAAAACTTAGGATGGCTCTCTTTTCATGTTCACGGAGAAGCGCTACAAATCCTTTGTTCTTCCCCAACATACAGGGTGCACCATCAGTACAGACAGAAATAAGTTTATCCATCGGTAGTTTTTTTTCTTTAGCAAACTCCATAAAAGACGTGAATAAATCCTCTCCTCTTGTTGTCCCTTTCATTGGCAAAACAGCCAAGCTTTCCACATGCAGTGTGTCACCTGCAGCATACCTGGCAATTATACTGCACTGAGATAGATGACTAACGTCTGTTGACTCATCTAACGCGAGAGAAAAGTATGTCCCAGCGTTTATGTCCTTCATTTGTGTTTCCTCGACTTGATTTGCCATCATGATGCTACGATCGTGCACAGTTCTTGCTGACAGGGGCATGTATTTTATTCGTTTGATTATCTTGTCTTTATTTGGGAAGTCATCAAACAGCTCATTGGCCACATCAAGCATGAATGTTTTGGCATACTCGCCATCTGTGAATGGCTTTCCATTCCTTACTATTGCCAAAGCACCCGCAAAGCTAGCGGAATTCCCGTCACCTTGCTTGGTCCACACGTGTAGTTGCTGCTGACTCGTCTGCACTCTCCGCTGTAGCTCCTCGCATGCCCTTTTCCTGCTGTCCCCCGCTGGATATTTCGATGCAAATGAAGCATGGTGCGTATCGAAGTGCCGCTTTATATTTGACCGTTTCATCGATGCAATTTTATCATTGCATATTAGACATACCGCAGATCCTGCTCTCTCCACAAATGCAAATTCCTCTGTCCACGCAGCCTGGAATGCACGGTAATCATCGTCTTTTTTTCTTTTCGCCATCTTTTCCGTTACAAGGGTTGAAGCGGATAAACTAGTTGGCTATCTGATAAAATTGATTTCTTCACCTTTACAATGACCCGGACATGCTCGTGAGCCATTGGTTCCCGACCCGACCCACGGGTGACCCGTGAAATCTATCTTCAAAACTAATTTCTGTTTACTTTAAAATGACACAGTATTATTAAGAAATATCACAAGTATTTTAAAATCAGTTCCAAACAATTTTTTTTTTTTTCAACTCAAAATTGTCTGGGAGCCATATGCCGTCACCGGAAGAGCCATATATGGCTCACGAGCCATAGGTTCCCGACCGCTGATCTAGATTATTCTTTTTTAAGAGCGGTTTAATGACTGCAGTTTTCAGGGCCTGTGGAAAAATACCTGAGTGAAGAGGTGTGTTTACTATATGAAGTAGATCTGAGGCCATGCAACGAAAAACATCTTTGAAAAATCCTGTTGGAATAATATCAAGGCAGCAGGAGGAGGATTTCAGAAGTTGAATAATGTCCTCTAGGTTTTTATCATTAATCTGATGGAACTGTGTCATGGTGTTTGAATTGATGTTAAGTGGACACAGAGACAACACATTTGCTGTTCCTGATGCAGAGGCACTGACTGCTTGTCTGATGTTCTGAATGTTGTCAGTGAAAAAGGCAAAATCATTGCACGCCCTGGTGGATAGAAATTCAGAGGCTACTAACACTGGGGGGTTAGTTAGTCTGTCGACGGTAGCAAACAAGGCACGGGCGTTGTTTTTGTTTTTGGTAATGATGTCAGAGAAGAACGATTGTCGTGCGTTTTTCAATTCCAAATTATAAAGGCCAAGTCTCTCTTTATAGATTTCAAAGTGAACCTGGAGATTTGTTTTTCGCCACCTATGTTCAGAAACTGTACATTACTGATAGTTCATGAAGTACTACATGAATTAATTCATGATGATTCATGTACCCTTACCGTAAAGTGTTGCTCCTATTCTGGTTTATACTTCAATTTATATATTTTGCCAGCAATTCATTAAATGTAGAACCAAATAAAGTGTTTCATCCTTTTATCACATAAATGTTTATTAGAGAATTTGTGACTTGAAAAATATTAAGACTTTAAGAGTAAACTGACCACAATGAAATGCTATGTACATTTTTAACTTAGCTTCAATATGTTTCTGGACTGCTCAGTGTTAATATGTTGTATCAACAAGTGAATATGAATAGACTTGGTGTCAGACGTTACCTGACTGGCGAACATGAGCAATTATTTAATGTTGAAGTTTTAGTTTTTTAATGTACACCGATCCTTCTTATGCAGATGTTTCAATCACAAGTAATAAAGGCATAGTTGCAAATACAGACTCTATTTTGTGTATTACTGGGTCTCCATAAGCCCCTTAAACTTGAACATGTAGTGTGTATCTATGGGGTCAGTTCATATAAACATGAAATATCAGTGTGTGATAATGATAAGATTGCTGAGTATGTACGTACAGGCCTTGTTACTCAACTAGAATAACAAGCAAGACTATATTATCCAAAAGGAGCTATGCCTATTTTACAATACATTTTCCCTGTTGGGATTTTTTTGCGTATTCAGGCAAACATTGACTAGATCAGTGAATGTAATGTTTTCAATGAACAGGCAAAACCAACTGACAACAGATGGAGCAAAGGTAAGGGCTATGCTTGCATGTGAAAAAGTGTAGTTGGCTGTTGTCGCAGGGACTGATGCGAGGTCTGCATCAGTTTCTGACCATACGATATCTGTTGCATGTTCTGTAGCGGCTGCAATCAAGCATTTGATTGCGCCTGTGTGTGTATGTGGAGCAGTACAGATATCGATGCCATACGTGTTGCAGGGTCAAAGCTTAACACATTTGTATTAGGGGAAGCCCATACAATTAATGTACACCCAAATAACTTGCAGGTTGGTTGAGCAGACCAGTGTGTTTGGACGTAAGTGAAACTTCAATATGGGCCTGCCAGTGTACGGCAAATGTAATTTGTCTGAAGGGATAAGGTATTGTCGGAGAAGCTGCTTGAACACTTATCCAGGGATGGCATGTGTCTGTTAAACCTAAATTCCACAGCCAGTGCAATTATTAAACACAATGACTGTATTGTGGTCGTTGATTGTGGCACACGTGGTGCGTCTGGGTTAGCATCCAGTGTTGGCACATCTGTAGCCGTGTTTAACACATGCCCTAATGACCTGATGCTTCACATCAGGAGTCTCAAGAATTCATTGAAAACAGAGGTTTTGCATAACAAGCCTTTCTGTGAAAGCAGCTCAAGTTAATTCGGAGACGGCTAGAGTCATTTCAGACATTGATGGGGACACGTGTGTCAGGGGAACATTCAGTCAGGGTGATCAACGGTTTAAATATGCAGGACTTCAGTGCATGGCTGTACGTTTGGTAGGCATAGCAAAACACAGTTGACAGCGTGTTTACATGGCGGTCCGACCACCTGGATAAAGTTGTTCTTGGTGACAATCTGTACACCTCCCTGCGTGAACAAAAAACGTATCAGTGGCGGATACAAACTACTTTCAGTTCCAGATCTGCCCAAGGAGACCATTATCGACGGACAAAGATTTCTGTGGGAATACAGTGACTTTGTGTCTGGAGATGTGGTGGATCTCATTGATGAGGGTGTGCACACCACTCTAAAATACGGACTGGAAAGGATGTGTACTAACTATGAATGGCGGCACATGTGCCATCATTGGTCAAGATGGACACTACGCAGCGGTCGACTCCCATGCACGCAGTGCGTCTGGGATGAGCGATGGCGAGGGGCGCAGTGTTGTTTTGTATTTCAGAGGCCTTGAACACGTGTTTGAAGACAAAAAAAAGGCCATGTGCATGACCCTGGAGCTCTGCTTAGAGCAGGGACAGCAAGCACTCTGCTGCCCTTGTGTTCCTGTCCATTTCATGTACATTTGATGGGGAGTTTATGTCCATGTAATGGACAGATTCACATAACTTTTACCCGGCTTAAGAGACACTATTTCGGGGTACAATTTATCCATTTTCACACATTTTAATCAGCCTGGAACAGTGGGACCCTATGCAGGAACACTTTACCCAGCTTTCAGACTCTTCTTCCTGGGTAAGAAAGCCGTGTGCATCACCCTGGAGCTCTGCCTGGGAGAGTGGATTTCGACCCATCAAATGTACATGAAATGGACAGATTCCTGTCCATTTCATGTACATTTGATGGGGAGTTTATGTCCATGTAATGGACAGATTCCTGTACATTTACCCGGCTTAAGAGACACTATTTTGGGGTACAATTTATCCATTTTTATTCACTAAAATTCTCGAAAAAACGACTGAGTGCCAACGGAGGAGGGGCTCAAAACTGCTCAAGTCTTCGGCGCTTCCGGCGGAAGCCCCGGACACATTTTCACTGCCCTGTCGCAATTTACACCGGAGAAGGGATTCGAGACCTCCCTTCCCCCGTCAAATAAATCTATTCATGTTTTCCAAGCTACCATCTGCACGAAATCGGAAACCCGGTTTTTGAGAGCACTTAGAAAAAAACCGGCTGTTTCACATCATGGAGGAATGTGTCCGTTACATGAGTGCTTTGGCTCGGATACAATTGTTGCCTGGAGGACCCCAATCATGGTTCTTAACAAAGTTAAAGTGCCTCTGGAGGAATGCAAGGGGAGATGTCACAGAATAACGAGGCACTATTTTCGGATACATTTTATCCATTTTCACCCTTTTCTATGGTTCTTCCAAAAGTTAACTTAAACTTTGTCTGCCTCTGGAGGAATGCAAGGGGAGTTGTCAGGGGACTTTACCTGCATGTGAGGCACTATTTTTTTTAAAAACGGCTGTTTGACATCATGGAGGAAAGCGTCCGCTACATGAGTGCTTTGGCTCGGATACAATTGTTGCCTGGAGGACCCCAATCATGGTTCTTACAAAACTTTAAGTTTTTGAACTGGTCTCTGGAGGAATGGAAGGAGAGTTTGAGGGGATTCTACCTGATGCACTATTTTCGGATACATTTGGCCGGTTTTCATGGTTCTCCAAAAAAGACAACATAGTATTTCCCTTCCTCTGGAGAGGCCAAGAGATGACAGGGATCTCTGCCCGCCTAACGAGTGCCTAAATGGGACACCTTTCGCACGATGATGCAAATGAAAAATTAACGTTTTGAATATAACCTGGATAGATTTGAGATAGGGTCTTTCTAGTTAGCTGAGTGCAACGTTCTCGAGTCTTTTCACTCTCATTCTACAGGGTACACTTCCCGGTACCAAAATGCCCATGCATACAGATAGGATGTTGCTGTGTTGTCCGATCTGTAACCATTCCTTCCGTGCCCTGAGCAAGCATTTGCTTGGTTGAAAGAAGAATTCTCCTGTTCTTGGCAAATGGGCGTACAAATATAAGGCTGCATCCCTGCATCATTGCAGGATGCAACTATACCGGGACAAGGCTGGACCGGCACTTGTACCGGGACCATGTCGAGCTGTCGCGGGAGGAGCTATGTGTGGCTGTTATTAAAGTCAAAATGACAGTGGCAACGAAGGACCTTCAAGCGCTCCGACTGACAAACCCCACAGTAGCGATGATTACCACTTGGGATGTGGACACTGAGGGTGATGAGGTCCTTTCACAACCTCCACCCTTGTCCCCAGTGATTGAATGTGACAATCCGGACTGTAAGGAATGGAGGATGGAGGCAAACACAATGAGGGCTCAGAGGGACAGATATGCTGCTGAGGTGAAATCCCTGCGCTTCAAGCTGCAGCAGAGGATAAAACATAAGCGACAGAGGGATGACCAGAGGATAGCAGATAACATGCATGGCTTTGATGAAGAGTATGGGGAGGAACAAGAGCGGGTGTTTCTAAGGAAACGACCCCGAACAGAGGCGACACCAACGAGGCAGTCCAAGTCCAAAGGTCCATCCTTCAGCAAGTCCCCCATTCCCTCGTGCAGCTATTCCCCCATTCCCTCGTGCAGCAAGTCCCCCATTGCCTCTCAGACACCTGCATCCAGCTCCTCAGAACCTGCATCCGTAGATACCGAGGCCTCATCAACCTCCCCTCCCATAAATTCCCCCTGGTTCTGCGGCAGGGGCCGGGGGAATATAATGCGGAATATAACATTCCCACGCATAATGGGTAAGTGTGTTAGATGTGTCACAAATGCAGTTTCTGTAATACACAATGTGTTGTCATTAAAGTACTGTGTTATGTTTCACAGAGGAGTATCTGCAAGGCTACCGGGAGCATTATGAGGGCATCGACCCAACAGTGAGGCTCCAAGAAAATGCAGTCTCGAAAATAAGCAGAGTGAAATCCTTCCTCAGCTTCATGGCACACGCTTTCAAACGCAAGTCGGACTGGCTCTTTCTGAGGGATCTGAAGAGGATACGTGGGTGAGTAACATCAAAAAACTGTCCATGATGTCAGCATCATTGTGTGTGTTCTCCACATTGACGCAATACGATGTACTGATGCGTTTTCCTTTGCCAACAGCTGGTCCCGGAGCCTGATACTGTCCAGCCTACAGGTCACCACCTCTGACTTCTACATCAAAAACATTTCACACTTTCTGAAATACATGGCAGCCACACCATGCAAGGGAAGCAGACTCAACCAAAACGACATGATTGTCGTCCAACGCGAACTTGCTGCCATCCTGAGGTCCCTGAGGAAAAAGGTGATCGTCCATCAGATGCAGGTGAAGCGGGACAAAATGGAAGGCCTGCCGAGCCATAAGGACATCATGACTTGTTTGACTGTGGCCAAAGATCGCATCCCTCAGCTCTTGAACCTGATGGCCAGCAATCCCACTACCGCAACCCGGCTCTTGCTCAATGGTTACATGACCCTCCACTGGAGCTGTATTTACGGCCACCGGCCGGGGGTCTACTCCAACATGACCAACTGTGAGGTCCGAAAGGCGGAGATAACAGGCACAGACTTCGGCTACCTCATCCACGTGAGTGCTATTACAAAATGTGTTTATTCTGGCAGTGATAAACATGTTGTGCATGATTGATACTTGTATTGACGCTCTCTACCTCTGTCATAACAGGTAAGCAACCACAAGACGGCCAACGCGTTTGGTGAAGCGCAGCTGTACCTCACCATAGAAGAATTCGGATGGATGAAGAGGTGGCTGGAAATCAAGAGGACGCTGACCTGCACCCAGAACCGCTACTTCCTATACACAGCGGGGAAGAACCCGTCGAGGAACCTTGCCCACTTCCTGAGGTTGGCATGGGCTGATGTGGGACTAAAAGGTCCCATTAATTTCAACGACCTTCGCACAGTCCATGCCGATAACGCAAAAGGTTTCAAGACATAGACAACCGCCAGCGAGTGACTGACTTTATGTGCCATAACACGGCTACGGCAGACAAATTATACGCAAAAAATCCTTCTTTGAAGGAGGCTGCGGACATAAGGCTGCTCTTCACAGAGTCACTGCAAGCAGCGGCAGCAGCATCATCGGGGAGTGAAGACAATTTGGGGGACATTGACAGTGGCAGCTCTGGAGAGGAGCATAGCTCCACTCCCTACCAAGACTCCCCCGATGCCGAGACGTCAGACGAAGAATTCGATTTGGGTGAAGAGAGGGTGCCAGACTCTGCACCAACTTCACCCGATACGGACAATGTTACCAGTGCACAAGCCAATGATCAACTTGTAAATATGAAATGTGTTGTTGTACTCTGGCCCCTTCATGTTAACATGTTATGAAATTAAATTATGGAGGAATGCAAGGGGAGTTGTCAGGGGACTTTACCCGCCTTACGAGGCACTATTTTCGGACACTTGTAATTGTATATTGTATATTGTATATAATTGTATATCATTCTGTGAATAAAGTGTATTTATTTAACTTACATGTCTAAATGAAATGAAAATTGTATATTGTATATAATTGTATATAAATCTGTAAATAAAATGTATTTATTTAACTTACTTGGTCCTATTTTTTAAAAACTATTACACCCTAGTTGAGTTGGTACTGGATAAATGGAGTGAACAAGTGGCAATAGTGAGCAGTGTGAGAGGGAAGGTAAAGCAATATGCTGAAAATAAGGGTGTGTTCCCCTTTAAGGTCCCCAGGGGCACGAGGTTCTGGTGGTGTGCATGGAGGGGTTCAGTCCGAGTGAGGAGTGCTCAAGTGTGTTGGAGGATGTGTAAGGCAGAGGAGGGTAAACAAAAAGTTAAAGTGTGAACCTCCAGCAGGGCAGGTGAAGAAGGCCGAATATTGATGCTGGTGGGCGGGCAGTTGAGCACCGCAAAATCCACCACTTTATATATAACCAGGGGCATGATAACATCCTCCACAGGAGGGTGAGTGGTGCTGTGAATAAGGCCGAATATTGATGCTGGTGGGCGGGCAGTTGAGCACCGCAAAATCCACCCCTTTAAGGTTCCCAGGGGCACGAGGTTCTTGAGGGTGTGATCATCTGGGTTTAGTCCGTGGGGGAGTGCTTAAGTTCGGGGGCCCGGGGACCCAAGGTGCGCGAGGTTATGGAAGTGTGCATGTCAGGGAGAGATGCTGGAGCTGCTTCGTCCGTGGTTTGGGGCTCTTTGAGCGGGTACAAATAGGTGGTTTTCCCGGTGTATTTCATGGATGTCTGACATAGCCTGTTTGCTCATGTCAGGGAGAGATGCTGGAGCACTTTACCCGCCTTGTAAAGCCTTCTTCCTGGGTAAAACAATCAATGAATCTCCGCCTGCTTTCCATCAGCACCTGACAGCCTGTTTGCCCATATCAGGGAGAGATTCTGGAGCTGCTTCGTCCGTGGTTTGGGGCTCTTTGAGCGGGTACAAATAGGTGGTTTTCCCGGTGTATTTCATGGATGTCTGACATAGCCTGTGATAGCCTCTATTTACAATACTTTTCCCCCCCTTTCAAACACGTATTCCGGGGTTGAAAAGTCAGGTGCTGCACCACCTGTGCTCTGGGTCTGTATTCACAACCCTTTTCCCGACATTTCAAACAGTTTTCCGCACGTTTTAAACACTTATTTGCAATGTCTATTTCATGGACACCACTCTATGTATTAATGTCCGTGATATGGACATGTTATTCTGTACACACCACGGACAATGATGTCCACAAGGTGGACTCTGCGGGGAAAGCTCGTCAGTCTCCGGGTCTTTTTCCACGTGGAAGGCCCCTGCACTGGGTATCTATGTAGCACCCCAGCTTATTTTTATTTTGCCCTGGGGCCGAACTGCATGCCTGTACACTTGGAGTACCGCGACCTGTAGTTAATGTCCACACAGTGGACACACAGGTCCCTAAGGTATGTAAGGGATCTTCTGCTTGCAAAAAAATTAAAAAGAGTGATGTTACCGCAGTTAATTCAGACGTTGCTTTTGTCAAAGAAGTAACAAGTGGACGACTGCAGTTTAATCCTCTTAGTAATCAACTTGCGCAAGCTCTTTGTAACCAGTTACATGTGCAGTCAGAGAAAGTAGATGTTGTGTCTACACAAATTGGTTTGATAGGGGCTCCATGTCTCAATGACAAAATAGAGGGTGACGGAAACTGTTTCTTCAGAGCAGTGAGTCAAGCTGTGTGTGGTACACAAAGGCATCACACAATAATTAGGCGTGCAGTGGTTAGGGTTGCCAGAAACTGACCATGATCAAAATCGATTATTCGGCAGCCCTGGCGAATAATAATCGATTATTCGATCGACCGATACTATTACTATTATTAGCATTAGTCTATATTTTGGTTGAAACTAAGCCAGAAAAAAAAAAAATTAAACATAAATAATAAAAAAAATATATATAAATAAAATCGATTTTTAAAAATAATATTCGATTATGGAGACTGTAACGAATAATCGCTGGCATCCCTAGCAGTGGTTCATCAAATGCAGAGCAATGCTGTGACTTGTGAGCGTATTTTGACCTCCATGTCAGAATACCTCAGCACATCCAAAATGCGTGAGGTTGGCAGTTGGGCGGCAGTTGGGCAGCAGATTGGTTTGGAGTTAATATATTCACATATTGTGATCCACGCTGGCTTAAATATAGTTGCGAGAACGGGCAGTTGTCTAATCAGGGGGTTTATTTGGAAATGGTAACCATAGAGAACCGCAGTGACGCGTCCTAAAACCCGGATGTAAACTCCTTCCGGTTCCTTCGTCAAAAACGCAATGCAATCTCTCCATAGGATTATGGAAAATAGCTCGAAATAAGGTCTGTGGTTGACACACATTTAAGAGACGGATCACGTTTTGTTCAGCCGGATAATCTCCACATGTCTATCCTACTTTTATAATTTTTTAATCATAAATCTAGTCGCCAGAAGCAAAATGCTAACGTTATGCTATAAGCGAACTACAAAAAAGTACAGCAGCAGGGTCGCACGACTTCAACGTCACGCCAACTTTAGATCGTTTCAACTGACTTTCGCGCGCTTGCATATTTTAACAAAGCTTTTCATTTGAGCCACACTGAATGTAACTAGAATTCATGGCTGTGTCAATTACCAGTCTGATATCCTTTTACAAAGATGACAAGAAGAGTGTAGATAGAGGAGAGAACCACTACAAGTCAGGACACGTACAGCAGTGCAGCCTAGATGAAGGTGTGCTTACCGGTGTTGTCAGGGCTAGCATGAGGGACAAGGTTTATAGAGTGCCGGTGAGTAGGGATAGCAAGAGTACCGTTAACCTAGAGTTCATTTATTCATATTAGTGACATTAATTCCCATCAACAAATCCATTTTATGTCACATGAAATCTTTATTACAAATATTACACACCAGAAAACACAGAAATATCCATGAAATAAACATACAGTAGGCTATAAACAATTAAAGGGATAATTGGGAAGGCATTACAAATGTAAATATATTTTAAATAATAAAAAAATCCCACCACCACAGGTATCTACAGGAGAAGAGGGAATTCTCTCCACAAAATGTGAATGCCCACGTGGAGAATGGAAATGCAGTCATGCAGCTGCATTAGCCATCTTTGCCATCCACAGTTTCAGCTGCACTGACACCCCCTGTCAGTCGAAGAAGCCAAAGGCAGCTAAACGTACGCATTCAGTGGAGGAGCTATTTCCTCCAACCAATAACTCATTCAAGCCGCTGACAAGAGAGCCCACCTCCGAAGATCGTGACTGGCTGAGGGACAGACTCGGGGGCAGGTTCTCAGGAATGTCTTGGCTTCTCTCCCCCGAGCCAGAAGAGGAACACTACAGCTTGGAAACACTTACTGTTCCTGAAATTCTCAAATCTGTTGGGCATCAGGGACGTGAGGCAATTGTGGCAAGCATGGCATTGTCTGAGGAGCAACAGAGGGCAATTCAGGTGGCTACCACTGGTCAGCGAACCAACCCAAACTGGCATTTGTTCAGGAAAAGAAGGTTGACTGCCAGCAACTTTGGAGCTGTCCTGAGGTCAAAGCGTGTGACTGCTTCCCTTAGTGCCAGGGTAACAACAGGCCCTTGATGGTGTTTTGTCTGTACAGTGGGGGACTATGAATGAATGTGAGGGCGTCAGGGCATTCACCACTGCAACCCAGATGCAGGTCCATGAGTCAGGTTTGTGGCTCTCCCAATCAGGAGTGTTGGGGGCATCTCCAGATGGTCTGGTAGGGTCTTCCGCTGTGCTGGAGGTAAAGTGTCCCTACGGAGCCAGGGAAATGACAATTAGTGAAGCATTGCAAATCAAGGGCTTCTGTGTCAGTAAGGAGGGAGAAACATTCAGCCTGCGTGAGGAGCATCCTTACTGGCACCAAGTGCACGGTCAGCTTCACCTCACTGCAAGAGAGACTTGCTACTTTGTGGTCTGGACTACGAAAGACAGTGTCATTATTCCGATAGCCCGAGATGACAATTGGCAGCCTAACCTGTTGGCTCTGGAGGACTTTTTCAAGGCCCACATGCTTCCAAAGCTGGCACTGCCGGAACAATCACCTTTGTCACTGTTGTGGTTATTTTCTGAAAAACAAAAAGGCATATTAATTGACTTGTTCCGAGTTCAGAGAGCACTGCTGTTAAAATTAAATATTTTTTAGAGAAAACTCATCTTCAGGATGTTATGGTTCCCCTTTGAAGATCTTTCTTGTAGCTGCTGCGATCCTTGTTTGAGTCGTTCATATTTTCGATGAAAAATATCGTAAATCTATCATTTTCAAATATAGTAATTTTAAGAAATTGTGAATCGTTTTTAATTTACATTTACTCACCTTTGCAATGTTGTGGTTGTTAGTGTTAGGTTTCTGAATAACAGATTTACAAATGAATATTTCTTAATAACAAAAGGCAGTCCGTGCAGAAAACTATTGTAGTTTCTTGAATCAAGCCGGCCTCTGAATCTCAAATCACAAACCATTCTTTGGAGTAACGTTTCTGATAGAGAAAGACAGAAAACAAACATGAGCCGACCCGAGAGGCCAGACTTTAAGGTAAAAAGACAGTTTAAAGATTTATATTTGCAGATATTATCAGCACATCTGAGTCAAATTAACATGTGTATTAAACAGAACCTAAATAAAAGAAATAAAATGCACCCAGTTTAAAGACATTGTTTGAGTTTAATGATGAACTCAAAATGTAAAACAAAGTATAATAATACATTTTATTTATATAGCGCTTTTCTACAACTCAAAGACGCTTTACAGTATGAGGGAGGGGAGAGAAACAAGGACAGGCAAACAAATAAATATAGTAAAATAAACAGAAAAGTCAGTCAAGAGGAAGTTGATTGAGGGGGGGGGCTTACAGAGTTGAAAAGATGTGTATGAAACATGTGTTTACATGTGAAAATACACTATCTTTCTGCCACCTCTTTTATGAGAGGACGTTGGAAGTTCACTAGTGCGCAACATACCTGCACCAGTTTATCTGCGAAGTGCCTCAGGTGAGATGGAATGAACTTTAGGATCCTAAATTCTTTCAAACGAGCACTCGGTCTCTCGACGTGAATCCTACTTTGTGCGATAAGCTTTGTAGCCTGTGCTTCGCTGTGTGTCAGCTGGCCATGACAGAGGAATAATAATAATAATAATAATAATAATGGATTCAATTTATAAAGCACTTAATATCTGATCTCAGATCCCAAAGTGCTACAGTTAGTCAGCAGAACAGTATTAATAAACATTACACAACACGGTAGAATTAAGAAAAAAGCAATACAAAAATAAAAAAAATAAATAAATAAATAAAAGGGATATAAAAAGGTCTAGGCAAAGGCTCTTTTGAAGAGAAGGGTTTTGAGGCCTTTTTTAAAAGCCTCCACGGTCTGTGGTGCTCTCATTTGGTCGGGGAGAGCATTCCACAGACTGGGAGCAGCCGAGCAGAAGGCCCGGTCTCCCATAGTACGGAGCTTAGTCCTGGGGGGTTTGAGGAAGTTGGAGTTGCTGGAGCGGGTGGTCCGTAAGGAGGTATGGGGGGTGAGGAGTTCCTTGAGGTAGGGAGGGGCAGTTCCATGGACACACTGGTGGGTGAGGACGGAGACCTTGAATTCGATCCTTAGTTTCACGGGTAGCCAGTGTAGTGCTTTAAGGATGTGGGTGATGTGATCATATTTGCGCATGGGGGAATGTTGACAGCGACTCCGTCAGGAAGAATGTTCTGGATTAAGAATCCCTCGTCAGCCAATATCAGATCTCCAGGTTTGAAATGCTGAAGAACACCAGAATCCCGTACCATCTCTTTGTCACTTGTTGATCCTGGGTATAGTTTGCTGCAGTAGTTTGAAGGAGTGCATGCCACGGTAAGCAGAGTAGGTCTCTTTCTGGATATCCATTTGCTTGGGAATAGCAATTTTGATGTCCGTACAATCCACTATCGTTCTGGATGTGCCGAAATGAAGAAGTCAAGCTGGTTTTATTTTTCTCCCGGCTGGGAACAGTACTCATTATGTCCTTAAAAAGTAATTTATGGAGTCACGTGATCAGCTGGACAAGATGGCAGCATAGGTTAAACTCGCACAACCCAGTGATGCTAATTCTGTAAATATATACCGTTGAGACCATTTAAAAAATATATATTTTAGCCTCTATGAGTGTTTGATCGAAGGCAATGTCTAAATCGAGCAAAAAGTCGCCGCCTGAAAAGGGTCCCGAGACGAGGGGGAAGTCTGACATGGAGGCGTTAGCCGACACGGTGCTTGAGAAGCAACGAGGCTATCTGGATTCGCGCTTCGACCAACTCCAACAGATGGGGAGGGAGACGGAGGGGAAATTGACTTCTATCCAAACGGACTTGATGGTACTGAGTGAAAGCATCGGCACTGTTAAGGCAGAGATGGGCAAGATACGGTTGGATGTGGTGAAAAATTTGGGTATGCTAGCCACCCACGAGGATACGCTGGACATGATGCAACTCAAGCTAGCGGACATGGAGGACCGGAGCAGAAGATGCAACGTCCGTATAACTGGGCTAGCGGAAGGACTTGAAGGGTCTAACGGCATACAATTTCTGACACACTCGCTTCCAAAGTGGTTCCCCTCCTTAGGTAATCTGAAGGGCGAGTTAATGCGAGCTCATCGTATCTACAGCGACGACAGGAAGAAGCAGGTGGGCGCTACGCGCACTTTGATTTTCAACGTTCTCCGTTATACCACCCGCCAAGACATACTCCGTGCCGCAAAGAAAGCCCCGCTCACGATTGATGGACGGAGGATTCGCTTCTCCCCTGACTACAGCAGCTACACTGTTAAACGTCGTCAGGCTTTCTCCCGGGCAATGGATACCGCCCGTGCCAAAGGGGTGGAATTTTTCCTCCTTTACCCCGCTACACTGAAGGTCAAGGGAGCTGGTCAAGTTAAGACATTTCATTCCCCGGGACATGCCGAAGACTTCATCGTCTCCCTACCAGGAGTGCAGGATGCACCAACCGGCGGGGACGGAGACCCGGGACCTGGGCGCTCGGTTGACGGCGAATAGCGGTCTTTTGGAACCTGCTGGACTATATAGCGTCGCTGTTTTAGATTAAATGCACACTGCTTTGCGTGGTCTGGGATCTCTTACAGAGTTTTGGATTATTTCTGCAGGCTTCTTTTTATTTGTTTCTGTCTGACGCTGGACTCATTTGGGGACGGATAGTTGTTTATCATTGTTTGTCTGATCAGACTAACTTGCGAGCATACTGCTTGATTTTTGGATCCCACACCACATAATAGACTCTGGACTTTAATACAAACACAGCCGGCTTTTTGTTTTGATCTATATCACGCCGGATGTGAATGGACAATGGCCGGTAAGATGTGCGTTGGTTATCGGAACAGTGTACGCTGTGATGTTGCTATGATGCTCTCTTTTCTTCTAATAACTAAGCTCATTGTTGCCTTAAGTTATTTCATTTTGTCTGTTAACAACGGTTTAGTAAGCTTTAAGTACTGGGTTGGAGGGTAGATATAATCCTTTTGCAGCCCCATATCCAATCAGATCACGGATCAATTTAGGAATATCCGTTTAATGTACGGTTTAGTTATTTTATTTATCGTCTTTAATCTTTATTTTTCTGTATCATTTTGTTTTTGTTACTGGGGAAATGTATGGGGGACTGTCTTGTTTTTGTCTTTGTCCAGTTATGGGAAACGCTTACATCTTCTCGGATTGATTATGTGGGGAGGGACTCCATTTTATTTTGGTCTCGTTTAAAGGTTTATCAAATATGGTTGTTTATCATCTGACGTTTCACTCAGCTTATTGTTGACATCTTCCAGAGCAGTGCAGCCCAATGGGTGACTTATCTATTCTTGTGTGGAACTGTGATGGGTTGAATGCACCTCACAAGCGAGCTAGTGTGTTGACTATGTTACATCGCCGTAAAATTAATTTGGCTTTCCTACAAGAGACGCACCTGCTGAGTAAAGATTCCGGCCGCATTGCTAATAAATTCTATCACACTATTGCATCCTCTTCAGCTAACTCCAAAACCAAAGGAGTAGCCATTGTATCTAGACGTAATTTGAACGTTAAGGTGCTGGACATGTGGGCAGACACTGCAGGGAGGATAACTATTGCCAGGGTGGAAGTTTATGGGAGAAAGGTGGCTCTTATTTCTGCCTATGCCCCAAATACATTTGATAAGGATTTTTATGATACCTTAACAAAAAAAATGCTAGAATTAACCGAGTATGCTATCATGGTGGGAGCAGACATGAACGCAGTATGGAATTCAAATGAACGGTCAAGTTTAACAGCCTCTAGAGATCAGGAGTCGGCTACTGCTGCGCTACAGTCTTGGGCTGGGAGTTTGGGACTAGTGGACATGTGGCGAGCTTTTAACATTACATTGCATTTAGCAGACGCTTTTGTCCAAAGCGACTTACAATAAGTACATACGACCAGGAAGACACAGCCCAGAAGAAAAACAGAATCATATAAGTACAGCAGGTATCATAGAGCCACACATTTCAAGTGCTACTCAGCTGGCTATAGATAGGCCAGTCCTATGTTAGTATATAAGTGCTTTGTTAGTAATTCTATCGCTCGAAGTGGAATCTAAAGAGATGAGTTTTCAGTCTGGAAGGTGTGTAAGCTTTCTGCCGTCCTGATGTCAATGGGGAGCTCATTCCACCATCTTGGAGCCAGGATAGCAAACCCACGTATTTCTGCTGATGGGAACTTGGGTCCACCTCGCAGCGAGGGTGCAGCGAGTCGTTTGGCTGATGCCGAGCGGAGTGCACGCGCTGGGGTGTACAGTTTAACCATGTCCTGGATGTAGGAAGGGCCAGATCCATTCGCAGCATGGTACGCAAGTACTAGTGTCTTGAAGTGGATTCTAGCAGTTACCGGGAGCCAGTGAAGGGAGCGAAGGAGCGGAGTGGTGTGGGAAAATGTTGGAAGGTCCGGGTCCCGGGTCGCCGAGGGTGCTGGCGTTGTTTGTTCGCCGCTCCTCCGCCCAAATATAGTTATTTAGTCCAGATCAGAACCTCTCCTGTCTGGCTCTCTACTTTTTAAACGTCAGTCATTAGCAAAAAATAGCAGCATCTCTATCTCAAATCGACACAGATAAATGTGTTGTCATCTCCTACCTGCTGGCTCTTTCCTGCTCACCGGTCCCTAGCCCGCTAGCATTATCGGACCTAGCAGGCTCCTCGGCTCCCTGAAGTCTGCTGAGCTAACATTTCTGTCTCCACCCCAACTCCACCCTAACTCCGCGACTCGTGTGGGTCTTCCCATCCCGCTGCGATAAGCCGGCTTCCCCGCTGACATCGTCTCTCCCTGCCGCCTACAGCCGGCGGCTATCAAGCTAGCTAACCAGCTAGAAGGCTGGTCACCCGGCTCCCACTCTGCACCAGGCTGTCAGCACCTCCTACGATTCTCCTCTGGAAACCACTGGAATTATTCTCCTGATATGCTGTGGATTATAATTCTCATTTTATCTGGACTCACACCGCTCCTTCTTCCACGGTCATCCGGCTCCTGGTCTCTGCTGCCCGGGTCCCCAGCATTAGCTAGCTCCGTGCTAGCGCCACTTCACCGGATCATGCCGCCGCTCTACTCCCTGTCAGATCTCCGCTCCTTCAATAACCGCCTGCGTCCGGACTGCATGGACATCCTCGCGGATTATGAAATACTCCGCAAAACGCCGTCCTTCACACAGAGGCTCTGGCCGTAAGTTTTTATTTCATTCCACGTCTCCACACTCCATCCCGTCCATTCGGTCCTGTCACACGCCCACACTACGTCATCACAACAAACAACACGTGAATCTGACCAATCTCCTTCCACTCCCCCGGTCCACACAACCCCCCCCCAATGCAACGCCACCTCAGAGCAGCCCTGCTCAACACACGCTCCATCCACAATAAAAGCCACATTCTAAATGAATTCATTAAAGACAATAACCTGGACTTTCTGTATCTGACCGAAACATGGCAAAAACCCCTGGACTATTTTTCTTTAAATCAAATCACCCCAGCAGGATTCACATACATTGACAAACCTCGCCCACAAGGGCGGGGTGGTGGTATAGCTGCTATTATCAGAAAGGAAATAAAAGCTACCATAATCCCCATCCCTGATGTTTCTTCATTTGAACACCTGATCTTTAAACTATCTGGTCCCACTCCCCTGGTCACAGCCATCATCTACCGTCCCCCGAAGCCAAACCCCTCCTTTCTCTCCGATCTCTCTGACATTCTCACTCAGCTTTCTGCCATATCCCCATCTGTTCTCCTCTTAGGTGATTTTAACATTCATGTTGACGACCCGACCTGCAAATATGCCTCTGAATTTAAGGAAACCCTTCACTGCTGCAACTTCTCTCAACACATCAACTTCCCAACACACAGCCGTGGTCACATCCTGGACTTGGTCTGCTCCACTGGTCTCACCATCCACCATCTGTCCAGCCTCAATCTCCACATCTCTGATCACCTGGCCATCATCATGGACATCAACATCCCCATCTCCGCCCAAAAGCAAAAACGCACAATAACCTACAGAAATCTCAAATCCATCTCACCTTCAGCAATCACTGCCTCCATTACCTGCAAGATGTCTGTCTCCCCCTCCCCACTTTCGGAAAACCCATCTGAACTTGTGGACTATTATAACAGCACCCTCTCCTTCTGTCTCAATGAACTGGCCCCCACAAAAACAAAAAAATGTCTCTTTCATACACTCCGCCCCCTGGTATACCCCCGAACTCCGCCAAATGAAATCAAGGAAACGTCAACTTGAACGCCAACACAAGAAAACCACACTAACAGTCCATCTTCAAATCTACAAAGACTATCTCCAGCAGTACAGTAACGCACTCAAAGCAGCCCGGTCTAATTACTACTCACAACTCATTCAGTCTGGCTCCAGCAACCCCAAGCGTCTGTTCTCCACCATCAGCAAACTCCTCAAACCCTGTGACAACGCCACCTCATCCTTCACCACCGAACAGTGCAACTCCTTCCTCTCGTTTTTCCAAACCAAAATCAGCAACATTTACAGCAATCTGACACCCTCATCAGCACCCCCCACCTTCCCTCCTGCCTCCCCCCCCTTCACCTCACACCCCCTGTCCCACTTCTCCCCTGTGACCCCCATGCAACTGTCCGACTTCATGACTGGAATTAACTCCACCTGCACACTTGACCCAATGCCCTCCAAATTTGTTAAAGAGAGCCTCCCTGCCATCTCCCAACTCATCGCCACCATCATTAACTCCTCCCTCAGATCTGGATCAGTTCCCCCCCTCTCTCAAACTGGCTGCTGTCACACCCATTCTCAAAAGACCTGGACTCACACCTGACATCATGTCCAACTTCCGGCCCATCTCAAATCTCCCCTTTCTGTCAAAAATACTTGAACGTGTCGTTGCCTCACAACTTAAAGCCCACCTCAGCTCCAATGATCTCTTTGAGCCATTTCAATCCGGTTTCCGATCAAAACACAGCACCGAAACAGCTCTTCTCAAAATCACAAACGACCTCCTCCTCTCCTCTGACTCCGGCAACCTTAACATCCTCATCCTCTTCGACCTCACCGCAGCATTCGACACCATCAACCACGCCATCCTGCTGTCCCTCCTCGAATCATCACTCAACATCACCGACACTGCACTCTCCTGGCTGAAATCCTACCTCACCGACAGACATCAGTTCATCAACATCAACAACTGCACCTCCTCCACTGCTCCTCTGTCCCAAGGTGTCCCCCAGGGTTCGGTGCTTGGCCCCCTCCTCTTCATCCTCTACATGCTCCCCCTTGGCAAAATAATTCGTCGCCACAACCTTCAATTTCACTGCTACGCCGATGACATCCAACTTTATATCTCAACAAAATCCATCACCCCCACAACACACTCCACTCTCACCAACTGTCTCTCAGAAATAAAAGCATGGATGCAAACTATCTCCAACTGAACAGTGCCAAATCAGACATCATCATCATTGGCCCCCCATCCCGTATCAAAGACATCCAGAATTTCAACTTCACCATTGACAGCCACACTCTATCTCCCCCCCCTCACATCCGCAACCTCGGAGTCATCTTCGACAGTCAGCTCAAATTCAACCACCACATAAATCACATCACCAGGACAGCCTTTTTCCACCTCAAAAACATTGCCCGTCCCCGCCCATCACTCTCCTCCTCTGCTGCTGAAACCCTGATTCATGCATTCATCACTTCACGACTCGACTACTGCAATAGCATCCTCTACGGCACATATGTCAGAGTCAAGGCCCGCGGGCCACATCCGGCCCGCGAGAAGGTTTTTTACGGCCCCTGGGATGATCTTGATTTATTATTAGAACCGGCCCGCAGACCGCAGCAAGCCGGCAGCCCGCAGATCTTTTACACGCACCAATACTACATTTACCACAATGCAACGGTGACGCACCGAGCAGTAGGCTGCTTCATTTCAATATTTATTGGCACAGCAGTCGTCAGCATCACAGTAAAATTAACTTTCAGATACCCATCAAAAATGGCAAAACGGAAGGTGGACACTGAGAACCGGGGGTTTCAAACAAGGTGGGAGTCGGAGTATATGTTCACGGAGGTAGCTGGAAAACCTGTGTGTCTTCTGTGTGGAGAAAGTGTGGCGGTACTGAAAGAGTATAATCTGAGACGACATTATGAAACGAAACACGCGGACAAAAACAAGAATATGGACATGGAACAAAGGCTACAAAAGGCAGAGGAATTAAAACGAGGCCTCAAATCTCGACAGGCTCTGTTCAAAAAAGCCAAATCACAAGGCCAGGCTGCTGTCAAGGCCAGTTTTATTTTGGCAGAAGAGATCGCTAAATCAGCCCGGCCATTTACGGAGGGGGATTTCATCAAAAACTGCATGATTAAAGTTTGTGACGAAGTTTGCCCAGAAAAAAGGCAACTCTTTTTAAATGTGAGTCTGAGCAGAAACACCATTGCCGAGAGAGTAGACCAGTTGTCCATCAATCTAAAAGAGCAGCTTGTGAAAAAGGGAAAAGATTTCATTGCATATTCCTTGGCTGTGGATGAGAGCACCGACATTTCTGACATTGCCCAGTTGTCAATTTTCATCCGCGGAGTGGACTCCAGCCTAAGCGTGACAGAGGAGTTTTTGGCTTTACGTCCTATGCATGGCACAACTACGGGGCATGATTTGTATGAAGAGGTGTCAAGATGTGTAAATGAGATGGAGCTGCCTTGGGAAAAACTCGTGGGTTTGACAACCGACGGAGCACCTGCGATGTGTGGACACAGGAGCGGACTGGTGGCGAAGATACGGGAAAAGATGCAAGAGGAAAACGCGACAGGTGAGCTGACAGCTTATCATTGTATCATACACCAGGAAGCGTTGTGCGGTAAAGCCTTGAAAATGGAGCATGTAATGAGCATCATCACGCGCACAGTTAACTTTATCAGAGCCAAAGGTTTGAATCACCGCCAGTTCAAGGCATTTCTGACGGAGTTAGAAACGGAGCATGGTGATTTGCCTTATCACACAGAGGTGCGATGGCTAAGCCAGGGAAAGGTGCTTCAAAGATGTTTCGAGCTTCGTGAGGAGATTTGTCTGTTCTTGGACAGCAAAGGGAAAGACACAACACAACTCCGAGACGAAATGTTTCTGTGTGAAATGGCTTTTCTGTGTGACATTACGAGTCATCTGAATGCAATGAACTTGCAGCTGCAGGGTCGGGATCGTGTCATCTCTGATATGTACAGTACAGTGAAGGCATTTAAAACCAAACTGACTCTGTGGGAGACGCAGATGCGGAAAGAAAATTTGAGCCACTTTCCCAGCTGCCAGACCATGAAAGAGAAGCTCTCTACCAGTGCGTTCCCGAGCGCACAGTTGGCTGATAAAATAGGTATGCTTGCCGCTGACTTTCGACGCCGATTTGCTGACTTTGAAGCACAAAAAAGCAGGTTGGAACTGCTCGGTAACCCATTTGCTGTTGACGTGGAAAGCTCACCACCAAACCTCCAAATGGAGTTGATTGACCTCCAATGCAATGATGCACTGAGGGCAAAATATGCGGCAGTGGGTGCTGCGGAGTTCGCCCGTTTCCTCCCCGACACAATGCCCCAGCTGCGCATCCAGGCTGCTCAAACGTTGTCTATGTTTGGCAGCACATACCTGTGTGAACAACTGTTTTCTTTGATGAACCTGAACAAAACATCACACAGAAGTCGACTTACTGCTGAACACCTCCACTCAATTCTGAGGATTTCCTCAGCTCAGAGCCTTACCCCGAACATTGATGAACTTGTGGAAAAGATGGGACACCACCAAGTATCACCCTCAACCTCAAACAAGTGAACATTACTGTGCAATCACATATTTAGAGTTTTTACTCAGTTCAAGTTTAAAAGTTAAAGTTTAATATTTGTTTTCACTGCATGTTACTTCTCCTTAAACAAAGTGTTGTTTTTGATTAATAGATTTTTGCACTTTATTTTATTGTATTTCAATCCAATTATATTTTTAAAATATTTCAGTTGAGTGGATGATAGAAAATTGCTATTATTGTTTTTTTCTTTGAAGTAAATTTAGCCCACTTTTGCTAAAATAGAAAATATAGGCTACTGATGGTGCCTTGAATACCGGTTTCTTTCATTTAATGTTCATGTTATGGGGATTTTTATATAAAGGAAATTTGTCTTTTGTGTCTGTTGAAAATTAAAGATTACTGACAGAGCCATAAGAAAATATTGCTTTATTTATCTGATCATATTGGAATATATTTGTTAGGTTTTCAGTAGGTTCAATTAGGTTCACTAGACTATATGCGTCATTTAAACATTTTTCAATGAACATTCGAACAGTCCGGCCCTCGGCTTGTAGCTACATTTTTTATTTGGCCCTCCGTCCATTTGACTTTGACACCCCTGCTCTACGGCATACCATCCAACCTAATCAATAAACTCCAACATATCCAGAACTCTGCTGCCCGCCTCCTCACCCACACCCGCTCCCGAGACCACATCACTCCCGTCCTCCAGAACCTCCACTGGCTCCCCGTCCGTCAAAGAATCAACTTCAAAGTCCTCCTCATTACCCACAAAGCCCTCAACAATCAGGCCCCCCCCTACCTCACAGACTTGCTGCACCACCACGCCCCTTCCCGCTGCCTCCGCTCATCAGAAGCCAACCTCCTATCCATCCCCACCCGCACCAATCACCGGACCTGGGGGGACAGAGCCTTCTCCGTCGCTGCCCCCTCCCTCTGGAACTCACTCCCCCAACCCATCAGAGACTGCACTGACCTCACCACCTTCAAAAAACTTACAAAAACTCACCTCTTCAATCTGGCTTTTAATGTGTGATTGTTTACTATATATGTATTTGTTGTTCCTTCCTTTTCCCTTCACTATATCTGTAAAGCCTCTTTGAGCACCTGTAAAAGCGCTAACAAATTAAATCTATTATTATTATTATTATTACTTGTGTTTATGCTATCGTCGGGCAGGAAACCGGTGCTAACGGTACTCCGCATCTTCAGGGATTTTTTAACCTGAAGGCTAAACAAAGGCTTTCACAAGTGAAAGCTTTTGTCACACCCCGTGCCCATCTTGAACAGGCAAAGGGTACCGACGCTGAAAACGAGAAATATTGCTCAAAAGACGGCGATATTTACCTCGCCATTGGAAAACCGTCTGCTCAAGGGAAACGAACTGACATCGATCGAGCCGTTGAAATTTTGAAAGTAAACGGCGGGAACATGTTTGAACTTGCCAACCAACTGCCAAGCGTGTTCGTTCGATATGGGCGGGGCTTCAGCCAATGGGTGGACACCGCTCGGATCCAGAAGCCTCGCGCTTGGAAAACCCACGTGACTGTCTACGAGGGCCCACCCGGATGTGGCAAAAGTCGCGCATGCGCAGACGCATTTCCTGCTGGTGAAGACGTGTACTACAAGACCCGGGGAGAATGGTGGGACGGATATAGCGGACAAGAAACAGTCATCATGGATAACTTCTACGGATGGATGAAATATGATGAAATGCTACGTATCACCGACCGTTACCCCCACTGTGTCCCTATCAAGGGTGGATTTGTCCAGTTTCTGGCAAAGAACATTTGTATTACGTCCAACTCACCTGTTAATCAGTGGTACAAATTTGAAAAGTTTGATCCTACTGCTCTGATGCGACGCATCAATGTGTATAAAGTGTGGTGTGACATGACAAATACTTTCATTGACTTCAATACTTGTGCTGCATACAACCCAACTGTACCATACAATTACTGAAATAAACAAGTTTGAATGAAAACACGTCTTTATTTTTCACAAAATGGCGGCAAAAACAAAATGGCCGCTAAGGGAGCGAGCCGTTAGGCGAGGGACCGATTACTCTGGCGGACTCGCCAGCTTGCACAGCGAGGAATCGTTGATCTGCTCTCAAGCTAGATTTAGCAGTCCTTGGAATTTGATCCACGCTGTGACAACAATGTAGACTCGTTCCTCTGGAGGTGGCTCGTGCCATATTTTCATTCCATAATGGATTGTATTGAAACCTTGGTTACAGTCCAGCCAGTTGTTGTTACTCATGGCCCCGGCAGTGATGTAAAACTTCGGTTTAAAAGTGCGGGTCATCCCCTTGGTGGCCATCCATCTTTTACTCGTAGCATACCCATAATAAGGGGCCTTGTCAGTGGGTGTGTACTGTACGTCATCGTAATCGATTACAGATTGGTTCATACATTGAACCTTGTCATACGTTGCATAACGTGGTTTGAGCTCCACCTTGATTTTAGCAATCTGGAACCGGTCCCAGTGGCTAGTTGTAACGAAGTCACTCAATTTCATGGCTACTGGGAACATATTTCCCGCCACAGCCGTGCTTGTTTTCTTCGGTACCTTCCACTCCATCTGACCGGTTTTTTTTCCATACGAATGTATTGCCATTCATGGCCCTTAACCGCTTAGCAGTCTTGCGCCTGCCTACTGGAGCTCTTTTGCGGCTCCACCTCTTGGTCGTAGTGCGCCTGCGCTGTCTTCTCTGGAATCTAAATAGTCCTGTGAGGCTGTGAGCTGACATTTCCAACGAAGCAAAATGCTTTGCTGTATTGCTCCCACTGGGCTTTAACACCTACCAAGATAACATGATCACGCTGTTTTAATATGCGTGTTTTAAATGCTGATGTTAGGTTTGCACAAAGTATAGAATACATTTGTTATGCTCAGTATTTGTCAGAGGTGCAACAGGTATTGTCCAGTGTGTCTATTGCATTGTGAAAAGGCAAAGCAGGCTTTCCATCCAAACCGATAGATAATTTGTTGAATCAGGAAACCATAAGAAAACTGTTGCAATTTGAAGATGGCTTTCGTTGTCTCTCACCTATTAGAGTACTGCAGCATGTTGGCAGAGCGCACAGAATGACCTCCTAGCTTGTGTGCGTCAACTTGGTGTGCCTACCTGGTTTTGTTCATTCTCTTCGGCTGATCTTAGGTGGGCAAATCTACTCAACGCTATTTTAAAACAGGAAGGTAGAACACAGACCGCTGAAGATTTAGATTGGGCAGACAGATGTGAACTCTTGCGTCGTAATTCTGTGACAGCGGCGAGGATGTTTCATTTTTAGATGGAATTGTTTTTTGAAAGAAGTTCTTATGTCCCCTTCACACCCAATTGGCAAGATTGTAGACTATGTCAGCCGCGTGGCTCACCTCATTTGGATTGAGAATGCACCCACAATTGATAAGAATACAGATAAAGAGGGGATTAAATTCATCGACACATGTGTGACATGTGAATTACCATCACAAGATGAGCCGTTAAAGGACATTGTGACATCTGTGCAACAGCTTTCCAAAAGACACTCTAAAACGTGTAAGAAAAAACCCACTGTTTGGCGATTGAATTTCCCCAGGCCAGCTACTGCTACTACATTAGGCGCATTCACACTGTGGTACTTTTCCCACAAAGGTTCATGCGAACTTAGTTCATGAGAACTAGAGAAGAGCCGGTACTAAAATTAGTTCATTAGAACCTTTTTACCCGCTTGAAAGTCCCTGCTAGAGAGCAGGGACTTTCGAGCGGCTCTCTAGTGAGTAAAGAGCTATATTTTTGATTGGCTGGGCAGATTGCAAACCACGCCCCGTAAAACTCTGAAAATGCCATTTTTATTTCCTCACATTATTGCCCAGCGCACCAACGGAGAGAGTACTGTTTTTGAAAGCAGTTATGGAAACAGTTTTTGCAAAGAAGTCATCGGAGCGGTGGAGTGATGAGGATGTGTCGGCGCTTCTGTCGATTTACTCCGAGGACGCGACCCAGCGGCTTCTGCTAAAGGCAGTTTCTAATTCTAAGTTGTACGACCGTTGTTCACTGAAGTTACGCGACCTGGGAATCTTCCACAGCGCTAACTCATGCAGGGACAAAATAAAGAAGCTCAGGCAGGACTACAAAAAAATAAAATACCACAATAAGAGTGGTAACGACCGGAGGACGAGCAAATGGTACGATATATTGGATGCTCTGCTCGGCCACAGGCCCTCATTCTCCGGCACAGCATCGACCATCGATTCGGGCGCGCTGGTGTGGGAGGCCGCTGAAACGGCAGATTCAGTGGCCTGTGAATTGTACGACGACGACCAAGGTAAAATAGAATACATGCACTGCACTGTTTTAATCTGCACAATACTGGTCTCAGATGTACTTTTATTTGCTCAGTAGATCGAGCTAGCCATGCTAGGCTGAACTGGCTAACACTGTTAGCATGCCGACCCTGAGCAGGCTAATAACAGCTAGCTGGCTAGCTATTCTCGGCCGCTATGAATAAGTTTTGACTTGTGAATAAGTGTGCAATGTTTCTGTAATTTGCTTCACTAACTAATCGTGTGTTTTCAGGGGCAGAGATGAGACAACTCTTTCTAGAAACGAGTGAGCTTTCCCCTCCAGATCGGGACAGCAGTCCTCGCTCGTCTCCCTTTCCACCAACCAAACGCAAAGGTACATACAAACACACTGTTACTACTCTGGTCTTGAAAAGAACGTTATGCTTCGAACTGATGTCCACTAATCACGTTTATTTCCGTCTTGGTACAATTATGAAACAGCGTGAAAATACATCGTTTACACTTTTAGCACCTTTTTCTCCTCTCTCACAAACTTCCGGGCTCGAGGTCACATGACTTCCGGTAAGAAAACTCCTATCATTTTTTGACAAAAAACTAAGTTCAAGCATACATTAAGCACTCTTCACAAATACAAAACAATAAATAAGGGCACTACACACACACATATATATACAAAGTGTATGTGTGTGTATATATAATATATACACACAAACACTGTGTGTGTGTATATATATTATGCTATTTGATCCTATCTTACCTTCTACTTTACACCCGCATTTTTTACACTGTCCCTGTCTGCACCCTGTCCAATGTTGTCTCCGTTAAAAACCTACAGTAAACAAATGCCTTGTATGTTGTAAAACTACATGGAGAATAAACTGATCTTGTATCTTGCTTAGGGGGCTGTGGCTATTGTGCTGTACTTTGAATCGGGGGGTAGCAGGTTTGAGTCCCACTGCAGTCAGCATGTCGTTGTGTCCCTGTGACACTTCACCCCAAATTGCTCCTGTGGTTGTCCACAGTACTGAGTATGTAAGTCTCTTTGGATAAAAGCGTCTAACAAATGACATGTAATGTAATTGCCACTGTTTTGATACTGACACTTTACTTGCACTAAGGTGTGTCTTCTGCGGAGCCTATCCCAACACCTGGGACAGTTTATTTTGTATTGTTATTATATATATATATATATATATATATATATATATATATATATATATATATTTATATATATTGCCACTGTTACTATATTATTTTGGTACTAAAACTTTAACTTATACGACACACCTGGGACAGCGTGATGCCGTTATTGTTATGTCTTGACTGTGCTAAATAAAAGAGAACCTACATAGCGATTAAACAGATCCTGTATCTTGCTTATTTCTCCTCTTAGTCTTAGGCATACATACAAATAATTTATCATATCATTGAGATAAATAATGGAAATACAAGGGTTAATATCCTTTTGTTAAATCAGCCTGAGAGGACACTATATAAATAAATGTACATTGTTGTAAAGTATCCTTATAACTGTGGTGTGTCTGCACTATAGAGAGGCGAAGTCACGCCCATCTACTTCCGGCCCATGGGACCCCGGAAGCGAAAAATAATACATTGAATTCAATGGAGAGAGAAAACGTATCTTTTGATCCCGTTTGAATTGTGCCACGAACTACACATATGATGTTTGTCAATCTTAAACAATCATTTCCATGTAAAAAAAGTCACATTTTGTCGTAAAACTGCTGAAATATAAGACTATGAAAAATACGCGACTACAAAGACTACAAATCCCAAATCCCATTCTGGGTCGCGTAAGTGATGTCATAGGCCATAATGCTCCAAGACTGGTTGCGACTCGCAATTAAAGCAAAGAAGAAGAAGAAGAAACTGGTTTATTCCCTCCAATAAATATAAGAGATTGCTCCAATAAATTCACTTTCACAAGATGCCTGTGTGCTTTGTACCAGGTTGCAATCACAAAAGTGAGCATACCACTTGCTCGTTCTATCGCTTCCCGTCTGATGAAAGGACCAGGAGTCGCTGGACCAAACATATCAGGTAATACACATGTTTTGCATGAACCATAGTCAAGTTAGCTACCTAGCTAGTAGCGAGCACGTTAGTTAGCATCACATTACTTAGCGTTGTCATTTGTATTAGCCTTAACATGAAGTAAACCAACATGTTAAACAGTAAGGGTAGTCATGATGGTAAGTATTTTGTGAAACATTTGAAGAGTAGCCTATCGCCCCCTCCACCAGGTGCTAAGGGGGCGGGAGGTAGGCTAACGCCACATTAGCATCGGCGATCTTTTCTACTTAATGCTATCTGCACAAATGGTTAACATTGAACATTAAAAGATCAGGCAGTTCAGGGAGAGTCGAAGGCAGGCAGGCAGCTTTGCATGACATTCTTCTGGACGTGTTTCATTATGATGACAGTGAGGATGAGTCAATCTGTTTGTTGGAAAGACAGTAGTTGAGTGATTACTGAGAGATAATTATTATAATATAATATAAAGTGTTGTTACTTTAAAGTGTTGTTACTGACCTTTTTCTCTTTTATTTTCTTCACGTCACCTGTAACTGCTGAGACCCTGAGGAACATGCACACTGGACTGACCTGCTCTGGCAACCTGATTTCCACTGTACGTAATAGTATTTGGTTATGGTATATTATTTATATACATCAAAGGCACAATGCACCCCCCAGAGACACACATGTATTGAGTGTGATATTTTGCATAGGTCATGTGAAATCATCTTTACACACTAGAAAACTGTAGGAGCTGCAACTTGTTTTGAAAATTGAATTTTTAATATCCGATAATAAAGTTGATCTGTTTTCTTCTTCTCTCTTCCCAGCTCCATCCATCACCGTGCTCTGTTCCTGCAGGTCCTGCTTGCTAATCAATGCTTATATGTTTTTACACAATTACAAATAAAGTCAATGTATTGTATGACATGAAGTTGTGCTTCATTCTGAGTCAATCATAAAATCATTCTGCCTTCAACTGCAAAATGACTGTGGACTGCACCGACATCCATGTAGCTCCCCCCAGTAAGATGAACCAAGCAAAGAGGGTCACCATCATGCCCAAGGACATCCAGCTGAGAGAGGGCTTAGACTGACCTGATACCAGCACACCCAAACACAACGGCTCTTTTAAGAGCCACCTACAGTTTCAAAGAGTTGCAATCCTACGTTATTATAATGATTAAACTGGTTCATGCATCACTTAGTTTACTGAACCGTGATGAATGAAAGAAATTAGTGAGGTAGTGGTTTACTGAAGTTACAAAGACATTAATATATGAGTAACAGGTCAGTGTAAACACACGCTTCTGTCAATTATGGATCATTCAAACTATTTATATAAAAATATGTAATAAAGTTCTAAAACAAGTATTCGGTATATTCCTTGATAGCTTTTGGAGAAGGTTGTTTTTAAGTTTACTAAAATCTATCGTTTCAACTGTTTCACTTTATAAAAAGGGAACAGGTGAGTAGAGCATCATTGAGTTTCTTATTCTGTCAGTAAATTATCCAAATGAATGTTTTTCATTATTTTAGTCAACCCTAAACAAATTCATTGTACCTTTTAATAATGACCTTACATGGTCGGCAAAGTTAAATTAACTTCAGAAAATCAAATCTGTTCTGAGAAAAAACTAATAAATGTTTAAAGATAGGAACTTGCCATCCCACTGAAAAACAGTCCGTAGAGATTCAAAGGCGTAGTTGTAGTTCAGTCCAACGTTTCATTTGGATTCATTTCTCCAACAGGCAACTATTTTCATAAAGAATATATATATTTTTCAAGTCAACTTTATTGTCAATCTTACTCAGTTTGTGTTTATAGACAGAGAGATCAAAAAGACGTTTAAATAAAATTATACAATTTACAGATATGTATACAAATATATATATCTTATATACACCATCATGTATAATGATGGTGTATGATGTAGAAGGAAGTGTGGTAGATGACAGGTAAATATAGAGTTACATACAGATCCATGTTACACCAAAAGATGGAATAACTAAGAAGCACGCAGTATAATAATAATTACATGCAACAATTAAATAACTGCTCAGCATCTCCACCACAATCTGCTGTGTCCTGTTTTCCTCCCCTCGGCATCACACCCCATCACACATAGGAAACACAGCGCAGAGTCCGAGGGGGTTAAGAGTATGTTTATTTAAATGTCCTCCTCTCTACTGGCCAACACAGGGAGCATATGCTGGAGGAGGAGATTTCCATGCCATGCAGGGTCTTTGGGGATGGGGATGATGATCGCCTCTTTCGTGGTCCACACAACAAAGTAGCAGAGACTCCGGTCTGTGATGTGCAGCTGCCCTTGGACCTGGTGCCAGTATGGGTGATTCTCCTTGAGAATATAAGACCCACCCTCCTCACGGAGACAGAAGGATGGTAACTGGACTGCCTCCACGATGGTCATGTTCCTCTGGCTGTGTGGACACTTCACCTCCAGCAGGGCAGATGGCTGCACAAGTCCATCGGGTGATGCTCCCAAAACACAGACTCACTCACAAAGAGACCAGTTTCGAACACTGTCACTTGATAGGCCTGCACAAAGGCCTTCACCCCTTCGGCCTCGTTTACAACCCCCCAGTTGACAGTTAGCGATGTCTCTGGCCAGTGGGTTGTATGTCTCCTCTCGCTGTTGGTAGAGTTGAGACACCGGCTGGACTACTTTGGAAGTGCCAGGCTTCCTCCACTAGCACTCAACATCTGTGGAGCTGATCTGCCACTTGGCAAATATTGCCAATGCTGCAGCGTGGCTGCATTTGTACATCCCCCGTGCACAATCACAGACAGCGCTCTGCATCGCGCCATCCTCTCCCATGCAGATCTGTAAAAATAAAGTAAGTACCATTTATTAGCATGCTATAATAGATTGAAAGAGCAATAATACAAGGATGGTCCGCATCTGGGGGGGGGGGGGGGGGGTTTATTTTTCCATAGTTTTGTCCTCTTGTCTGATTGTTGTATTAGTTGTGATTGTACATTGTATTTTTCTAAATGTGTATACATTTTTGAAAAACATTTGATCAACAATAAAAAAGGATTTGGTCAGGATCTAGACTCGGTGTGTAGTTTATTAATGAATCAATGCTCTCTACATTAGGAACACATACCAGTGCACCAGAGGGAGTCACACACAGCTGTGCCGAGATAACCAAAATCCTTGAATCTACACACAGCAAATAAACTCAAATGACACAACGAGATGTATGATGATGATGATTTATCAACTTCAAAGTCCTCCTCATTACCCACAAAGCCCTCAACAATCAGGCCCCCCCCTACCTCACAGACTTGCTGCACCACCACGCCCCTTCCCGCTGCCTCCGCTCATCAGAAGCCAACCTCCTATCCATCCCCACCCGCACCAATCACCGGACCTGGGGGGACAGAGCCTTCTCCGTCGCTGCCCCCTCCCTCTGGAACTCACTCCCCCAACCCATCAGAGACTGCACTGACCTCACCACCTTCAAAAAACTTACAAAAACTCACCTCTTCAATCTGGCTTTTAATGTGTGATTGTTTACTATATATTTATTTGTTGTTCCTTCCTTTTCCCTTCACTATATCTGTAAAGCGTCTTTGAGCACCTGTAAAAGCGCTAACAAATTAAATCTATTATTATTATTATTATGTAAAAGGAGATCACACAGACAGTATAGTCGATATAAAACTGGCCGCTTCAATCTGAAGAGCAACTAAAACAAGACACGGGAGTGTACCTTGTTCTTGTGAACACTAATGTTATCCACAGCATCCACAGAGACCACGAAGTTCTTAAGGAGAAAACTAGTTACTAAAACAAAACACGTTAGTGTACCTTGTTAGCTAATGTTAGCTAGCTGACATTAACGTTACACATTGCACTCATATTACTCACCGAAACCTTGTAAAGCCGGTCCCGCTGCTCTTACAGAACCGACGAACTCCCCTTTCGTGTATATACAGCTCTCAACATGCCCAGACTTGGAGTGATGTTCACCTCGTTTTATACTTTTCGCCTCATTCTGAAAGAAACAGGTGAAATTTGCTAACGTGAGGGCCGTCTTTGTGATGGTGACGCGTATTGTGCGAGACCAGAGACCTGTAGTTCACTGAGCGGTTTCACACAAACAAATGTGTAACTTCACAGTTTTACGACACATTTTTATTTTTTTGACTTTCAAAATGTTCTTTTAAATTGACAAACATCATATGTGTCATTCGTGGCACAATTCAGACGGGATCAAAAGATAACCTTTCTCTCTCCATTGACTTCAATGTATATTTTCCCGCTTCCGGGGTCCCATGGAGGCTCTCGGAAGGGGAGGGACTTCGCCTCTCTATAGTAATTGTGTCTTGACTGGTAAATAAAAGAGGACCAAAAGCACTGTACAAAATATCAGTTTTATTGTCAATTAACAAATTTCAACGCTGTTGAGATGCCTCATAAGGGCTGTGCGCGTGTCTTGGGGAGGCTGCCCCCCAGCCTCGCCAATGGCTGGCGCTGGCCCATCAAGCTGGGTCGCCGGTAAGGCAGTCCATTCGGCCCTGTACTCATCGCCATTACTCTCACAAAGGTTATGCAACATGCTGCCACCTGGATTTTTATCTTGTCCATCTTGCAGTCGTTTCGCTTCATCAAGCACCTCCATCTGCCCTTCAGTCTGCCTAAAGCGTTCTCCACCACCACTCGTGCTCGGCTTGTTTTGAAGTTGTACACATGTTGCTCGGGTGTGAGCCTTCCATTTTCTTGGAACGGTTTCATCAGCCATCTTTGCAGGGGGTAGGCTGAGTCACCGTGGAACAATTATTTGAAAGTGTGGGGATAAATCAAGCGATCTTCAAGGCTGCTTACAAATTGGTTGGTAGAAAGACACACGTTGAATTGAGAAGACAAATTGGCGAAGTCTGGATTAATCAATACAACAAACCACTGTTAAAATGCTGGAATGCCAATATGGACATTCAGTATGTGGGCAATGCCTATGCATGTGTTGTCTATATACTTTCCTACATCTCCAAGGCAGAAAAGCAAATGGGATTATTATTGGGTAATGCACATACAGAAGCATCACAGCAGGGCAATCTAGATGCCAAGGATGCATTTAGAAAGTTAGGGAGTGTGTATTTACACAACCGAGATGTGTGTGCCCAAGAAGCAGTCTACAGATTGACAATCATGTCCCTGAAGACATGCTCTCGCTTGGTCCAATTTGTGCCAACAGGGAAACATACAGTTAAAATGAGTAGGCCATTGCGTGTGTTAAAACAGATGGCAGATAGTCTAACCACAGACAACGTGTGGATGACTGGTTTTGTTGACCGTTACAAAAATCGGCCAAATTTTAAATGATATGTGTTTGGCAACATTCACATCCGAATACAGGGCTATGTCCGAGTGAAAGTTCCAAAAATGCCATCGAACTCCAAAATAATTTCGGGTATATTATTAAAAGAACGTGAACAAAACCAGCAGTTGTGCGTTATGCAAAATGTTCCAAAACAAAGAAATTATTTTTCTACAGCGATTTTCAATTGTTTCTGTCGTATCGCATCGATGAGCAGTGAAAGCCACACAATTGGGAAACGTGTGAAGACTTGAGCGGTCGAGTTCGATTTGCTGATGGATCTAGACAGCTGGTGAAATCAGTGGTCGACGCGAATAGAGCTTTGTTTGAACTTGATTCGGATGAATTACAAAGAATCCAAGTCTTTAGACGGTAATGTAGATTTTGAAGACGCTTGGTGTGACCTGTGCCCCGAACAGGAATTGGAAAATCTTCAATGCGAAGAAGAGCGGGAACAAATGTAAACCGTAGACGGGGCGCAAATAGACGCTATTCCTGATCTTGCCGTTAGTAATCGGCAAATTGGCCATTTGGAAAAGACAAAGAATATTTTGAGCAGAAGCGAAGGGCAGAAATGAGTTCGGTCTCTAAACTAAACACAAATGTCTATTTTCTATCAAATACAACAATGGTGGTAAAACTCCGGACCGGTTTCACGTATTTATAACAGGCGGTGCTGGGACCGGAAAGAGCCATTTGATTAAGGCAGTATGAGACAACCAGGTTGCTCTCAACACTTTGTGATCACCCTGATTCTGTGTGTGTTGTTGACTGCCCCAACTGGAATTGCTGCATACAATTTAGACGCAGCAACTATCCATAACACATTTAGCATTGGCGTAAATGCAAAATTACCCTACACACCTTTCGGCGAAGAAAATAATAAATAGTCTGCGTGCCAAATAGACATTTACAAATTGTAATTGTCGATGAAATATCCATGGTCACAAACTCACGGCAGATTACGTCAAATTAAACAATGTATTGATTATTCCCCATTTGGTAGGTGTGGTAGTTGTTGGAGATTTTTTCCAGCTGCCACCAGTGAAAGGAAATGCCTTGTATGTAGAGAAAGTAGGATTTAACCTATTTAGCGTTGTAGAGCTTAAAACAATAGTCAAGCAGAAAGATATTGTTTTTGCGGAACTGCTAAATAGGTTGAGAACACGCTCAAAAGAAACAGCATTGTCAGCTAGTGACATTGATTTGTTGAAGAGCTGTGAAACAGGTGAAGAAAGTTCAGCATTTCCCCCACAAACACTCAGGTTAATGATCATAATCTGTCTCTACATGCCCGGAACATGTAGAGACAGAAGCTCAGGATAATGGCCATAACAGACACACTGGAGTTACAACATGGACATCACACCAAGGTGTATCAAACACGTTTAGCGGAACGTTTGGTTCTTGGGGGAAATGCTCGTGTAATGTTGACAAAAAATAGATGTGACGTAAATATATATATAAACATGTCAATAGAGATTTTATACACAAACACAGAAAAAAAATGCTCTTCACTTATTTAACCCTTTCCCTCTACCAGCCAAGGCCCCTGGCATGATATGACCGCGGTTATGTATACATGTCCCACTGTGGGAAACGATATTTCTGGATGTATAGCACATGTAGAATTTTTTACAATAAAGCTGACTTTGACTTTCGAGCGCTTGCTTTTAGCCACACTGAATTTAACTAGAAGTCATGGCTGTGTCAATTACCAGTCTGATATCATTTTACAAAGATGACAAGAAGAGTGTAGATAGAGGAGAGAACCACTACAAGTCAGGACACGTACAGCAGTGCAGCCTAGATGAAGGTGTGCTTACCGGTGTTGTCAGGGCTAGCATGAGGGACAAGGTTTATAGAGTGCCGGTGAGGAGTGAGAGCAAGAGTACCGTTAAGCTAGAGTTCATTTTTCACATTAGTCACCATGCTGCCGTAGCCTGGTTGGGTGCCGGAGGCGTTTTGGGGAGGTATGTTCTGTGTTAAGAGTTTTACTTGCTACATGGTGTACTTTGAGGGTTTTGACTCTGCAGACCATTTACATGCAGAAAAACCTTCATAACACACAAGGGGACGGGTACTAACCGGAAAAGCATGACATGGGATCTTTAAACATATACATAAGTAAATGTTACTGCTATATTATATATTTTCTGATCTAGGTCGTTTATAACCGTAAAAACATACTCTTGGAAGGTATCAGTATTCCTTTGTTCATCTCTTTTTGATTGGTCATCAAATTCACGTTCCTATTGCATTTTTATCGAACATTTGTCCAACTCCCACCTTAGACCCCAAGAAAAATGAAATGACGTTGAGTGAACGCCATCATAGCAGTGTTTTTACTATCACTCACATATAACAATTCTAATACACATCTTCAGTCGTAAACCCAGGAGTCTGATTGTTTCGGCTTGTTATAACTAAACAATCTCCCCCAGGATCGCCCTGCAAGGTGATCAAATCCAAGCAGTGTGTATTATAGGAACATGTAGCTGTGAGTGTTCAGCATTCAGGAGGATCTGCAGCTATACGCCTGAGCACGAGAGATGCATTCGCTGTGCTGCATCAGGACAGAGTGAGCCGGAAAGGGCTTCCACACGCTGTTTATATAGAGTTGTAGGAGGGGCTTATTTCCCATGTAACTTTCGTGAAGCCTCCGTATGTCACGGTGAGCAGGTGAGTATCCATAGTTTTTTCTTAATCCTGTTTTTGACCTTTGTGACCCCAATAAAATGTTCATTCCAAATTGTTACGTTGTCTCTGTATTTATTTGCAATTCACGTGTTCTCTAAAGTGGAACTCCATTTAATTATTTCAGGCATGAAGAGGAGTAAGCACATGGGCGTCCATTTTAGGTTATGGCCTGGAAAAGGGGGCGGTTAGGATCAGCGTTCGATTGAGGGCGAGAGAGTATCAGGCAGTGACCCCTGAGGGGCCATCGGAGAGAGCCAACCTACCCCAGAAATGAGAAACATGGGGCACCGGCTGCGTTAGGGAATAAGAGGCTTGGATCCTAAGATCAAATCCAAGCAGTGTGTATTATTGTAACATGTAGCTCTGCGTTTGTGCTTTCAGCATTCAGGAGGATATCAGAGAGGAGTGAGCAGGAGAGATGCCTTCGCTGCCATGCATCAGGACTGAGTGAGCCGGAAAGGGCTTCTGCACTCTTGTATATATAGAGGTGTGGGAGGAGCTTATTTGTCTGAGTTTCGTGAAGCTAACGTATGTTCCCGTAAGCAGGGAAGTTGCCATGTATTTTCTTAACCCTATGTTGGACCTTTGTAACCCCAATAAAATGTTGATTCCAAATTGTTATGTTGTCCTTATTTATTTACAATTCACGTGTTCTCTTAATTAAAGTGGGCTGCCATTTTAGTTTTAAGGCATGAGGAGGAGTTGGCACGTGGGCGTCCATTTTAGGTTACGAGCTGGAAAGGGTTTGACGGTTAGGATTCTAATTATAATGAGGGGGAGAGAGAATCAGGCAGTGAATTATAAGGAGCCACCAGAGAGAGCCAACCTGCCACAGAAATGAGAACATGGGGCACTCGCTGAGTCAGGGAAGAAAGGGTTTGAATCCTGCTGCCAAGACGGCTACAGGACTGAATGCACTGGCCATCCTTGCTCTCCACCGAGGCAGATCCAACTCCCACCTTAGACCCAAGAGAAATGAAATGACGTTGAGTGATAGCTATCATAGCAGTGTTTTTACTATCACTCACATATAACAATTCTAATACACATCTTCAGTAGTAATCCCAGGAGTCTGATTGTTTCGGCTTATTATAACTAAACAATCTCCCCCAGGATCGCCCTGCAAGGTGATCAAATCCAAGCAGTGTGTATTATAGGAACATGTAGCTGTGAGTGTTCAGCATTCAGGAGGATCTGCAGCTATACGCGTGAGCACGAGCGATGCATTCGCTGCGCTGCATCAGGACAGAGTGAGCCGGAAAGGGCGTCCACACGCTGTTTATATAGAGGTGTAGGAGGGGCTTATTCCCATGTAACTTTCGTGACGCCTCCGTATGTCACGGTGAGCAGGTGAGTATCCATAGTTTTTTACCTTTGTGACCCCAATAAAATGTTCATTCCAAATTGTTACGTTGTCTCTGTATTTATTTGCAATTCACGGGTACGAGTCTGAGTCCCCTCGAGTCTGCAGGAAGAGCACGCTCGTGAACAGGGGACTGTTAGCGCCGTGTAATGCATGTTCACTGCACCTCGCGGGAGCGCGCACAGCGTAAAGCAAATACTCAGACATTTCAATGATCTGTTCGGCAAAGTTAGGTTTGGGCGGGCATAACACGGCATAACACCGGAGCCTCGCTGCGGGGAAACTGTGGCGCTGTTCTGAGTTTGTTCTTTCAGATTTTTCCGTCATTGTTAAAAAAAATCCGTCAGACGGAAACTATTCGGTTAATGTGTTTCGTGCCTGCAACAGGTCTTTTTGTCCGGTCGGGTCTTGGAACACCGGAAGCTGTGTGGTTCATAAAAACATGTTCTTACTTAATATCAAACCACGATTATTGCTTTTATTTTAAATCGTATAATTTCTGACTTTTTGCCGTCTGTTAGGAAAATAAATGGGGCTCAGAGCCTCCGGGTACTGAACTCTGTATTTTTAAATATTTTTTTCCTTCTATTTGTTATTCTTTTCTAAATAACACACAATTATCCTTGTTTTATGTATTGGTTTAATTCCATAATCTGGGGCTTTTTTGACGTTCGTCAGGAACTGAATTTCAAAATAAAGTCCTAAACAATACCGGAAACAGATTTAGGACTTTTCAAAAATCTTCAGCGGTGATTGGACGTTTTAGCCGCAATGCACGTTGGGATATGGTGTTTATGCACACATTTATTTCGTGTCAGAAGGCACGATTTTCAAAGTAATGCATTTCAATTGGAAGAATTGTTCGTGTCTCCTCCACGTGTCTCGGGAAACCAGAAGCTGTATTATTTTCTAACAGTGGCGGCTGGTGGAAAATATTTTTGGTGGGGCTATGGAAATAGGGACCAAACCATACTAAGGCGGTCCGGGGGGATCCTCCTCCCCCGGTAGACATTTTTGAGAAATGACCCCTTAAATTATCTGGTAATGTTAGAGGGTGGGGGAGGACAAATTGAGGCTTAAAAATATGAGATAATCCATAATCTTCAGTGTGGTTAGCTATGAATCTTCCAAAACTGTGCAACAGTACAGTCGACCCACACACACTGCAGAACACTGGTGCTTTGGGAACTCACATGATTTCATTCCCATTTAATATCAGGAGACTAAATAACTGTGTGTGTGGGGGGTTAGGGTTAGCACAATTATTGCTTCTGCTAAAAATCCCCCATCAACATCAGAGAGTCCCACAAAGGAGATGGAAACGAGGCAGAGAGGTGGATGATGGTGCGTTTAAAAGAAGAAGGGCAGAGACCATTTATATACACATTTTATGATATCAAGATGAAGCAGATACAGTTGCTAGTCTCCTTTCCTACACAGCATAGTATGAGGTGTCACACTGTTCTCTTGTTTTTCAGATGGTGGTTCTGATGGTGAATATAACGCTTCAATTATTATAATGATATTTTGGGGCAAAAATCTAACAGAAAATGTGCTGGTGTTTTTCATACTTCAATCATCAGTATAATTTTAGTAGAGTTTACAGCTCATTTAAGATAGGTAATTCATCATAGTAAATATTAACGGTCATTGTTGTGGAAGATAAACCATTGCCCCCCTGGTAAAACTGTTTTTGTAAACTGTAAGGACATACTGATTCTCTCATTTGTATACACTGAAATATCAGTTAGTACCCTGCTCTCAGGTCTTGGTGGTCTGATTTGAATATCAGCAGGTGCATACACATGAACCTAATTATAAATGATAATTTAGTTCTTATTAACTAACAGAAATGAATGTGTGCCTGTTACTATTGTAGATCAGAGCCCAGAAAAGGGCCAAAAGTGTCCCACAGAAAAAGAAAGCAATAGAGAGAAAAGGCTAAGTTTAAAAAAGTCACAAAAGCCTTTTCTGTCTGACGAAGATTAACCTCTTATTGTCACTTCCACAGTTATTTTAATGTAAAAGGACCACTTACTTCCGGACAGCTGTATACTTGCACAAAACAATATTAATATGTGCTCCTGAATTATTGTATTGCTCTATAAATACAATCAGCAAACATTTAACATATTTCAACAGCACTTTTTGCACAATACAGCAGGGTTGTTAGGTTACTACAATAATTCCCCCTCATATACTTGTGTTGTTGCTCACAATGTTGACCTCTGTATTAGCTGTTAGCTCCTGGTGGTTGGATTTGAATGTCAGCAGTTGAACACATAAACCTTATAGTACCTGAGGTCTCTTTGACCAAAATAAACTAATATTTGTCTTTTGCCGTTATAGATCAGAGCCCAGGAAAGGCCAGGCTAAAACTCTCCAAAAGAAGAAGCATGCAAGAGGAAGAAATAAGGAAGGAGAGAAAGACGGTGGTAATTAAAATACATTTTACATTATATTATATTCTAATATAATAAACATCACTTTATGATTCAATCCTCAAAGAAATGTTTGTGAAATGGTCATAATTAGCATAAATATTGTTATTGTAAGTTACGTTAAAAAAAAGTATGTTTTGTTTAATCAGTGACCTTAGCCTTTGATCTCCAAAATCTAATCTGTAAATCGCTGAGTCCAAGTTCAAAAAAGTAAATGATACAGAGTCACTTAAGGCATTCCAAAAATACGTAAGAGTTAAGGTCACACATTTATCACAATCTTCTAATTCACCATTGAGTCAAAGAGTTGTGCCATATGTAAGCATATTCTGTTGTTTCCCATGTTTAACTGAATTACAGTTTGTAATTGTTGTCTTTTCGTCTATCTATAGTAGCACCCAGAATTCAAAACAAGCGGCCCTGGATTGCAGGTGAAAGGACTGCGATAAAACATCATCTCCAAAGATTCTTGGATGAACGGCGAGTTCCAGGAAAGGATGACTGCGTTCAATGCATCGAAAAAGAGAGTGCTTTAAACAAAAGGTCCTGGAAGGACGTGAAAAACTATGTTCACAACCGAATGGTGACACTAAATCGGCGTCAAAGATGCTCAATCTCTAATCTTACTTATTCCGAAGGGCACTTTTCTTCTTTTTGTGGTGTTCCCTATCCTGTATTGTGTTCTTCAGGCGTTTGACATGTTAATGGTCTGCAAAGCCTCCAGAGGTAGTTTATTTCCTTTTTTAACTTTAAAATAAGTTCACATTTCACAATCATCGTACAGTCGGATTACATGTAGTGATTGATCTATACAGGGTTAAACGCGTGTTTGAATAGGAGACACGCGTTTAACACTTTCGCCACGGACTCGGACAGTCTCCGTGTGTTATCTGCATGTACCGTTGCCTTCTTGCTGTGTTGTGTAATATTCTTCATCATTGTAACATGTAGCTGTGCGTTTGTGCTTTCAGCATTCAGGAGGATATCAGAGACGAGTGAGCAGGAGAGATGCCTTCGCTGCCATGCATCAGGACTGAGTGAGCCGAAAAGGGCTTCTGCACTCTTGTATATATAGGTGTGGGAGGAGCTTATTTGTCTGAGTTTCGTGAAGCTAACGTATGTTCCCGTAAGCAGGGAAGTTGCCATGTATTTTCTTAACCCTATGTTGGACCTTTGTAACCCCAATAAAATGTTGATTCCAAATTGTTATGTTGTCCTTATTTATTTACAATTCACATGTTCTCTTAATTAATTTCAAGTGGGCCGCCATTTTAGTTTTAAGGCATGAGGAGGAGTAAGCACGTGGGCGTCCATTTTAGGTTACGAGCTGGAAAGGGTTTGACGCAGGCCCGGCTCCAAGATGAAATTATTGAGGGGGGCGGTTAAAAAATCCGAGGGGGGCGATTTTTTTTTCACAACAACGAAGAATACTGGCAATGTAATGAATCGACACACCGAGCTTTTTTCCTTCTCACTGCTCTACAATCGCTTTGCTTCTTTATTTTTATTCTGGATTTACCCCTCTCATTCTGTTCCTCTGATCTTCAATAATAGATAGATTTAGAATAGATTTAGTTGACACTACTAGCCGAGTTTCTTTTGTCCAATATTTCGCGGGCAGGTACATTGAATTAGAAGTAGAACAAGAAGAGGTAGAAGAACTAAAGAAAGTGAAGACATTTATATTTCTGGGAATATGGTTGGACGAGAGAGTCACATGGAGTACTCTCATTGATAAAGTAGTAGATAAATGTAAAAAGGTTTTAAATGTTATGAGGTGCTTGGCAGGCACTGAGTGATAAAGCTGCTTTGAGGAACGTATACACAGCCTTAATTAGATCAGTCATAGAATACGGACTAATAGTGTATGGTTCAGCTGCATACTCTTCTCTACACAAATTAGATAGAGTCCAGGCACAAGCACTAAGGATGGGGGGCAGTCAGATCTATACCAGTGTCGGCACTTCAGGTAGAGGTCGGAGAAATACCAATTTTTTTAGAAGAAAACAGTTAATTGTTAATTACTGGGCAAATCTACAGGGCCATAGAGATGCTCACCCTACTAAACAAACTGTAAAAAACAAGGTGGGAAAGTAACAAAATTAAAAAAGAAAGTGTTTGTGTTTCAGAATAATGTAAGGAATTCAAAGTTAAAGAATGGAATATTAGTCTGACGGTGTTGTTATCAGCTGTTCTACCATGGGTCCTACCTCAACCTGTAGTAGATTTATCACTATTGAAACGGTTACTTTCAATGAAAAGTCAAATCAATGTGCAGGCCTACGTGAACCCTGTTCTACATGAACAACATGGGCAGTTTATACAAATATTTACTGATGAATCCAAAAATCCAGAAAATGGTCAAACTAGTTGCATTTTATGTTCCCGAGTTAAAGGTCAAAGTGGGAAAGCGTACGAGTGATCACATCGCAGTATACACAGTAGAGATGATGGCTATATGATGCTCTAGCACTTCAGTGGGTAGAGGAAACACAGCCAATGCGAGTGGTCATTTGCTCTGACTCCAGCTCTGGAGAGTATAAACAACTTCTCTTCAGAATGCCATCAGGATATTTGACATGCAATTTTACACATCATGTTTAGGTTAGTTCATTTGGGAATTGTTGTTTAATTTGTGTGGGTTCCAGCACATGTGGGTATTAGAGGGAATGAGGTAGTGGATCAACTGGCAAAATGTGGTTTGAAAGCAAACCAGATTGATATAATGGTACCCATCAGTAGAGCAGAAGTCAAATCTGTTACAAAAGTTGTTATCAAGCAACAATGGCAAAAGTTATGGGACAGTAACACTAAAGGAAGACATTTATACCAGATACAAAGGGAAGTAGGAACGGGAAGCACTTGGGGGAGTAGTAGAAGAGAACAGAGCATTAACAGCAGGATAACATTGGGTCACACTGGATTAAATTCAACAATGCATCTGATTGGACAACATCTAAATGGCAATTGTGATGGTTGCCAACAACACATCAACACAATATATGTCTTTTTTAGCTGCCTGGAATATAACAGACAGACTCATTCTGAAAACTGCACTGGAACAACTCAACATCAAGGACATGGATTTCAAGACTATATACGAAAGTAACTCAAGAAATGAAGCAAACAAGCTGATCTTCAAGTTCCTCAAAAACACTGGTCTGACGACAAGGATTTAATATGAACAGTAGGTGGTGATATATGCTACAAGTGGAAGCGATTCGCCATTAAAGAAAAAAGAAGAAGAAGAAGTACGCTAACGCTACAAACAGGCACAACACTGTTACTCTGTTTTTACTGACATATAACATTTGATTTCACCTTGCTCTATTTTTTTTAACGCACGTTCAAAAACGAGAACATTTTCGGGAGTTTCAACCGGGTACCGGCCACCGAAAACAGGGAGGTTTTGTTTGTTTGTTTTCAAACTGGCCTTTGGCTGCATACACTCTGGCAGGAAGACGACTGAATACTTTAAAGCACTACATTTGCCTCTCCTATTAGTTGTGAAATGTGAGTAAAAGTTGGCCAGCTAAGTTTCAAGTACCTACTTTTTCTTACGATGTAGACCTTTTGCTGGAGGCAGGCAACCAGGCTTACCAAAAGGATGGCACCCTGTTGAGCAACCCAAGACTGAGAAGTAGCATTCTTGAGAAATTAGCAGAGGAAATATTTGGCTATACAGCATACCCAACCGGTGTACACGTTTTAGCTGTGATAGAAGCCTTGGTAGAAAAGTACCCATGCCTCAAAGAGCCAGGGTCTTTTAATGGCATGTATGGTTGTTGGCAGCAGAGGATCATAAAATGGGCAATTAGCGGGCAAAATGAAGATGCCGTGAATTTCCCAGAGTTGGAGGTGAACTCGCGGAAAAGGCAGAAGTCAAAGGAAAGGGGCCCCAAAAGCATCAAAAGGCCTAAGAAAGCTGAAGTGACCTGCCACCACTGCCATTTGGGGAGACAGGTGACACTTTAGAGAGGGAGAGAATAGACTTGCTGAAAGAGAGAAGAAAAACAATGAGAAGATGGAGGTCTTTCTCCTATCGAAGACTAAAAGTTGTCCAGCATTGCCCTGCAGTCCACGACTTCATGGAGAGATGGCCCGCAATGTTCGTGTGTTTCTCTACCTGCTGAGATTGCTGTGATTGACTGCATTACTTTTGGCTAGGTGTACCTAATTCATTGGGTAATCATGATTGTTGCAACACAGCACATGACATTTGTTGTTTCAGATCAAAAAGGAGTTCAGAAGGATTACAACAATTGTGACCCGCTCTATCGAAATCAGTCGGAAGTCGCGACGGCTCGTTTCAAAATAAACGTGGATTTACATAAACAACTAGTTTTTCGGGGTTCGGGTGTTTTGTTTGATTTTAAACAAACAAAGTCTTGGCTTTCAGAATATGAAACTTTTATTTCCAAAATCACAAATAGATAAATACATGAAGCTTGTAAAGGGACGAAGACAGCTCTCACTCACTCTGCTCTTCCGCAGTGCCGCCCCCCCTCCCTCCGCTGAAATTATGAATGTAAGGCGTATAGTAATCATAGATAACACGGCAGGGTCCGTTACAGTTTGTTTTCATCTGATTTCAGAATATTAAACTTGTTTCAGCAAATTCAGAAAATAAATACAACTTTGAAGCTTCGGCATAATGACAAGCGGAGAGCGGAGTAACTTGACGTCACTGCAGGCAGAACAACAGCCGGTGTTTCTCCTGAGGGTTCTCCCCGGGAAACAAACACAATGCACACACACACACACACTCGCGAGCTTCCCCTCCAAACGAAACTATCTTCTCTCCGTAGTATTTTGATCATTTGCTAATAACCAATCAGATCGATGGATTCCAGAGAGGAGGAAACTCTGAAGGCCTTTCTCTCAAAATGATGACACGGTGACAGTCATTATATAATATGACATATTGTGCTTAGTATTTGGAGTACGACAACAATCCTGATATCATTAGAAAGCGAGGACTCTCCTCTTTCCAGCCGTGTATACAGCTCAAAATGTGTCTTCGGGTCAATGCGCCTGATCTCGAACTAACCTTTTTGATCAAACTGGACTTTTACACCCCAAAACTGCAGGAGATATTTGGGACAAAAGTCGGAGTTGCAGGCACAAAAATAAGACCCCTGCTGGATTCACTCAGTCAGGTAAAGTGTAAAATTCAACCAATCAACGTATGTTGGGCTCTTATTCACTGAGAAAATATAATAATAATGAAATCAATCAATCAATGTTTATTTATATAGCCCATATCACAAATGTTACATTTGTCTCAGTGGACTTCACAGTTTGTACAGAATATCAGTATGACAATACGACACCCTCTGTCCTCAGACCCTCTGTCCTCAGACCCTCTGTCCTCAGACCCTCTGTCCTCAGACCCTCTGTCCTCAGACCCTCTTTCCTTAGACCCTCTGTCCTTAGACCCTCACATCGGACAAGGAAAAACTTCCGCAGAAAACCCACAGTTTAAGGGAACATGGGAGAAACCTCAGGGAGAGCAACAGAGGGGGGATCCCTCTCCCAGGACGGACAGACGTGCAATAGATGCCGTGTGGAAATCTTAAATATAATACATTTACAACATAGGTAGTCCAAATGTTTGGAAATGCATGTGTCTGTAATAAAAAGATGAATCCACGAGGATGTCAGCAATCTTGTGGGAGCCATCAGGGAAGTAGTATGGTGAGAGTCAGGCAGGACCGCAGAGACTGGTTCAGCCACGACTCGAAGTCCAGGACTCAGATCCAGTGCTCAGGATAGAGGATCCAGGACCACAGCAACAGGATTAGCCTCGACTCCGGATCCCGGCGTATATATGGGTTAATCGGAACATGAGAGTACACAGGTACAATGATCTGGCCGGCCTGACCCTGGGTTTCATTTGGCACACCATAGGATGTTTGAAGTTAAATGTTTATCAACTCATTTGTCTGCACAGCTTAATCCTGCTTTGCATCCTTGCACTTAGTGCCTTCTTTCGTAGCAGGTTCAATTGACCATTACGCAACATCTTTTGCTTTCTCTCTACAAGATCCGAGTACTTCTCCCACCTCTGGTTACATGTTTCACTGCTTTTACCCTCCATCACAATAGGCATTGCTTACTGTGCGGCTGAATGAGTGTTGAGATCAACCATATGCCAATTTTTTTATTCTTATTTATTTTGTCAAAGGATCTTCAAGGTCTCGCAGAAGACTGCTGACTCCTGAGGAGTTTGATGGAGACATTGCGTCTATAGGCACAACTTCTTCAACCCAAAAGAAGAAGAGAAGAAGAGAAACAGAGTCTGACTTCAGAATGTACAGAGGAATGAGGTGCAGTGCTGTCTTTGTTTCAACAGGATTCTCAACACCTAAGAGAAGAACTGTTGGGTCTGACTGTGAAGCCCCCAAAACAGGTATTTCACAACGTAATGCACTCCTGCTTTGGAAATAACCTGCTTTAACAAAACCTGTGGAATTTTACAATAATTACGCTTGAGTCCTTATATTCTACCAAGTGTACACCAACTGCTTTAATTTAAATTGATACTATGCTGCATTAAAGTTAGACTGTCAACTAGAGATCTGTGTGTGGAGACAGTTACCCGGGCTCTCCCTCTGCCGGCTGGATCTCAGCTAAATGCGAGAGCTGCTGCAGAAGCAGCAATTCAGATTTACGCTAGTCAAGCATTTTCCAGTATTGACATGTATATGAGATTATTATTGATTACTTGTTTCTGGTCTTTGATCAGGTTTAGTTATGTGTGTTACACGTTTAGTAATCGAGCCCAAGGCTCGATTCTGGGCCCCATCCTTTTCTTACTGTACTTACTGCCCCTAGGCTCAATTCTCACTAAACATAATATTCCCTTCCACTGCTACGCCGACGATGTACAGATATATCTCCCTCTCGAAGCAAGTGTCACACACTCATTACAACAGTTGATGGACTGCTTAACTGAGATAAAATCCTGGCTGAGCAAAAACTTTCTAAACCTCAACGAAAGCAAGACTGAGGTCATCTTTTTTGGACCCCAACCTCCAGCCTCCCAGGTTGATATTCTAGGCTCCCTCCAACAGAACATCCTCCCCTCAGTCACGAACCTTGGGGTGACCTTCTCCAGTACTTTTAAATTCGACAAGCAGGTCAGCAGCGTAGTCAAATCCTGCTTTTTTAAAATAAGACTTTTGGCCAAAACCAAGTCGTATTTATCTTTTAAAGACCTGGAAAGGGTTATTAACGCCTTTGTGACCTCGAGACTGGACTACTGCAACGCCCTGTACATGGGTATGGACCAGGCATCAATTAAACGCCTGCAGCTAGTCCAGAACGCAGCTGCACGTTTGCTGACTGGCCATAAAAAGCGTGACCACATCACCCCAATTCTGGCCTCACTGCACTGGCTTCCAGTTCGGTTCAGAATTGATTTTAAAATCCTTTTATTTGTTTTTAAAGCACTAAATGGGCTCCGGCCTATATAGCTGAACTCCTCCAGCGCTACACCCCAGCCAGAGCTTTAAGGTCTGCTGACCATCTGCTGCTGGTAGTGCCCAAGACCAGGCTCAAAACCCGAGGGCACCGAGCCTTCGCAGCAGCTGGCCCCAGGCTCTGGAACACTCTGCCCCTCCACGTGAGGTCGGCCCAGACCCTAGGGGTTTTTAAATCCTTTCTCAAAACGCACTTCTTCTCTCAGGCCTTCTAGTCAGAGCGGAGCACGACTCCTGACTATTCCCTGTGTTTGTTTTATATCTGTTGTAAATGATTGTCTTTTATTGTGATTATAAGTGTTTTTAATGCATGTACAGCACTTTGGCTCGACCAAAAATCGCTTTTAAATGTGCTTTATAAATAAAACCTGATTTGATTTGATTTGATTAGTACAATTTGTTAAAATACACTTAGCATGCTCTGTATTGCAATCATCATTTTTCAGATTATTAGGGCTGAGCACCAACAGAGTTGAAGCGATGGACCTATTGAAATCTCAAAGATTATTATAATTATTTTTAAACAAAATGCATTAGAGTGCCTTAACGTGCTGCAACAATTGTTGAAAAATGTAATCCTTTTTTTGCATATTTGCTTCTCCTGGTATTCCATAGTTATCACCTATTTCTATTTTGTTCATAAATTATTTGTTCTTTTGATAGGAAAATCAAGATCCAGGCGAGGACAGCGGACCACCGATGAGCCTGCTACTACAGGAAGGGTCGCGGTGTCGCCAGCACAGAGGTTACCGGACACTGCCGGTAAACAATAACCTCTTATTTGTATGTAATATAATGTACCCAAATCAAAGAATATGTAGAATATTACAAAAGGACATTCTTCTAATATTACGTTGCCTACGAGTTTATTTGCATTTAGAATGGGTTCTGATCAAAAAGTGATCACTCAAGATGCACGTGGAGGCGCGTTCTATGGCAGATGTAGACGCATTAGAGCTGTCCTCTTGGGATGGGATCACTAAAGACAGATGTTAAAGTCGGGTCTGAACAGGGCCTAAGTGATAGCACCTCTAGCCTGACAGCAGGAGATAGTGGCCTGTAAATATTTACTATATGCTTTAGCTTTTAATTCTTTAAATCTCCAGTTCATGTTGAATACATATCAGGTTGATTACCAAATCAGTCATACAACTGATTAGGGATGGGTATCGTTAAGGTTTTAACGGTACTACTACTTTGATCGGTTCTTTTGGAGAGAGAAATAAGGTAAACTAACATTGCTTTTTATTTGAATTAAATGCATGATATTACACATCAAAAGAAATAACAACGTTTTAACAAATGGTATTAAATAATGTGATGACAGAACTGTGAACAGAATAGCTGAAACTTTAACAAACTAAATAACTCAGTTTCCTCTAATCATTAACCCATGTTTGCATCATGGAGTTAACTCCGTGTGTTGCTGCTAGCATACAGAACACCTGACGTGGAACCGTTCCTCGTGGATGGGGCTACAGAGCTGCTAGAAAGACAGTGGAACCGTTCCTCGTGGATGGAGCTACAGAGCTGCTAGAGAGACAGTGGAACCGTTCCTCGTGGATGGGGCTACAGAGCTGCTAGAGAGACAGTGGAACCGTTCCTCGTGGATGGAGCTACAGAGCTGCTAGAGAGACAGTGGAACCGTTACTCGTGGATGGGGCTACAGAGCTGCTAGAGAGACAGTGGAACCGTTCCTCGTGGATGGGGCTACAGAGCTGCTAGAGAGACAGTGGAACCGTTCCTCGTGGATGGGGCTACAGAGCTGCTAGAGAGACAGTGGAACCGTTCCTCGTGGATGGGGCTACAGAGCTGCTAGAGAGACAGTGGAACCGTTCCTCGTGGATGGGGCTACAGAGCTGCTAGAGAGACAGTGGAACCGTTCCTCGTGGATGGAGCTACAGAGCTGCTAGAGAGACAGTGGAACCCGGTGCATTCCTCCGTCTGGATGTGGAGCACTTTTGCTAAATGTTTAGACAAACCGCTCGTGTTGCCGCCCTCACATGCTGAACTCTGATTGGGCTTTAGGCAACGAGCATCGAGACGGGTAAAGTTTAACCACACAGCGCGTTCTCTCCGCCATCTCCCCGTGTGTGTGTGTGTGTGTGTGTTGCTGCATGTAGCAGCTGCGTGTGTGTAAACTGCCCCGCCCCCTCGCACACAGACGGAGAGATCTGGATTGGAAAGATGGAAAATACTAACGCATTTTGCAGTCTTTTTGCGCATTAGAAACTGAGTTGGTGAAACTAAAACGGCAATATAATGTTTGTGTAGCAATAATGCATATGACATATTTTTGACATGTCTGCAGTACCGATAAAAAGACCGATAACGTCGGAGCTTAACGGTACCACGGTCTTTAATATTTCATTCCCGGGGCCCGTTTAATACCGGGGCTCGGTGTTGTATGTTTGACCTGGTGTCAGAATATCGGCATTCAAGATATTTCTTTAAGAAATCACACCTTTGATCAAAATATGATGCTCATTGGTCCCTCGATAATGTGTTATGTCACTTGTCTGTATGCCTGATCGTCTTTTCTTTCTTTCACTAGAAACCACAAAGAAGAGTTGGACTCGTGCGGAGGTCAAAGCTGTTGAAAACACACTAATGACCTTTATCAGATCTGGTAAAGTACCAGGAAAGTTGGACTGCATTGCAGCTTCTCCAGAAGCACTGATGGAAAGAAACTGGACAGCGGTAAAGTTTTACGTGAAGAATAGGATCACTGCCCGTCAACGGGACCTATCATGCAAAGTGCACCTTTGTACGTCTAAAGGAGACTTTACTGATCAAATCCTAATATGTGCTCCTTGCATTCATTGTTCAGTTTTAATCTTGAATTGTCAGTCGGTCGGTTTCCTGTTTTACTTTGAAAGGTGTTCACCCTGTCTGTCATGTCTGTATTAGTTTCCTGTCTGATGATCTGATTCTGGTCACCTGGTCTCTTTGTGTTCCTTCCCCAGCTGTGTCTTGTCATCTTGATTGGTCATGTATGTATTTAAGTTCTGGGTTCTTGTTTGGCGAATTAAGTGTAAAGGGAGTTATTGTCTGTCTTGCACATCCAGTCACTTTGAATAAGGTTATTTTTGGTTTAACACCGCACTTGGGTCCATCCTGTGCTGCTTAATCCTGACAGAGGGTGGGTTCTTTCTGTCAGGATTGAGCAGCACAGGATGGACCCAAGTGCTGACAGACATGTTTAAACTGAAAATAACCTTTATTCAAGGAGACTGGATGTGCAAGACAGACAATAACTCTCTTTCCTTCTTAATTCGCAAAAATAACCCAGAACTTAAATACATACATGACCAATCAAGACGACAAGACACAGGCTCTTCTGAGCCTCAGAGTTCCTATGTACCTTCCTACACCAGTTGGTGAGTAGGCTTGTTTAATGCAATGTTGCATTTGGCGAGGACAAATGTAAAGTTTGTGCTGTATGGCCACATTTCAAATAATGGTTCTAAATCATTGCTGATTTTAGCCTCCTATAGGCATAGAGCAGGGGTCGGCAACAGGCGGACGAGGTCCGGACCTATAATCAATCCTTTTATAGGGGATTTACATTTTTGACGGGGCGATTCTATTTTAACCGCCGCCAACAGGGGGCAAAAGAGACGAGTGAGCGATACAGAGAGAGAAACACAGAAGAAGAGACGAGAGAGAGATACAGGGAGAGAAACAGATAGATAGAGGATAGAGGAGCTGAAGGCGACCTTTGGCTCCGTGCTCCACCAAGAAGGTGAGGATTGTAATGTTACTTATGTACACTGTAGGTTTGATGGCTGCACCCTGACTGATGGAGGAGACCCTCTTCTCCGCTCTGTGGATGAGCAGTGTGGGGAACGAGCTGGGGCAGGTCCTGATGTCTGTGCTGACGGCCGCTGAGGGCCAGGGCCTGAGAGACATGGCGCGGGGCCTGCAGGAGCGGTACCAGCGAGCAGGGAAGGAGCCTCCACAGGTCCTGCATGTGGACAGGGACTGCTGCCGGAGGGACGGAGGCACCTGCGCTGCAGCTGCTCTCTTCCCCGCCTGGCTGTCAGGCTGGACACCTGGCACTTTATGCGCCAACTGGCAGCAGGTGTGACCTGCGAGAATCACCCCCTCTACCCTGAATTCATGCAGCGTATCTCCGGCTGCATCTTCGAGTGGGACGCGGAGGACCTGCATCTTCGAGTGGGACGCGGAGGACCTGTCCCTCCTGGAGACGGCCCTCCTTTCTTCCTCAGGTGAGCTCTTCGGGATCAGCTACCTGGACAACCAAACGGGAAAGGTTATACCGCTATAATTAATGTCCCGGTGGTATTGATGCAGATACTGTGGAGAAGGTGGAGGGGCTGGTGCTGCAATCACACGGGACGTCAGCACGGTGGCCCTGACGAGTGACCAGGGGCCTCATTTATAAACGGTGCGTACACACAAAAGATGGCGTGCGCCAGTTTCTACACACTGTTTGCAATTTATAAAAAACTAACTTGACGGGAAAATGTGCGGTCCTCCACGCAAACTCTGACCCATGCGTACGCACAAACACGGGAGGGACGAGAAACTGCGACATCGTTGGCATAATGGAGAGAAATATGTGGAAATAACACCATAGATAAAATGTTACCTCTCATTTATCATTTGTGAAGAATTAATTTTCACAAATTGATTAAACCCAATCTTAAAATGATGAAACAAACGCCTGTGTGCGACTCCTCAGGGCACACACACACAACTTAAACACTTGTAAAACCAAAAGGTTTAAACATTAGTATGTGCATACTACAGATCTATAGTTGGATAGATGGCTGTAACCTGTTAGGGATTGGCTCTAATTGGGCAGAGCCAGATAATGCTCCTCATGACCCTGAGGGGTTATTTAGCAGCCCTTTAATTTTATGAAGAGGGTTACTCCCAAACGTTTACCCTCTCCTGTATAATTTCAAACACGATGGAAAGTGTTAGTTCTACTTAAAAAATCATATTCTCCTTTCCGAGTCTGTGGCATTTAACACAAAGGCTATTTCCAGTGTTCACAATGACTGTTTTCTGTTTGTTGGTCTGTTTTGCCTGGACATAGCACGACTACTTTCTAACCCTTTCCAAAGACAGCAGAGAGCTGGATAGCTAACAACCTAACAATGCATTCATGCTGCAGTGTTTGTACCTTGTGAGGGTGGATCTGGCGGGGAGAGAGGCAACCCTTGATCATAGATTCAGGGCCCTCAGTGACAGCATATCTGCCCGGTTTGATGCCTTACACAGCCTGATCCCCCAAGGACCTACACGAGCCGCAGCGCCACCTCCGTCACCTCCATCACCGCGTGCCCAGAGAACCAGCCCAGGTTCGCAAACGCCATCAGGAGCTGAAGCTCCATCGCCAACGGTCCAGAGCCCAGAGGCCAAGAGCCTGGAAGAGCTGGATGCAGACCTGGCTATGGCACTCCGCCCTCACTATACTGAGGGGGGTGCCTCCAAAGATAAACTCTCCTCTCTCTAGTGGGCTTTCTTCCTCTGGAAGCCCTGCAAAGGTAACTAACAAACACACATGTGCACCTGCTTATTGGCAAAGGAATCGGGTACTAATTGTAAATGTTAATTCTCAGACACCAAGGACCTGAAGGCGGAGGTCATAGCCATTGATGGCGAGGCGAAGGTCATAGCCATTGATGGCGAGGCGGAGGTCATAGCCATTGATGGCGAGGCGGAGGCCATAGCCATTGATGGCGAGGCGGAGGTCATAGCCATTGATGGCGAGGCGGAGGCCATAGCCATTGATGGCGAGGCGAAGGCCATAGCCATTGATGGCGAGGCGGAGGTCATAGCCATTGATGGCGAGGCGGAGGTCATAGCCATTGATGGCGAGGCGGAGGTCATAGCCATTGATGGCGAGGCGGAGGTCATAGCCATTGATGGCGAGGCGGAGGTCATAGCCATTGATGGCGAGGCGGAGGTCATAGCCATTGATGGCGAGGCGGAGGGCATCTGGATTCCCGGGTGGAGGCCAAACGGAACAAAATGTCTCCCGTCCTACCTTGGGGAGAGGATAAAGACTGCCCTGAGGAAGAGGCGCCGTTCAGACAAACAGAAGAATGATTTGGACTCAAAGTTCAGGAGATTCTTGAACCGGGAGGAACCGATTCTGGGTTGAATATATCTGTATAGCTTTGCTGTGTATTTTATTCCTGTGTTTTTTGTGTTTATTATTAGTTTTATTATTGTGTGGTGTTTTATTAAAGCAGTGGTTCTCAAAGTGGGGGGCGTTAGACATGAAGCACAAACTCCAGGTGAAGTGATTAAAAGGACACGTGACTAAGCTGGGTGTAGCATGTGGAATGAGCTTACATTTTAAGGTTTGGATAATATTATATTATAATAATATATTGGAGGAGGGCCCCTAATAGGCCACGGCCGAAGCCACCACCCTCGCCCCCCGGCCAAGCCCCGTACAGGGCAAAGAAGCCAGAGGAGGTGGACGCGGAGGCCCCCACGTCTCCTCCGAGGGTGGCTCCACCGCCAACGCCATCCTCGTCCTGAGCCGGTGGAAGGTCCAGTTCGGCCGGCACCAGGCAAGACCGTCCACTGGCTCCTGGAGAACGACTTGGGCTACGCCATCAATCTGGTCGCCCCCCGAACCAGAAGGAGCAAGAGAGGACAGGGTCTCAGTCCCCGCTGATGGCCAACAAGGTGGAGTCCTTCAGTCTGATTCACAATACCATTAAAAGAGTGACAACAGTTTTAACCTCTTTACCTTAATTTACAGGACGCCTTCACCCGCTACTCCTCAGCGTACCCTGACTTTGCGGAGGCAGTCAGGTTCCACTGGTCGTTTGAGGGGGCGCGGGCGAAGTCCCTCCTGCCCGGTCAGGAGGGACAGGCCCTTGTGGGCTTCGGGGACTTTAAATTTGAGACCCTGGACAGCCTGTGCGACTCTGTGGACCCCAAAAAAAATCTGGTATGTCGTACTATCACATGTGAATTCAAATTCAGTTGATAAGAATCACGTGACAAATCGTCTGATTTTTGTAGATTTGTCAACTACCTCCGGAGGAAGATGCCCATACCCGGCACGCAGATGGAGAACGCCGTCCGCTACACCAAGAGCAGCACTCGGACGCCTGGATGCGGAGAGCGATCCAGTACCTCGGCACCACCGCCCTAAATGCCCACTCTGCCCTCACCCATCTGGCTGCTGACGGTCTACGGCTACGACATAATGATGCGGCTGGATGAGTACAAGGCCAGGATCACGTCCACCTTCAGATCCATCCTAAAGATGGATTCCACCAAGAAGGTCAATATAGTTTGTAACGATTTCATTTTTTTCTTAGAGCCGCCGTGTGTTTATGCACTCACATCAACTTTTGAAATCTCTCTGTCCAGGTGACTAAGAAGCTCGCTGGTACTGCTTCCAACGCGGCCGCCTGGGTTACTAATGTCGGTAGCGAGTACGGGCAGGTCCTCATCAGCGTCCTCAGCTGCTCCGAGGGCTTGTCCAGTTTGGCGGCCGGATTGATGAGGCGGTACCGACTCGCCGGGGTACCACCCCCCCCAGCTGATCTACGTGGATCGGGACTGCTGCAACAGAGACGGCGTGTCAAAGACAGCTGCCTTGTTTCAGGTCTGTCAATACTAGTTCTGATAATCAGTCGAATTATAGCAATATTATTTATCTTACACAAAATGACTATCGACCAAAGCCACGCTTTGAGAACAATTGTACTCCAATAATCAGACAGACTTTTGTTTCCTTATCACAGGAGTGGGGACAGCTTGTGGTGAGACTGGACATCTGGTACCTGATGCTACGTTTCACAGCAGGTGTCACAACAGAGAGCCACGAGCTGTACCCCGCCTTCATGAGGCAGCTGTCTCTGCATCTTCGAGGTGGACCCCAGAGATGCCGGCTGTCTCACTGAGGCCAAGCGGTCCAAAATGGAGGTGAAGCACGCGATGGTCGCCCTGACGGACACCGAGGTGATCCGGAGGATCTCCAGGGAGGAGGAGACGGTGCTCCTGATCCAGGACCTCCTCAAAACCTTGCGGCAGGATGCGACAACCTGGACATCCCGTTGCTTGACCCTCTCCTCATCCAGGACATGCAGAGGCGCCACCTCAGCTGCTTGACCGGCAGGGGTCGGCAACCTTTTTGATAAGAAGTGCCATTTAAAAAAAAAATTGTTATCAGCGTGCCAACGATCGAGAGTTATCAAATTGAGGAGCTTGACGCTCGTCAACTATCAGCAGGAGGGCGGGGGAGCCTCGCTGCGGGGAAGCAGTGTGTGGACCTGTCAGCGCAACTTACATGATGTCGACTTTAACAAACACATTTAAATAATTGGTTTAAACGGCATAATAATAAGGACGATCGTCCGTTCTGTGATTCTCCAGAACACACGTTATGATATTAGGGTCACGCAGAGTGAGATGAGATCGCTGTCCCTTTAAGAGAGAGGGGTGTGGCTTGTGCATACGTGTGTGTGGATGGTAGAGCGACAGTGAGGGAACGTGTGTATGTTTCTGGAAGTGAAACAAGGAAGCAGAAAAACAGAGGTCTGTATTTTGTGAAACAGAAGAACAGCTAAATAAATGCAACGGCCTCTCAAGAAGAGCTCGCCTCTCTCCAGTCATTGAAGCTAAAGTGGGTATTGAACCTGAAGCTTGTTGCTTCTGCCCTCCTCGACTACGGTCTGGGAGCCGACGGGAAAGTTCAACACACAGATGGCCAGTCCGCCCCTTTGTAGCATATTATTTCGATGAGAGATGAGCAGATCGCCACTGGGCTTTCAACTAAAGACACAGCCATGCAAAAACTGCGGCTTTGTACAGCTCCTTGTGGGAACTGCAGTTAGTGAAGTGCTTTCCTCTGTGGTGAAACGATCAGCACCACGGAGGAAAGCGGCAGAAAGTCACCTGGAGTTAAAGAGAGCGGGGCTGCGCTGCGTGCATGGCTTCCTGCTGCGGGTAACGGGGAGACGCGCTCTGGCGGCGGCCTCGTTCAGGATCCGAAAATACAATTTAAATATTTTTGCACCCTTATTCCACTTATTCCTAGCGTGCCACTGGTTACGGTGCCGCGTGCCGGCATTGGCCGACCCCTGGTTTATAGTAAAAGAATCAGCTCCTATCGTCTATTCCTTGACCTCTGTGTGAAATGTCACAGGGTTAAGGAAAAGTGGATAGGAGAATTCAAAAGGATTTAGGAGAAGAGACTGCGGTACTTTGAGAATCCGACTGCACTTACACTATCAATGTATTTATGATGCGCCAACGGACGTCATGAATATGTGTCTGCAGTTTTCTGTACAGTGTACTACATGGATGTTTAATAAGAACGGCGGACGCCGGGTGTTATACCGTGAGTTGTGCTAACGGCGTTAGAATTCTTTCGCTCAGGGCTAATTCAGAGGCTCAGCGTTAGTCTTTTTTGCTATAAAATCAGTTAGCTGGGTTTCTTCCCGTTACATGGATATGAAACATTCATAGTGTATTAAATCTTAAGATGCCCTCAGACGCTGTTGCTTGCAGATGTAGTGGTTTCGGGTCCGTGGGGCTTAACAGGTTCATGTGATACCAAGTCCATCTGAGACCCGTGTACACCTTCAGATGATGCGTGCGTTGTTTACTCAGTTGGAAAGCAATCAGCGTTGGGATTTTCTCTGACTGCTGTTGATCAGTTGTAAAGATGGAAGAGAAAATAGTTGTAGCTGTGAGTGGGTTCCCGGAGATATACGATACAATGTCGTACATCTACCGGGACCGGTAAATAAGCGGGGAAGTAGGCATACCTGGTAAGTTAAAATATACATCCGGTGTTTGCTTGATTACAGATTTAGCATTAACCAAGTTAGCTCAACCGCCAGTTTAACGGCAGATAAGGGTTACAAGTTAGCGTTTGTCAACGTTTTTTTCTTGTCAGAGGAGGTATGCCGAAAGAAATGGAAGAGTATGAGGGACACGTATGTCAAAGAAAGGAAGAGGGGGAAGATAAAGGAGTGGGTCAGCAGCAGGGACCAATACAAACTGGAGATACTCTGCGGTCCTGTCCTTCCTCGACCCATTTGTTACCCCGAGAAAAACCACCAGCAATATGAGGTCGGGGAAGACAGGACCTCAGAGTACGGAGGTGAAGCGCAGGGAGCAGACGGGAGAGGTTGGTTGACAAGTGGAGATACTCATTCGCACTGCATTGGAAAGTCAAACAGAATATCTACAAAAAAAATCAAAGTTTAAGGCGAGACAACCCAGGTGAATAGGGTAATTTGTTTAACTTAAAGGTATCAGCTAGAACTTTCTCCAGTTAATTACTTACAATAAGGCAATTGTTTTTTGTATTACAAGTTTTCTGAAATAGCATGTTTAAATATGCAAATTAGCCATTATCTCATTAAATATGCGCATATTTTAACACATTTCAGGAATCGAAATCTGAACTTTGGATAAAGCCAGGTTCAAAGTTCTTGTTTCATTTTGTAGTCATATTAGCATCTAAGGCTTTTACTGAAGGGATTTTGGATATCTCTTTTTATCACTCCATAAATCAGAAAATACTGTCAACAGCCCTAACATATCAATGTTCGCCATGTTTTTAGGTATACAATGTTGTATAATTCAGGCTATGAATTATATATGAACAAACCCTTCTGTAAAAGCCTTCATAATATTGATAGGAATATAACTGGAAGGTTTGGTGTCTCTACGTGCTACTGAAGTTGAGATGTCGGACTCAGAGTAGGAGAATAAACTCATTTTGAGAAAAGGACCTTTAGAGATGGCAGTGAGGCGCTAGCTAAACCCTCCTGTTCTCTGGATGACAGCTCGCGCCTCGACGCACTCCGTGAAGGTGTTTCATGTTCGGGGTCATTTGTGTTTTGTATAACCTTGCTTCGTGCAAGTGACAATTGTTGTCGTCTTCTCTGTGAACGATTGGTTGCTGATAAAGGAAGTGACCATATTTGGATCCGATGAGATTGTGCAGGAGAGACTGAGCTTTCCAACGATACCTCTGATGACATGGTGCACACAGCGGTCGCAGTACTTCGTTACGTTAGATGTGAATTTAGGAGAAACCTCCAGCCGCAAATAGACAAACTATAGTCAAATAAACACCTAAATGTGTATTTTGTACGTTTTCCTTCCAAAAGCCTGAAAGAAAACATGTTATAGAATCAAAATAGCACAAAATTGACCAGTGCTTGAAAAACGATGTTTTTGCCGTGTCTCGCCTTAACTTCAATATTCAAATACAAATCTTCCGCGGGGAGCATTCCCCCGGACCCCCTAGAGGAGGTTAGGTCCTCATTGTCTGTTTTATTTTAAGCAACATTTAATGAAAAAGAAAATGTAAAAATCAAAGTTTAAGAGAATATCATATAACTGCTTCATTTATCAATAAGTAATTATAATAATTAGTGCAATTGTAAAAAGTCACAACATATTTCATTATATTTGCCTCAATGGATACAAAATACATCTTTCTTATATTTTCAGATGAACATGAGTTTTCAGAGGGCAGTGAGGCAGAGGATCATGACCTCGTGGTGCAGGCAGAGCACCAGGGGTATGTAAATGCAGTTCTGATTGCATTGCTGTACCGTCACTAAAAGATGCTATTTGTTTTTGTCATGCAGGAAGAAAAAGGCCCAGGAATGTAAACAATGAAAATGAGGTGCATGAACGCCTCCTTGAGGCCCTGACACGGGGGTCCAGTGCTCTGCCTGCCGCCCCACTCTCAGAGGATGAGCATGTCCTCCAAAGCCTGCTTCCTTCCCTTCAAAGACTGCCAGCAGCAGAAGCACTTTGTAAAGTTTGAAATACATTAATTTATGAAGCAAGCACAGTCGTGCTAAATGTGGAATTGTTATAGATTAGCTGCCATGGGTTGGCAATCTTTGAAGGGAACAAAGGCTTTTAAAAAATATTTATAATGATTGTATATATGTATTTAATGTTACCAACGTATGTTCCTCTATTCTTTTGATCTGTTATCCATAAACCGTGTAAAGTACATTTGCAACCTCCACGTTGTGTGTCCAAGTTAAGCAACTGTTCACTGCTAAACGAGTAAGCGTATGGAAAACTGTTCAATGTCTCTTAGTCTGCTTGATCGGGGCCTAATCTCACAGATTTGTTAAACATATGCTTATTCAAAAACATACAATACATAACCTCACATTCTTTGTATGCTATGGTTTCTTGATGTGTCCCAGTTAAGGACAAGTTCAATGCACATTTAAAAAACACACAAATATCTATAAGAAACATATTTCTTTCTTCCATTGCTGTTTTGACAAAGGCTAAGTAAATGTTACTGCTATATTATATATTTTCTGATATAGGTCGTTTATAACCGTACAAACATACTCTTGGAAGGTATCAGTATTCTTTTGTTCATCTCTTTTTGATTGTTCATCAAATTCACGTTCCTATTGCATCGAACATTTGTTCAACTCCCACCTTAAACCCCAAGAAAAATGAAATGACATTGAGTGATAGCTATCATAGTAGTGTTTTTACTATCACTCACATATAACAATTCTAATACACATCTTCAGTAGTAATCCCAGGAGTCTGATTGTTTCGGCTTATTATAACTAAACAATCTCCCCCAGGATCGCCCTGCAAGGTGATCAAATCCAAGCAGTGTGTATTATAGGAACATGTAGTTGTGAGTGTTCAGCATTCAGGAGGATATGCAGCTGTACGCGTGAGCACGAGAGATGCATTCGCTGCGCTGCATCAGGACAGAATGAGTCGGAAAGGGCTTCCACACGCTGTTTATATAGAGGTGTAGGAGGGGCTTATTCCCATGTAACTTTCGTGAAGCCTCCGTATGTCACGGTGAGCAGGTGAGCATCCAGTTTTTTCTTAATCCTGTTTTTGACCTTTGTGACCCCAATAAAATGTTCATTCCAAATTGTTACGTTGTCTCTGTATTTATTTACAATTCCTGTGTTCTCTAAAGTGGGCCTCCATTTAATTATTTCAGGCATGAAGAGGAGTAAGCAGGAGAGATGCCTTCGCTGCCATGCATCAGGACTGAGTGAGCCGGAAAGGGCTTCTGCACTCTTGTATATATATAGGTGTGGGAGGAGCTTATTTGTCTGAGTTTCGTGACGCTACCGTATGTTCCCGTAAGCAGGGAAGTTGCCATGTATTTTCTTAACCCTATGTTGGACCTATGTAACCCCAATAAAATGTTCATTCCAAATTGTTATGTTGTCCTTATTTATTTACAATTCACGTGTTCTCTTAATTAATTTCAAGTGGGCCGCCATTTTAGTTTTTAGGCATGAGGAGGAGTAAGCACGTGGGCGTCCATTTTAGGTTACGAGCTGGAAAGGGTTAGACGGTTAGGATTCTAATTATAATGAGGGGGAGAGAGAATCAGGCAGTGAATTATAAGGGGCCACCAGAGAGAGCCAACCTGCCACAGAAATGAGAACATGGGGCACTCGCTGAGTCAGGGAAGAAAGGGTTTGAATCCTGCTGCCAAGACGGCTACAGGACTGAATGCACTGGCCATCCTTGCTCTCCACCGAGGCAGATCCAACTCCCATCTTAGACCCCAAGAGAAATGAAATGACGTTGAGTGATAGCTATCATAGCAGTGTTTTTACTATCACTCACATATAACAATTCTAATACACATCTTCAGTAGTAATCCCAGGAGTCTGATTGTTTTGGCTTATTATAACTAAACAATCTCCCCCAGGATCGCCCTGCAAGGTGATCAAATCCAAGCAGTGTGTATTATAGGAACATGTAGCTGTGAGTTTTCAGCATTCAGGAGGATCTGCAGCTATACGCCTGAGCACAAGAGATGCATTCGCTGCGCTGCATCAGGACAGAGTGAGCCGGAAAGGGCTTCCACACGCTGTTTATATATAGGTGTGGGAGGAGCTTATTTGTCTGAGTTCGTGAAGCTACCGTATGTTCCCGTAAGCAGGTAAGTTGCCATGTATTTTCTTAACCCTATGTTGGACCTTTGTAACCCCAATAAAATGTTAATTCCAAATTGTTATGCTGTCCTTATTTATTTACAATTCACGTGTTCTCTTAATTAATTTCAAGTGGGGCCGCCATTTTATTTTTAAGGCATGAGGAGGAGTGAGCACGTGGGCGTCCACTTTAGGTTACGAGCTGGAAAGGGTTAGACGGTTAGGATTCTAATTATAATGAGAGGGAGAGAGAATCAGGCAGTGAATTATAAGGGGCCACCAGAGAGAGCCAACCTGCCACAGAAATGAGAACATGGGGCACTGGCGCGGCGTCAGGGAATAAGAGGCTTGGGGATCCTAAGATCAAATCCAAGCAGTGTGTATTATTAGTGCTGCTGACATCGCGTTCATTCAGTCACGAACGCAAACGGCACGCTTCACCTCATTTCACACAAAATGCCGAAGACTTCAGCTGTGTGGGACCATTTTAAATTGGACGACGGTAAGAAGAAGGCAGTGTGCCAAATATGCGACAAGAAACTGGCCGGTGGCAACAACTCTGAAAAGTCACCGGATGCTGTAAGTACTAGCCTAGCTTAGCTTAGCTGTTGTCAAGTTGCCATGGTGAAGCTGCTTTATCCGCCGTTTAAACAGTAACGTTACACATGATAACATCGTGCTCTTACTTTGCTTGGAAAATAGTTTCAAGCAACCAAATTGTTTTTTAAAATTAATTAGTTTTTCAATTTTATCCGAATAGTGAAAATAATAGGAGCGATGTGGGAACATCTGGGGCTAAGGCAATTATTGGCATACAGTTCATTCATTTATTTTTCGTTCTTCATTTATGTAAATACCGTTTACTGTATCGGTACCAAGTGTTACTCTGTTAGGCCTGCTATTACAGCTATGTTATTAAAAGTATTGTTGTTATAACAGAAATATGTGTTTTGTATCTTCAGGTTGTAAAACGTTATAGAGAGGCGAAGTCCCTCCCCTCCCAGGAGCCTCCATGGGACCCCGGAAGCGGACAATTATACATTGAAGTCAATGGAGAGAGAAAGATTATATTTTGATCCCGTTTGAATTGTGCCACGAACGACACATATGATGTTTGTCAATTTAAAAGAACATTTTGAAAGTCAAAAAAATTAAAATGTGTCGTGAAACTGTGAAGTTACAAATTTGTTTGTGTGAAACCGCTCAGTGAACTACAGGTCTCTGGTCTCGCACAACACGCGTCACCATCACAAAGGCAGTCGTCACGTTAGCACATTCCACCTGCTTCTTTCAGAACGAGGCGGAAAGTATAAAACGAGGTGAAAATCACTCCAAGTCTGGGCACGTTGAGAGCTGTACACGAAAGGGGAGTTAGTCGGTTCTGTAAGAGCCAGCATGCGGGATCGGCTTTACAAGGTTTCGGTGAGTAACATGAGTGCAATGTGTAACGTTAATGTCAGCTAGCTAACATTAGCTAACAAGGTACACTAACCTGTTTTGTTTTAGCAACTAGTTTTCTCCTTAAGAACTTCGTGGTCTCTGTGGATGCTGTGGATAACATTAGTGTTCACAAGAACAAGGTACACTCCCGTGTTTTGTTTGAGTTGCTCTTCAGATTGAAGCGGCCAGTTTTATATCGACTATACTGTATGTGTGATCTCCTTTTACATCTGGTTGTGTCGTTTGAATTTATCTGCTGTGTGTAGATTCAAGGGTTTGGGTTATCTAGGCCCAGCTGTGTGTGACTCCCTCTGGTGCACTGGTATGTGTGTGACTCCCTCTGGTGCACTGGTATGTGTGTGACTCCCTCTGGTGCACTGGTATGTGTGTGACTCCCTCTGGTACACCAGTATGTGTGTGACTCCCTCTGGTGCACTGGTATGTGTGTGACTCCCTCTGGTGCACTGGTATGTGTGTGACTCCCTCTGGTGCACTGGTATGTGTGTGACTCCCTCTGGTACACTGGTATGTGTGTGACTCCCTCTGGTGCACCGGTATGTGTGTGACTCCCTCTGGTACACTGGTATGTGTGTGACTCCCTCTGGTGCACTGGTATGTGTGTGACTCCCTCTGGTGCACTGGTATGTGTGTGACTCCCTCTGGTGCACTGGTATGTGTGTGACTCCCTCTGGTGCACTGGTATGTGTGTGACTCCCTCTGGTGCACTGGTATGTGTGTGACTCCCTCTGGTGCACTGGTATGTGTGTGACTCCCTCTGGTGCACTGGTATGTGTGTGACTCCCTCTGGTGCACTGGTATGTGTGTGACTCCCTCTGGTACACTGGTATGTGTGTGACTCCCTCTGGTACACTGGTATGTGTGTTCCTAATGGAGAGAGCATTGATTAATAAACTACACACTGAGTCTAGATCCTGACCAAATCCTTTTTTATTGTTGATCAAATGTTTTCCAAAAATGTATTCATACACATTTAGAAAAATACAATGTGCAATCACAACCAATACAACAATCAGACAAGAGGACAACACTATGGAAAAATAAACCCTCCCCCCCCACATCCGGACCATCCTTGTATTATTGCTCATTCAATCTATTATAGCATGCTAACAAATGGTACTTACTTTATTTTTACAGATCTGCATGGGAGACGACGGCGCGATGCAGAGCGCTGTCTGTGATTGGGCACGGGGGATGTACTAATGTAGCATTGGCATGTGGCAGATCAGCTCCACAGATGTTGAGTGCCAGTGGAGGAAGCCTGGCACTTCCAAAGTAGTCCAGCCGGTGTCTCAACTCTACCAACAACAAGAGGAGACATACAACCCACTGGCCAGAGACATCGCCACTGAGGATGTAGACTGGTTCAGGTCTGCACTGAGGGGCGCACAGTGTGGCATAGCATGGCTTTTGTCACCTGAGCCAGAGCCGCAGTCTCAACATCAGGCCATTGTCACCGTGCCGGAGCTGGTGAAGGGGCATGGGGGTCAGGGGCTTGAGGTAATTCTTGCCTCAATGCGACTGAGCAGAGACCAGCAAGCTGCCATCCAGACAGCCACCGTAGGACAGCGGACAAATCCTCAGTGGCAGTTACACAGGCAGGGCAGGTTGACAGCCAGCAATTTTGGTGCTGTGCTGCGGTCGGGACTTTCATCCACTCCATGCGCGTCCCTCATGAAGAGGGTGCTTGGGGGGTACAACTTGGACGGAGTCATGGCTGTCAACTGGGGGGTTGTAAACGAGGCCGAAGGGGTGAAGGCTTTTGTGGAGGCCTATCGGGTGACAGTGAGTCTGGTCTCTTTGTGAGTGAGTCGGTGTTCTGGGAGCATCACCCGATGGACTTGTGCAGCCATCTGCCCTGCTGGAGGTGAAGTGTCCACACAGCCAGAGGAACATGGCCATCGCGGAGGCAGTCCAGTTACCATCCTTCTGTCTCCGTGAGGAGGGTGGGTCAATCACCCATACTGGCACCAGGTCCAAGGGCAGCTGCACATCACAGACCGGAGTCTCTGCTGCTTTGTTGTGTGGACCACGAAGGAGGCGATCCCCATCCCCAAAGACCCTGCATGGCATGGACATCTCCTCCTCCTGGAGAACTTCTACACCCAGCATGCTTCCTGTGTTGGCCAGTAGAGAGGAGGACATGTAAATAAACACACACACACACACACACACACACACACACATGATATTTAACTAATAAACAATAAATCCCATGTTGTTGGAAAAGTAATAATGCTGCATGTATACGTTTTTAATAATAATAATAATAATAGATTTAATTTGTTAGCGCTTTTACAGGTGCTCAAAGACGCTTTACAGATATAGTGAAGGGAAAAGGAAGGAACAACAAATAAATATATAGTAAACAATCACACATTAAAAGCCAGATTGAAGAGGTGAGTTTTTGTAAGTTTTTTGAAGGTGGTGAGGTCAGTGCAGTCTCTGATGGGTTGGGGGAGTGAGTTCCAGAGGGAGGGGGGCAGCGACGGAGAAGGCTCTGTCCCCCCAGGTCCGGTGATTGGTGCGGGTGGGGATGGATAGGAGGTTGGCTTCTGATGAGCGGAGGCAGCGGGAAGGGGCGTGGTGGTGCAGCAAGTCTGTGAGGTAGGGGGGGGCCTGATTGTTGAGGGCTTTGTGAGTAATGAGGAGGACTTTGAAGTTGATTCTTTGACGGACGGGGAGCCAGTGGAGGTTCTGGAGGACGGGAGTGATGTGGTCTCGGGAGCGGTTGTGGGTGAGGAGGCGGGCAGCAGAGTTCTGGATATGTTGGAGTTTATTGAGGAGGTTTTTGTTCAAATATCGCAAGTGTTATCGTGTTATGTGTTCCTGATATCAGGCAGCCCTAATATTAAGGCCTTATTGTCACATGCACAATAACTACAGTGCAGTTTTGGGCAATGAACATGTTAAGTCTCAGGCCCCTCTAAAATAAAGGATATTTAAGACATATAAATAAAGAATTAATTTTACTGAACTACTACATAACTGTATTACATGGTTATATAAACAGTTTGAATGATTCATGACTGACAGAAGCTTGTTTTTACACTGACCTGTTATACTCTATCTATTAATGTCTTTGTAACTTCAGTAAACCTCAACAATTCCCCTTCTGGTTTCATGCATCACAGTTCAGTAAACTGAGTAAAATATGAACCAGTGTAATCATTATAATAACTTAGGATTGTAACTCTTTAAAAAAGGTGTAGGTGGCTCTTAAAGTGCCTGTGACACGAGTTTCCCCCATCATCCAAACCCATCAATTTGAGTAAATATTGTCCCCTTGAAAACTGTTACTGAACTGATTTTGGATATTTGTACTTTGATTAATTAATCTGCCCTTCAATGTCGACCATTTTCTGGATCTTCTCTGGGATTCTTCAAGTCCCGCCAAATTACGTGTGACGTCATTGCGGGCACAGCGCTCCAGCTGCACCGTTCAGGATCCCAGCATCTGCATGTAAACACGACGGCCACACAGCAGCAAGCGCAGACAGCGATCACAGCTTCATTGTGAACGTGTCTGAGAGCTCATATGAGGCTGAAGGATCGGTTTATGTTGTATCTGTTAGAAGTTTAGGAATTAGGTGCGTCAATATGGGCGATCATACGGTCATGTAGCCAGTGGTGGAATGGGACTAAAAATCTTCCCGGGACTCTCGACCGCACACTGAGCTCTGATTGGTCACTGAGTTGATCTCTTTTCTATAGACGCCGGAGGCGGGCAGCGTCAGGTAAGACAAGTTATTAAGACTTCCCAAACCTGAGCCTCACGCGCCGCCTATGGGGGATGTGATAGTGATTTATCCGACCGGCCCTCTTCGGTACCGGCCCATCGGGATTCGTCCCGATGGCCAGTCCGCCACTGCACCCAGCCCACGTAAACTGTGAACGGGGGGAGCCTCGCTGCGGGGAAACGGTGGACCGAGAGTCCCGATCGGAGTGGGAATAATAATAATAATCCGTGCATTTTATCCATTAATTTCCAACATTGTGGTAAAAAAACCACGTTTAATCCACGTTGGTGTTCAACTACACAAAGCATCGGTTTGTTTTCTCATCAGGAAATGCAAACCAGCTCAAACAAACGATTTTTAATCATCATCCTCACGATCATTTAATGTATCATATGTTCACCAAATTGACATGAAAGCACTAATAAATGTAGTTTCATCCACTTGAGTTTACAACTACAAAACTAATCGATTTGTTTTTATATCACATCCTACGGGAGGAAATTCAGCAGCTCTCACTGCCGATCTGTAATCCTAATTTAATCATCATCTTCACCGCGATCATTTATGTTTATGTTCGCCGAATTGACATGAAAGCACTGACAAATATGAATATACTGTAGTCAACTTCATTAAAACATTATTAACGTGCCTAAACTCAGTAATTCACCATTTCTACGCATAACAACACTGTGAAGCGTTCCCGCATTGACGTCACTTCCGGCTTCCCCCAAAACCTAAAAATGAGTGAAGGAATTTTCCCGCGATGTTCGAAATTATTGATATTTATCTAAACGGTATCGCTTTCTCTTTTTTAAACTGACAGTTCGAGATTACTAGTAGCCCACTATTTCATTGCACAACAGTTGCTGGGTGGCTGTCACAGGCACTTTAAGAGAGCCGTTGTGTGACTTTGGGCTGGTCTCAGCAGTTTAAGCCCTCTCCGCGGATGCAGCGGGCCAGCTGGATGTTCCCCCGTCCCCCCGGTGAAAGGTTTGGGAACCCCTGGCTTAGTCAACGGTGAGGGTGCTGGCTACTTCCTTTATCAGGGGATTTTGCAGGTTCACCAAGGCACAGCAAAGCTGTACCAGCACATTGGCAGAGTTCCTGAGGTGGCAAGGAATCAGGTCCAGAACCCTGAACTCCTTTATTCTGGCATTTGCCCTCTCCACATGGATCCTGTTCTTGGCTATTTCCCTGGTAGCTCTCACCTCACTCTCTGTGAACTTACCCTTGTTCAGGAAAGGGGGAATGTTCACAATCACACCCGCAGGCACAATATCTGAAATTAAAAAGCCCTTGTCTGCCAGGATAAGGTCGGCAGCCACTAAATGTTCCAGAATGCCTGAATGCTGCATCATGGCCTTATCAGACACAGAGCCCGGGAAGAGTTGGCTGCAGAAGTTGATGACTCCATTTGGGGCCACAGAGATGAGCACTTTGAAGGAGTGCATCCCTCTGTAGGTGAAGTACGTCAATTTGGCTTGGTCCATCTGACTTGGGGCGGCCACGTGGATGTCGGTGCAGTCTACAATCATTCTGCAGTTGAAGGCAGAGGACTGGAAAGCAGAGGCATGCTGTTTTGATTTTGTTGCCTACTGGGCACAGTGGACATCATTTTTTCGAACAGCAACCTGTGGAGCAGATGGACCATGGTGTTCACCACATTACCCACTGTTGCGGTACTGCAGTGGAACAGCTGTGCAAGGTGCAGGTGAGGATAATTTTGCCGGATCTTCATCATGGCCATGAAGACCTGGTCTGCCAGCAGGATGCCCTCCACTTCCCATCCAGCGAAATACACAATGGAGCCCTCAAAGCGCTCCACCAACCCCGCCACCCTTTTAAACATGGCCTGATCAGAAAGCCCTGTTTCCATACGGATGACATCATCAGGTAAGCCTGCTGCTGAATATTTGGCCATTCGCATCCAAGTATCCCCTGCCAGGTCTGCGGAACAACTGGACTGCACGCTGGAGGGTCCAGGTTCGGTGTCTGCGGACTGCCCACTGGAGGGTCCAGGTTCGGTGTCTGCGGACTGCCCACTGGAGGGTCCAGGTTCGGTGTCTGCGGACTGCCCACTGGAGGGTCCAGGTTCGGTGTCTGCGGACTGCCCACTGGAGGGTCCAGGTTCGGTGTCTGCGGACTGCCCACTGGAGGGTCCAGGTTCGGTGTCTGCGGACTGCATGCTGGAGGGTCCAGGTTCGGTGTCTGCGGACTGCCCACTGGAGGGTCCAGGTTCGGTGTCTGCGGACTGCACGCTGGAGGGTCCAGGTTCGGTGTCTGCGGACTGCACGCTGGAGGGTCCAGGTTCGGTGTCTGCGGACTGCACACTGGAGGGTCCAGGTTCGGTGTCTGCGGACTGCACGCTGGAGAATTCGGGGTCAGTTTCTGCAGACTCTGGCTCTTTGCTGTAGCTGTGGTCGCTGGACTGATTAACCGCTAAGCTCCCTTTCTCTTTGGTCCACTCAAATACACTTGGCCCTTTCTCTTTTCCATGAGGAAAATGGCAGCTGCATATTCTGCTTTTCTCATCTGGCTCCCCGTCTGCTCGTCTACAATGAGCAAATTATATAATTCATTACTAACAATCATTTAAACCTGCTAAATAGCCCCCCTACTCATAGTTTAAACAGTCTGCACTCTTGTATTTATCTTGTGAAGCACTTGTAACATTCAGCTTGTGTGTGTTTTAGTTGTCTTTATTTCCAGGTAGAAGAGGACCAAGAGTGAGGAAGTAAGAAGTGTGACACATATGTCGGGATAAATGCTTCACCTGACCACTGTTCCTAAATAAAAAAAGTTTTCTGCATCGTCAGTCATTTTTTCCAAATAATTACCAATATTTCACAAATTCTTCATGTAAACAAAGAGCACAGCTGTATGTTGACTTTGCTTGGTTCATCTTACTGGGGGGCAGCTGCATGGATGTCGGTGCAGTCCACAATCATTGTGCAGTTGAAGGCAGAATGAATTTATTATTGACTCCGAATGAAGCACAACTTCATGTGATACAATACATTGACTTTATTTGTAATTGTGTAAAAGCATTGATTAGCAAGCAGGACCTGCAGGAACAGAGCACGGTGATGGATGGAGCTGGAAGAGAGAAGAAGAAAACAGATCAACTTTATTATCGGATATTAAAAATTAAATTTCAAAACAAGTTGCCGCTCCTACAGTTTTCTAGTGTGTAAAGATGATTTCACATGACCTATGCAAACTATCACACTCAGTACATGTGTGTCTCTGGGGGGTGCATTGTGCCTTTGATGTATATACATAATATACCATAACCAAATACTATTACGTACAGTGGAAGTCAGGTTGCCAGAGCAGGTCAGTGTGCATGTTCCTCAACGTCTCAGCAGTTACAGGTGAGGTCAAGGAAATGAAAGAGAAAAAGGTCAGTAACAACACTTTAAAGTAACAACACTTTAAAGTAACACTTTGAATAATTATCTCTTCTAATAATGTTCTCTCAGTAAGCACACAACGACTGTCTTTCCAACAAACAGATTGACTCACTGTCATCACAATGAAACACGTCCAGAAGAATGTCATGCAAAGCTCCCTGCCTGCCTTCCACTCTCCCTGAACTGCTTCCTTAGCACCCGGTGGAGGGCGCAGTAGGCTACTCTTCAAATGTTTCACAAAATACTTACCATCATGACTACTCTTACTGTTTAACATGTTGGTTTACTTCATGTAATAAAATAATTCATTTCACTTCATGGTAAGGCTACTAAAACTGACAAGGCTAAGTAATGTAATGCTAACTAACGTGCTCGCTACTCGTCGTTACTAGCTAGGTAGCTAACTTGACTATGTTCCATGCACAACATGTATCTATGATATTACCTGATATGTCTGATCCAGCGACTCCTGGTCCTTTCATCAGACGGGAAGCGATAGAACGAGCAAGAGGTATGATCACTTTGTGATTACAACCTGGTACAAAGCACACAGGCATCTTGTAAAAGTGGATTTATTTGAGCAATCTCTTATATTGATTGGAAGGAATAAATCAGTTATGACATCTTCTTCTTCTTCTTCTTCTTCTTCTTCTTCTTCTTCTTCTTCTTCTTCTTCTTCTTCTTCTTCTTCTTCTTCTTCTTCTTCTTCTTCTTCTTCTTTGCTTTAATTACGAGTCGCAACCACTTGGAGCATTATCGTCTGTGACATCACTTACGCGACCCAGAATGGGATTTGTAGTCGCGTATTTTTCTTATATTTCAACAGTTTTACGACAAAATGTGACTTTTTTGACATGAAATTATTGTTTAAGACAAACATCATGTGTAATTCGTGGCACAATTCAAACGGGATCAAAAGATACGTTTTCTCTCTCCATTGAATTCAATATATTTGTTATTTGTTTAATTCCACTTCTTTACGCCAAGAGACACACCTCTGCTCGTGCAAACTGATGTTTAACATGTGATTTCCTCCTGATGCTCATCCTCTGAAATTAAACACATTTGCATATTATATTTGTATATTTTCTGGCAGTATTCTGTTTTTTGCTGCATAACTAAAGCCGTCTGATATTCTATTAAATCTTTAAATGTTAACAGCCTTGACTCAATACATTGTTTTTTCTTAGTAGCAGCATTCTCACAGCTTTTTTCTGTCATGTAATTAAATGTTTTAGATTACTCATATGGGATGATGCAATAGGGTCCTATGTAGTGGCTGATGGGGCAACTTGGCACTGAGGGGCAGTGTGTGGGATGATGCGATAGGGTCCTATGTAGTGGCTGATGGGGCAACTTGGCACTGAGGGGCAGTGTGTGGGATGATGCGATAGGGTCCTATGTAGTGGCTGATGGGGCAACTATGCAAAACAAAACAATGCATATACAAGAAAACACCTTTTGAATGTCTGTCCACTGCAGAGACCTCCATGCATGAAAGGGTTAAAACACACACCTGTCTTTGATGCTTGTAAATAAAATGGATGTTCCCACTCGTCATGTAGTATATTTTAGATTTCCTCTTTGACGGACTTTCTTCAGTTGTCATGACTGCATCTCTTTTTCTCTATCTTTCTTACTCTCAAAATATACTACATAAATAAATGTCTCAACATTTCAACTGCACTTGAGCGCCCTCTGGTGAGCTACTCGGAGAGCACTGACGTGTTGGAGAGCCCTGCTCGAGAGCAGTGGTTCTCAAACCTTTGTCAGTAATGTCCCCCCTTTGAAAGAGAAATGCAGCCAGGCCCCCCCCCCCCCCCCGATCAGCGCAGGAACTATGGTTAGGGACAACATGTCTATAAAGAGGTACAGCACAGCGCTGCACCAGCAGGGTCTGAGTTATTAAAACAACAACAGGAACTGAGAAACACTTAAATGCTACATTTCAAATGTTTACAATCCATCACTAAATTCATGGCAAACCAATTTTAACATCAAGCAATAACACTGAGACGACATTAGCTGCTTTGAACTGATCTTTTTAATAAGTTGTACTTAATGTAGAGAAACATGAGCTCGAGCTTCACTGAGAGCTTAGTCATTTTGACAGGGAGGCTAACTGCAGCTATTACACTTAGCGTTTTGATATATGTGTAACTCTGTTAATTATAAAACCCACTCTGCTCAAACTCCCTTACTTTTCCTAAAATTGGTTTATTTATTTATTTATTTATTTTGGGGCGTGGGGGGGGGCGAGGGAAATGAAGAGAAAAAAGATATGAGCATTTTATGAGCATGGGATTTTGACCCTCATATAAACATATGTATAATGCATATGTCATACTTTGCGGCCAACGCTTATTGTTTAGGCCCTTTGATAAGCAGGCAGTCAAATCATTAACGAGAACTAGCTAGATCTGATAGATTTGGACATAGACGCGAGTGAAGTCTAACCGGACGCGAGAGAGAGATCAGATCAGCTGCTGCTGACGGAGAGCACGCAGCTCTGTATGATCGCAGCTCCGCCGCTGTGACGGACCGTTGAGTGGAGCAACACACACTCTGAGTTAGACCTAACACACTTAGCTAGCTTATCTGCTCTGGAACTAGCTAAACTAGTTATAGATATATGTATTCTTTACTGTCGGGTCACTCATTACAGGTTCAGCGAGCTGCAGGAGAGGGAGAGAGAGCCGTTTATTGTTCCCATGTTATTATCCAGAGTTTCTGTAAACCTTTGAATAAAGTAGATCATCTGCTATTAGCAGTTTGTTTAAATGCATTACTTATGTTGTTTTTTTCATTAACATAAAAAATCCGGCTTCCTTTGAGCATGTGATTTAGTTGAATCCCTTTGTGAATTGTCTCCACTTGAGCCGTCCTTTAGTTTCTCCATCCAGCGGGAATCCAGATGAATTCATCCTGAGTCCAACAACCATCAAAGTCTCTCCATAGTGTGCTTGATTACGCCTTCATCCTCCTTTAGCAACACACTTCACATTCACCCAGTTTGTGACAGAAGTTGTAGCTTTTTGAGACTTTTAAACTTTAATTACCGCCGTTGCGCCCTTTCTAGGAGAGATAAAGGTGAGCTCAGTGTACTCAAGTGCCGTTTCTCTCCAGAGCGAATGAGGATCTGCTATAGAGAGGGAGGCTGTGCAGGTCACGGGGTCAAAGTGCAATGTGATGGAACACCATTTCACTTGCCTCCCTTTGCACAGCTTGAGCTATATATTTATTTATATTATTTAATAGTTAAACATTTATATTTCTTGCTGTTTTTGTTTATATTAAATGTATCATTCTTTATTGCAATTATTTTAGTTACATTAAGGTAATTGTAAACATTAGTTTGGAAGGAAACTTTGGGCACAGGGTGATTTATGTTAAAATGTACAATTACATAAATGAAAGAAAGTTAAGATCTTACACATCCTGATGACATGTGCCTGCTTTCCCGCCAGACACCGTGTGATAGCCCGAAGAGAGCAGCGGTCCTCCTCCTCTCCTTTGTGTCCTGCAGGCAGTGTCGCCAACTCCACGTATTACGGCCCGTCCACACTACAGCTTCAAAAAGAGCTTGGAGCTGAGCGTGTCTGAAGCTCGACCAACAACCAATCACATGGATCTCCCGCCCCGGACACACAAGCAGCAGTTTGATTGGCTAGAGCTTGTACTGGCATATGATTTGATTGGCTGACGCTTCCACCGAAAGCTTCAGAAGCTTCAAAAGTTGAACATTGCTCAACTTCTGCCTGAAACGCCAGGAAAGCTCCGCTCTGCTTCCCACAATGCAGTTCGGCGAAAAGTGATGTCATAATTGATGCAGTCTTTCTGAACACTTTTAAAATACTGCAAATGATGACAGACATAATATGAGATCCTTGGCACTCAGACTCTAGTGCAGGGGTCGGCAACCTTTTTGATATGAAGAGAGAGAG
>CADEHL010001201.1:409915-532325 GCA_902827135.1 Harpagifer antarcticus | reverse complement strand
TCGCTATTTTTTACATTTTGTTTACATTTTGTCTGCACAGTTTGAGTGGTTAAGGTATCCAGTCGAATAATATAATTTCTCATGACCTTTGACAATAGATCAATTTGTGCTCTAATTCCTGATATCCTCACCAGGATGGCCGAGTGGTTAAGGCGTTGGACTTAAGATCCAATGCTGGCAATAGCCCCTCGTGGGTTCGAACCCCACTCCTGGTAAATCTTAACTTCTGCTTCACCAAACACTAATCGTCCACACGGTTCTGTCGTGTTGAAGCTTGCCGTTGGGCGTGTCTGGCACTCGACCAACAACATTAATATCCCGCCCCGTACACACAAGCATGTGCTTTGATTGGCTAGTGCTCATACTGGCATATATTTGATTGGCTGACGCTTGAAAAGTTGAACTTTTCTCAACTTTCGAAGCGAGCAACGGAGGCAAAGCGATGCGACGGAACCACAATGCAGTTCGGCAAAGCTTGACGTCACCCCATTCAAAGTGAATGGGAGGCGTCTTCGTTGAAGCACGCAACAGAACTCTCATGACCTTTGACAATAGATCAATTTGATGCTCTAATTCCTGATCATCCTCACCAGGATGGCCGAGTGGTTAAGGCTGTTGGACTTAAGATCCAATGGGCAATAGCCCTCGTGGGTTCGAACCCCACTCCTGGTAAATCTTAACTTCTGCTTCACCAACACTAATCGTCCACACGGTTCTGTCGTGTTGAAGCTTGCCGTTGGGCGTGTCTGGCACTCGACCAACAACATTAATATCCCGCCCCGGACACACAAGCATGTGCTTTGATTGGCTAGTGCTCATACTGGCATATTATTTGATTGGCTTGAAAAGTTGAACTTTTCTCAACTTTCGAAGAGAGCAACGGAGGCAAAGCGATGCGACGGAACCACAATGCAGTTCGGCAAAGCTTGACGTCACCCCCATTCAAAGTGAATGGGAGGCGTCTCTGTTGAAGCATGCAACAGAACCGTGTGAACGTACCGTAAGGGAGAAGCAGGTCCCTTAAACCCAACAAACGGTGATACGGTAGCAATTATAAGCAAATGACAAAGTAAAAAAAAGTTGAGTTTGTATATAAAAAACTGTCAATAATTACTCGCTATTTTTTACATTTTGTTTACATTTTGTCTTGCACAGTTTGAGTGGTTAAGGTATCCAGTCGAATAATATAATTTCTCATGACCTTTGACAATAGATCAATTTGATGCTCTAATTCCTGATCATCCTCACCAGGATGGACGAGTGGTTAAGGTGTTGGACTTAAGATCCAATGGGCGATAGCCCTCGTGGGGTTCGAACCCCACTCCTGGTAATTCTTAACTTCTGCTGCATTCACCAACACTAATCGTCCGACAGACGGTGTCTGTCCGTGTTGAAAGCTTGGCCGTTGGGCGTGTCTGTGCACCATCGACCAACAACATGAATATCCGCCACCGGACCCACAAGCATGTGCTTTGATTGGCTAGTGCTCATACTGGCATATTATTTTGGATTGGCCTGAACGCTGAAAGTTGAACTTTCTCAACTTTGAAGTGCGAGCAACGGAGGCAAAAGCGATGCGACGGAACCACAATGCAGTTCGGCCAAAGCTTGAGATCGTCACCCCCCATTCAAAGTGAATGGGGAGGCGCTTCTTCGTTGAAAAGCACGCAACAGAACCGTGTGAAACGTACCGTAAGGAGAAAGCAGGTCCCCTTAAACCCAACAAACGGTGATACGGTAGCAATTATAGCAAAATGACAAAGTAAAAAAAAAGTTGAGTTTGTATATAAAAAACTGTCATAATTACTCGCTATTTTTTACATTTTGTTTACATTTTGGTCTTGCACAGTTTGAGTGGTTAAGGTATCCAGTCGAATAATATAATTTCTCATGACCTTTGACAATAGATCAATTTGATGCTCTAATTCCTGATCATCCTCACCAGGATGGACGAGTGGTTAAGGTGTTGGACTTAAGATCCAATGGGCGATAGCCCTCGTGGGTTCAAACCCCACTCCTGGTAAATCTTAACTTCTGCTTCACCAACACTAATCGTCCACACGGTTCTGTCGTGTTGAAGCTTGCCGTTGGGCGTGTCTGGCACTCGACCAACAACATTAATATCCCGCCCCGGACACACAAGCATGTGCTTTGATTGGCTAGTGCTCATAACTGGCATGTTATTTGATTGGCTTGAAAAAGTTGAACTTTTCTCAACTTTCGAAGAGAGCAACGGAGGCAAAGCGATGCGACGGAACCACAATGCAGTTCGGCAAAGCTTGACGTCACCCCATTCAAAGTGAATGGGAGGCGTCTCAGTTGAAGCACGCAACAGAACCGTGTGAACGTACCGTAAGGGAGAAGCAGGTCCCTTAAACCCAACAAATGGTGATACGGTAGCAATTATAAGCAAATGACAAAGTAAAAAAAAGTTGAGTTTGTATATAAAAAACTGTCAATAATTACTCGCTCTTTTTTACATTTTGTTTAAATTTTGTCTTGCACAGTTTGAGTGGTTAAGGTATCCTTTCGAATAATATAATTTCTCATGACCTTTGACAATAGATCAATTTGATGCTCTAATACCTGATCATCCTCACCAGGATGGCTGAGTGGTTAAGGTGTTGGACTTAAGATCCAATGGGCAATAGCCCTCGTGGGTTCAAACCCCACTCCTGGTAAATATTAACTTCTGCTTCACCAACACTAATCGTCCACACGGTTCTGTCGTGTTGAAGCTTGCCGTTGGGCGTGTCTGGCACTCGACCAACAACATTAATATCCCGCCCCGGACACACAAGCATTGCTTCTATTGGCTAGTGCTCATACTGGCATATTATTTGATTGGCTGACGCTTGAAAAGTTGAACTTTTCTCAACTTTCGAAGAGAGCAACGGAGGCAAAGCGATGCGACGGAACCACAATGCAGTTCGGCAAAGCTTGACGTCACCCCATTCAAAGTGAATGGGAGGCGTCTTCGTTGAAGCACGCAACAGAACTCTCATGACCTTTGACAATAGATCAATTTGATGCTCTAATTCCTGATCATCCTCACCAGGATGGCCGAGTGGTTAAGGCGTTGGACTTAAGATCCAATGGGCAATAGCCCTCGTGGGTTCGAACCCCCACTCCTGGTAAATCTTAACTTCTGCTTCACCAACACTAATCGTCCACACGGTTCTGTCGTGTTGAAGCTTGCCGTTGGGCGTGTCTGGCACTCGACCAACAACATTAATATCCCGCCCCGGACACACAAGCATGTGCTTTGATTGGCTAGTGCTCATACTGGCATATTATTTGATTGGCTTGAAAAGTTGAACTTTTCTCAACTTTCGAAGAGAGCAACGGAGGCAAAGCGATGCGACGGAACCACAATGCAGTTCGGCAAAGCTTGACGTCACCCCATTCAAAGTGAATGGGAGGCGTCTCTGTTGAAGCATGCAACAGAACCGTGTGAACGTACCGTAAGGGAGAAGCAGGTCCCTTAAACCCAACAAACGGTGATACGGTAGCAATTATAAGCAAATGACAAAGTAAAAAAAAGTTGAGTTTGTATATAAAAAACTGTCAATAATTACTCGCTCTTTTTTACATTTTGTTTACATTTTGTCTTGCACAGTTTGAGTGGTTAAGGTATCCTTTCGAATAATATAATTTCTCATGACCTTTGACAATAGATCAATTTGATGCTCTAATACCTGATCATCCTCACCAGGATGGCCGAGTGGTTAAGGTGTTGGACTTAAGATCCAATGGGCAATAGCCCTCGTGGGTTCAAACCCCACTCCTGGTAAATATTAACTTCTGCTTCACCAACACTAATCGTCCACACGGTTCTGTCGTGTTGAAGCTTGCCGTTGGGCGTGTCTGGCACTCGACCAACAACATTAATATCCCGCCCCGGACACACAAGCATGTGCTTCTATTGGCTAGTGCTCATACTGGCATATTATTTGATTGGCTGACGCTTGAAAAGTTGAACTTTTCTCAACTTTCGAAGAGAGCAACGGAGGCAAAGCGATGCGACGGAACCACAATGCAGTTCGGCAAAGCTTGACGTCACCCCATTCAAAGTGAATGGGAGGCGTCTTCGTTGAAGCACGCAACAGAACTCTCATGACCTTTGACAATAGATCAATTTGATGCTCTGATTCCTGATCATCCTCACCAGGATGGCCGAGTGGTTAAGGCGTTGGACTTAAGATCCAATGGGCAATAGCCCTCGTGGGTTCGAACCCCACTCCTGGTAAATCTTAACTTCTGCTTCACCAACACTAATCGTCCACACGGTTCTGTCGTGTTGAAGCTTGCCGTTGGGCGTGTCTGGCACTCGACCAACAACATTAATATCCCGCCCCGGACACACAAGCATGTGCTTTGATTGGCTAGTGCTCATACTGGCATATTATTTGATTGGCTTGAAAAGTTGAACTTTTCTCAACTTTCGAAGAGAGCAACGGAGGCAAAGCGATGCGACGGAACCACAATGCAGTTCGGCAAAGCTTGACGTCACCCCATTCAAAGTGAATGGGAGGCGTCTCTGTTGAAGCATGCAACAGAACCGTGTGAACGTACCGTAAGGGAGAAGCAGGTCCCTTAAACCCAACAAACGGTGATACGGTAGCAATTATAAGCAAATGACAAAGTAAAAAAAAGTTGAGTTTGTATATAAAAAACTGTCAATAATTACTCGCTATTTTTTACATTTTGTTTACATTTTGTCTTGCACAGTTTGAGTGGTTAAGGTATCCAGTCGAATAATATAATTTCTCATGACCTTTGACAATAGATCAATTTGATGCTCTAATTCCTGATCATCCTCACCAGGATGGCCGAGTGGTTAAGGCGTTGGACTTAAGATCCAATGGGCAATAGCCCTCGTGGGTTCGAACCCCACTCCTGGTAAATCTTAACTTCTGCTTCACCAACACTAATCGTCCACACGGTTCTGTCGTGTTGAAGCTTGCCGTTGGGCGTGTCTGGCACTCGACCAACAACATTAATATCCCGCCCCGTACACACAAGCATGTGCTTTGATTGGCTAGTGCTCATACTGGCATATTATTTGATTGGCTGACGCTTGAAAAGTTGAACTTTTCTCAACTTTCGAAGCGAGCAACGGAGGCAAAGCGATGCGACGGAACCACAATGCAGTTCGGCAAAGCTTGACGTCACCCCATTCAAAGTGAATGGGAGGCGTCTTCGTTGAAGCACGCAACAGAACTCTCATGACCTTTGACAATAGATCAATTTGATGCTCTAATTCCTGATCATCCTCACCAGGATGGCCGAGTGGTTAAGGTGTTGGACTTAAGATCCAATGGGCAATAGCCCTCGTGGGTTCGAACCCCACTCCTGGTAAATCTTAACTTCTGCTTCACCAACACTAATCGTCCACACGGTTCTGTCGTGTTGAAGCTTGCCGTTGGGCGTGTCTGGCACTCGACCAACAACATTAATATCCCGCCCCGGACACACAAGCATGTGCTTTGATTGGCTAGTGCTCATACTGGCATATTATTTGATTGGCTTGAAAAGTTGAACTTTTCTCAACTTTCGAAGAGAGCAACGGAGGCAAAGCGATGCGACGGAACCACAATGCAGTTCGGCAAAGCTTGACGTCACCCCATTCAAAGTGAATGGGAGGCGTCTTCGTTGAAGCACGCAACAGAACTCTCATGACCTTTGACAATAGATCAATTTGATGCTCTAATTCCTGATCATCCTCACCAGGATGGCCGAGTGGTTAAGGCGTTGGACTTAAGATCCAATGGGCAATAGCCCTCGTGGGTTCGAACCCCACTCCTGGTAAATCTTAACTTCTGCTTCACCAACACTAATCGTCCACACGGTTCTGTCGTGTTGAAGCTTGCCGTTGGGCGTGTCTGGCACTCGACCAACAACATTAATATCCCGCCCCGGACACACAAGCATGTGCTTTGATTGGCTAGTGCTCATACTGGCATATTATTTGATTGGCTGACGCTTGAAAAGTTGAACTTTTCTCAACCTTCGAAGCGAGCAACGGAGGCAAAGCGATGCGAAGGAACCACAATGCAGTTCGGCAAAGCTTGACGTCACCCCATTCAAAGTGAATGGGAGGCGTCTCCGTTGAAGCACGCAACAGAACCGTGTGAACGTACCGTAAGGGAGAAGCAGGTCCCTTGAACCCAACAAACGGTGATACGGTAGCAATTATAAGCAAATGACAAAGTAAAGACAAGTTGAGTTTGTATATAAAAAACTGTCAATAATTACTCGCTCTTTTTTACATTTTGTTTACATTTTGTCTTGCACAGTTTGAGTGGTTAAGGTATCCATTCGAATAATATACTTTCTCATGACCTTTGACAATAGATCAATTTGATGCTCTAATACCTGATCATCCTCACCAGGATGGCTGAGTGGTTAAGGCGTTGGACTTAAGATCCAATGGGCGATAGCCCTCGTGGGTTCAAACCCCACTCCTGCTAAATCTTAACTTCTGCTTCACCAACACTAATCGTCCACACGGTTCTGTCGTGTTGAAGCTTGCCGGTGGGCGTGTCTGGCACTCGACCAACAACATTAATATCCCGCCCCGGACACACAAGCATGTGCTTTGATTGGCTAGTGCTCATACTGGCTCAACACATTTATAAAACTCAAAGGTTAAGATACAGCAGTTAAGCATATCTGCCGTACTGTCTCAGACAGACGGGTAAAATGATTGTATAAGGATATGACAATGGGTTTGGTGGTTCTGACCTGTCAATCATGCCACACATACTCCTGGTATCTTAATAGTGATGACTTCCTCCTTCATTGAATAAAAGCATGGGTTGTAAATATTAATTGATTGAACTCCAGCTAAAGAAGTTCAGATTAAAATGTCTTCTTAAAACCACTCTGACATACTATATGAGATAAAACCACAATATTGTACACGTGAAATGAAAACATCTTGTCTTTTCACAGTGAACTGAACTCAGACCAAAATATTAACTTCAGACCCAAGATACTTCAATTTGATCTCATAATATAAAATGGGCAGATAGGGTTTTAATGCTACTAAAATGTAACCTTTTTACGATCCGACTCGTATGACTTTTTATGATGTATGGTACTTTCTATTTTGTGACTGATGAGTGTTGGAGCATTGGAGTGGTCTCTGTCTGAAACTTATATATAATATACCTCACAGAAAGAGAATGAGCAAACTGTGTAATGACATGTTATAGTGTAATGACACTTTTAGTATATTGTCTGTCACTTGTGTTGACCTAATACAAGGTATATCTATATATGTATTACAGCATATAACCCTGAGTTTCACGTAAGGAAAACAGCTTTTGTTGCCAGTCAGAATTGCCTCTGAACAAAGTGCGGTGGGATGCAGAGGAGAAATGCTAAGCGGTGAAAAGGAATCAGTGTCGGTCTGATTGCTGATGGAGCCTGATCTTTAAAGAGCTAAAGGCCAAAGCTAATAAGCGCTTGACTAGCAGACGTGTCCAGTGACAGGAGAACAGAACAGAGCAGACACTCTGACCTTTCCTCGTGAAGACTTGACCGGGGAAGAAGAAAAGAGAAAGAGATCGGAGGGAAACATCTCCGAGACAGAAAGGAGCGACAAAGATTTGCTGTGTCCACTCGGACAGAATAAATGAAAGTAATGTAATTGAGGTGAAGTGATGGCCGACGGCCCGAACACTTTGTGTCACGGCTGTCGCTTCGAATCAAAGAGATCTCCAGGGTTTCTCTGCCCCAGTGTCTGTCAAGGCACACAGAGCCACCCATTGAGGAAAGTAAAGAGTAATGGAGGTCAGGAGAGTGACACCAACAGAACAGAGGAGAAGGAAACAGCAACACACTCCCAGAGGAGATGTGGAGCGCATTGGTAGCTGACTGGGTTACAACTATGCCAAAGAAACACAAGTAGTGGTATGTTTTCAGATCGAGGCCTTACCATACCATCTGAGCAGTGCTGGAAGAAGTACTCACATTTTTTGTACAAATTCTATGGACTTAAAATACTTGTCCTTGATTGAAAATGTTACTTAAGATGAAGTTTTATAGTATTATATTAATTGAAATTATTAAATGATCCTGTTTTTATAACCACCAAATACATAGTAGTAGCATTTGAATGTGGGGCAGATTCACTAACGATACAAGTAATGTTTGTAAATGTGGAGTACAGTACTGCATCTTGATATGTAAAGAGTCTTAAACTATGAGGAGAAGTGAGCTTCATGACAGTGTTACTCGTGAGCACAACATAAGGAAGGAACTGCATTTATGCTACTTTTATTCGATGTATTCACTGAGGTTCAGGAGAGGGCACCGTGCCAGGCACGAGCAGTTCAGAGCTTAGCACGGGACAGGAGAAACAGACAGTCAGTGTAGTGTAGGCCCTGGATGACCTTGGGAAGAAGACTGGACCTGGGCGAAGCCAAGAGGCGTGGGCTCGCCTGTTCTCCAATCAACAATCTACAGCACCTCACTCAGAAATACACATATCCAATCAGAATATGACACCTTTATTCTGTAATAAGTATATGAAATGTTGAAATGTGTTTTGCCGGTTTCCGGGGCTCTGGAAGGAAAGTGTGAGACAGTTAACTGCTTGGAGTGGAAACTGCTCGCGGTCTGTGGATCCCTGATCTCCAGAAACGTCAGCTGAGCATTTGTATTCCTTATCACAACTAAAATAAATCAGATTTATTATAACGTTATTGCCTGGTCCGACTCCTTGCTTCGCAGAGGAATTTTGAACATGACAATAGCGGCTATTTTAATGTAAAGCAGGAAACTATTCAACAAATGGTCACACGACTTGTGACAGGGGAGTTTCAAATGCAGGTGTTTGATGTTATTTCATATCTGACATATCTGGGTTGCTTGGGTCTGTTAAAAAAAAACAACGCCATGCCATGTAGCCTCAAGAAAATCATGTTTTCAGAATGAGCTGCCTAATATTCTATAAGACAGCCAGAGAGGGGGGGGGGGGGGGGGGGGGGGGGGGGGGGAGATGTAGAGGGACAGTGAGGCAGGATGGTAGTGAAAAGCCAGGCAGGAAGTGGGACAGAGACACACAGCTTACAGCGATGCAGAATCAGCAGGAAAGGCATGTTACAGACGGGCTGTAATAAGTGCCAGGACCAGAGTAAGCGCTGGTCATTTGCATGAGAAAACAGAGTCAGGAGGGTAATTCCAGCCGTATGATAACTTGTCAGTCGAACACAGAGTCCAGCAGGAAGCTAATGGGCTCAACGCAGCACTGACAGAAGCAGCAGGTTGGAAAACACTGCAGGTTCTCCGCAGAGGAAGCAGGAGGGACACTTTCTAAAAGCAACAACACAGAAAGCGCACTTTGAGAAAGACATTTTGGAAAGAAACTTTGACTTGACATGTCATTTAGCTGACACTTTCATCCAAAGCCACTTAAATCCTGTGGATGACACGCCTCCGGGTGCAATTTGGGGGTTAGCTGTCTTGCCTAAGGGCATCTGAACATGTAGGCTGCATTGTACCTCCAACCTTCTGATAGAAAGGTTGTCCCTTACAACCTGCACCAACAGTCTCCCTATAAAACACGACTCTGGTGGGACTCGAACACACAGCCTTTGAATTACATCTCTAACAATTGACTAGAAGTCCAATGCGCTGTCCATTGCACCACAGAGCCTCTCATACCTGGCTTTGGTCATGCTACCAGAACAGAACAAATAAAGACACATTGCACAGAGAAAGGGACGTCTATGGCTCATCCTCTGAACACAAGAACGGCGGTGGATTCCTGCACTCTTCCTATTCTCATGCCGAAGTGTCCTTGTCCCAAATTGCTCCCAAAGGCACAGCCATCGGTGTGAGTGAATTAGCATTAGCAGTTTAGCACCTTCTATAACGTCCCTGCAAACGGTGTGCAAATGTGTATGTTGGCAAAAAAACAAGTCCATTTACAATATACCAAGAAGCAGTCCCTAGAGTAAGTGTTACTGCGCTAGTGTTAGCAGAGGAACGTTCCAGAGGTCACAAAGGAAGACTAGATACAATATGCTCGGATTAGCTGGTTATTGTCCCACAGTCAGTTCTAATTTCTCACTCTTTGGGAAAGCGATGGCTGTGGCACAATAATCGCTTTCATGTCTATTCCAGCATAATTACAGAGGAGTCGGTGATAACTGTCAGCGTCGCCCAGGAAGAAAGAAACGGTTTAAAAACGAACACTGCTATTACCAGTTGGCAGGAAAACAGAAGTGGCTGAATTAGTTCGCACCAGAGAAAATGAAAATGTGACGTGCAGATGAAGCGAAACTAATTATTACAAAAACAGACCGTACAGAAGACAGACAGAGACATGTTGAGATTAAGGAAGACAAGAGGAAGAGGAGAGCCAGAGAGAGAGAAGGGGAAATAGTTCATTCTTCCTCAGGTTCCTGATAAAAGGCCATTCGCCTCCAATCAATAGACTATCAGGGCTTTTTATCCCCTCCTGGTGTCAGACCCAGAGCTATCAGGCCTCCTCTGTGAGCAGACACATCAGGTCAGAGTCTGAAGCACCACCTCCAGTCTCACTACAGAGAGAAACTGCTGCTGGGTTATTTAAAGTGTCTCTGTGGGAGAAAGGTTACATGAGGTCGTTGTTTCCCTTTGGCAGAGTCACAGTCTTATCGTCTTTCAAAAAATGTAATAATCCTTCTTAACACTTTGATCCTGATTGAAATATCTCAACAACAGTTGGATGGATTACCAAAGAACTTTGTGGAAACATTTATATTACCCTCAGGATGGATTTTAATAGCTTTGGCGATCCTCTGACTTTTCATTTCACTCTAAAATCAGGTCAAAATGTGTACAATTATCTGGTTTTATAATAAAATACCTGAAAAATACTATAAATAATGACCATGAGCCTAGCATCGACTGCCAATTAGAATGCTAACGCCAGAATGATGAACATTATAAAAGTCGAACGTGGTCAAATCAGCAGCATTAGCATTTTGAGCTAGCATTTAGCTCAAGGTGATGTGTACATAAGTGGCTTTCGACTGTTGTTTGAATACTGTACCATAGAATATGACCGACAGAACAAATATAATCCTGCTGCAGTGCTCATGTCTTGTTAGGAAGCTAATTCCTTAGATTTACTGTTTTGTGTCATGAAATGTGGAGCTATGGTCTATTGCTACATCTGTGAGAACAACATATTCACATTACCTGGATGCTTCTGAATGTGTGTAATGTTATGGATTCCAGCTGACTTTCTGATTACATCCTTGGTAAAGATGCTGTGTCAGTGGTATTCCAAAACTGTTGATCCCTGCTCACTTAGAGGCTAAATGAGTAGAGAGCAGATGGAAATGAGATGGAGATGTTTCATGTATTAATTGATTTCCTCAGCGAGCAGCTGGGAACGCTCTCCGGGAACCTGCACCACGAATGTTGCTGAGGAGGAAATATGACACACACAGCTTTCCTTATCTAACTACTACATGCTAAAACTGGATTAGGGTAATGCCTGAAAGCTACCACCGTTGGGAAGTTGTTTGTTAACCTATTTTATTTGCTGTCGAAGCAAAAGCTGCATCTCCTGCTGCTACAGTCACACGTTAAATTATGTTGTCTATTACGTTCTTAGAGTTCTTCCACACGGCTACAAGCTGGTTTTTTCTATTTATATTTCAGACTTTAACGTCTCTACAACACTCAGAGGATGTAATCACTAGTTTAGTAGTTTATACTCAAAACAGACCTACAGTATTACGGAGCCCCCTAGGGGACATGGAGGAAAAAATGTTGAACAAAAAAGTTTTGCGAGATCTCGCAAAACCCCGTTGCAGTTTGTAGACGGTCCCTAAGCACTCCTCTCCCTCCTCCAGCTGCAGATTGTTACCAATTCTTGATGTTTTGCTCGGATGACGGCGCGTATCGAACTGTTCTGATAAAAACGACTCTGTAGCTCGTTGTCTACCTTGCTATGATTGTAAAGTCATGTTGTTTGTATTTTTACAACGTTATGTTCATGAGTTATTTTTCCGCGAAATTCGAATCTGTCAATAACTCAGCTCAGAGGACATGTCCCCTCGCTCTGAGTGTTCTCTTGAGGTGTCTTCACTTATGTGAAACCCTTTATATATACAGTCTATGTGTGAAACCCGTGCCTATTGCCAAGCACTGATGTTATATCTTTATATTTAAGGCCTAGCTCAAAGTCAAATCGATGAGCCGCTCCATTGTTGTGGTTTCTGTGTTGCCGTAGCAGCCGAACTGACCAGGAAGTACATTGAGCTAAATGAAAGGTTTTGCGAGATCTCGCAAAACATTATTATTAGTAATTATTTTTTTCTTCTCCATGTCCCCTAGGGGGCTCCGTACAGTATAGTACAACAGCAAACAGGAAATATTAAAACTATGCTGAGAATGATGAGAGATTTCTAAGAGCACCTACAGATGGGCCCACATTGACTTTTATTTTTTGATCGAAAAGACAAAGTTTGTCAAGTGTCATGTCTTTTTTAATTAATATCTGACACATTTGGCACTGCTGTCTCTTGTAAGAGTTAATAAGAGACCAGGATATGTCAGCAGCATTACAGAAGACTGGCTTTGGTGTCAGCAAAAGGGCAACGATGGAAATTACCTTCAACATGAAGCCTTCACCACATGACATAGAGTGTGATCTTTACTCCTTTCTACTGTGGAAGTCTTAGAAGTGATTCAAGTCTTCAGCCTCTCTTAAAAAGTAAAATCTTATCCTTAAATTGATGAGGTGTGCTGGAGACTGTAGCAGGTTGACATGCAAGCACCACAGCAGAGAGCCTTGTCAATCCATTGTTTCCTGAAATCAAAGTCAGATCAGCAAACAAAGTGAGTGGCAGCACTTTGCAACCAAAACACTGTTTGCTGATGACACGGCAGAAATCTGCGGGCTCTGTTTCTTTAGTTCCCCTGGTGGTGAAAATCATTCAGATCCAGATCCCACCCTCCCAGGCTTTGATGTGGGGATAAAGCAGTGAAGCTCGTTCCCCGCAGAAAGCCCCACAACAAACCATGATCTTCATTTTGTCAAAGCCTCACATCAATATCCAGCACAGGACTCCCTGTTGGGGCTTTGTGTTGGGCGAACACACATTCACATTTATCCTCGTGGCAAAAACCTTCACTATAAACAGAGAATAAAGACATTAGTCTGTATTTGATCCTTCTCAGTACAAATTATTCTTTATTTGTTATGTTTTTGTGTCCTGAGCTCAAATTAAGTCTCTTCACAACTGAGTGAAACTGCAGCAGAGCAGCTTGGGAGTTACAGAGGAGAGATTGGCCACCACCTTCATCTCTATTAGACTTCTAAGATAAGATAAACAATTATTGATCCCTGTAGGGAACTCAGGTGTTAAAGCAGCAACAGGAGTACGATTGAAACCCAGGACAGGACAGGTAAGAGTTCACACAAGGATAAAAAGAATGAGAAATACAGAATGTAATGAACAGACTCACACACTGTATAAACCGTATTCCCTATAGCTCTGAAACAATACCAACAATAATGCTAGTAATGTGAATTTAGCCGAACTATGTACATCTGTATCCTGTCTTTCTTACCGTCTCTCCTGTTGAGTTTGGCGAAGCCCGGCGCGTGGCTGCTGGACAGCTGAGAGGAGCTTCTGAAGGACGATGGAGGCAGATTGGAAACCAATGAGCTGTCACACACGTCTGTCAACCAATCACAAAGCAGAAAAAAACGTACATTTTAAAACAAGGCTTGAACTTAAACAGTTTAAAGATAATATCTGAAAGTAGTGAGGCATTTTTTCTGTCATTTATGCACATTTTCAGACTCAGGTTTATGATCCGAAAGTTAGCATTGCAGGAAATAAGATCTGTTCTTGTGTGTCAGTCATCCACACCAATCAAAAGTGCTGTGCTCCACATGTACCAGCCATTAGGCGCATTCACACCGCAGTACTTTTCCCACAAAGGTTCATGTAGAACTTAGTTCATGAGAACTCTTTAGTTCTCATGAACTTTAGTTCGCAAACCACTTCACGGCGTATACTGCCGCCCAAAGTCCCCGGCTGGACGTCCCCGGAGTTGGGGACTGGCTTCAGTAGAAGCTGCTGGGACTCCCAGCAGCTTCTACTGAAGCCTTCCGAATAAATCGCCAGAACGCCGACACCTCCTCATCTCCACCGCTCCCATGTTTTCTTTTGTGTCACCATAAGTTAGTCTCTCTGCGTTTCTACGCTGGGCTAATGCTAATGCTAATAATGCTAATGCGAGGATAATAAAATGGCGGCTTCACAAAACTTTTTGGGAGTTTTACGTTGCGTGGTTTGCAATCCGCCCAGCCAATCAGAAATAGGAACCTTTTTCTCCCACGAAAGTCCCTGCTCTCTAGCAGGGACGGAAAAGGGGGTAAAAAGGTTCTCATGAACTAATTTTAGTACCGGCTCTTTTTGGTGTGAACGCGACAAAAGAGTTCTCATGAACTAAGTTCTCATGAACCTTTGTGGGAAAAGTACTGCGGTGTGAATGCGCCTATTGCTAACCAATCAGAAGTGGCCCATGATAGAAGGTGATAGACAGATTGATCCAATCACCTGCCTAGTATTTTTGAAAGTGCCTGCCCTTTCCAAATGGCTTCCAATGGAGCTTTAGATGGTTTGGTGAAAGCATCTGAGTCAGGTTAGCAATGCTCCATCACATGTTTCTATCACAGGGTGAATCTTAAACTGAAGCTTGACTTTAAAGCAACCCAACGGAAGTTTCATGTAAGTTTAGTTTTTTCGCTTGTAGCTCGGGCTGCGGGGGTGCTCGAGACGAGAGCACGTTGATACGACCTTCCTAGCCGGAGATATGGCCACATTTTACAATAAACTTCCGTTGGGTCGCTTAAAAACAAATATCGCAAATCGAATCGCAATAGCTGTCAGAAAAATCGCAATTAGATTATTTCCCAAAATCGTGCAGCCCGCCTCAGGAGCAGAGGTGTAGAGTTGTATCAATGATTCGGCAGGTTAAATGTCAGCGAAGTGAAAGCAGGTCTTTGACATTACACTGCAGTCTGTCAGCAGTTTAGCACAGGAACGTCTCCTCTCTCGGCACGAGTGTAGACATTATTGAGGATCAAAATGGTAAAAGGAGATGTGTCCAAACTCTTCTCCAGAGTGGAAAACACAGCTGAGGGGTCGACAGTTAAAACCACGCTAAGGATATCACAATATCACACGCAGCTGGAGATAGATTATCATTTCCCATCTGTTCGTCTGGGAGAAAAAGAGTTGGGTTGTTAAAGACAGAAGGACGAGAGCGCACTGAGGCTGAGACGGGGAAATAACCAGCAATAGAGAAATACATGATGTCATTGAATAAGGTAATACACAAAGAAACCTTTAAATCAAACGTTTGTCACAGCTCCATCATCATTCCTTTTGAGTCTGTGGATATTAGCGAGTGGCACTAATCACTAGGGATGCCAGCGATTATTCGATTATTCGTTACAGTCTCCATAATCGAATATTATTTTTAAAAATCGATTTTATTTATATATATTTTTTTTATTATTTATGTTTAATTTTTTTTTTTTCTGGCTTAGTTTCAACCAAAATATAGACTAATGCTAATAATAGTAATAGTATTAATAATTGTAAATGGCCATTGGTCACACCACCAGTTTGTTCTACTGTAAACTTGGAGGAAGCCTGCGTGCAGAGCAGACTGCTGCTGCAACACACTACACACCGACCCCGCCCCCACCCCCACTCTCCCTCACACGTGCGACTAAAGATGAGCAAAGCGGCAGGTAAAAAGAGTTCCTCGTGGAACTACTTTGAACTTACAAGTCCAAAGGAAGTGAAATGCAAGCTCTGCGAAAAGACGTTGGTATATCATAGTTCAACCTCAACAATGCGTTCGCATTTGAGTGCGAAGTACGGCAAAGTGGTTACAGAGAAAGACGCAGCACAGCCGGCCATTACCAACTTTACTTCGAGGCCACGTCGTTGTGATGACATGCGTGCAGGTGAAATAACTGGGGGGGGGGGGGGCGGTCGGTCGGTCGGTCGAATAATCGATTATTATTCGCCAGGGCTGCCGAATAATCGATTTTGATCATGGTCAGTTTATGGCAACCCTACTAATCACAGAGGCATGCTTCATGTCCCCAGGTGGAAGCAGGTCTTTCAGCTGTAATGGCACCATACAGTAGGAGATGAATGAACAGTGTGACAATGTTGTAGCAGGACAGGGAGAAAAGTAAACACACACCGACAGATTCCCTGAGAAAAAGGGGAGTGGCTAATCAAGCCACCCCTGAGAGAAGCTGGAGGAAACCAATCAAGAGGCGCATTCACACTGCAGTACTTTTCCCACAAAGGTTCATGAGAACTTAGTTCATGAAAACTCTTTAGTTCTCATGAACTAAGTACAGATCGCGTTCACACCGGAAAAAGTCCCTGGGGGAGGATTAGGCAAATGAAGCCGCTGACGTCACTTCTTCTTCTTCTGCTTTGGGTTTACTGGCAGGCCGCAAACCACTTCACGGCGTATACTGCCGCCCAAAGTCCCCGGCCGGAAGTCCCCGGAGTTGGGGACTGGCTTCAGTAGAAGGTGCTGGGACTCCCAGCAGCTTCTACTGAAGCCTTCCGAGTAAATCGCCAGAACGCCGACACCTCCTCATCTCCACCGCTCCCATGTTTTATTTTGTGTTGCCATAAGTTAGTCTCTCTGGGTTTCTGCGCTGGGCTAATGCTAATGCTAATAATGCTAATGCGAGGATAATAAAATGGCGGCTTCACAAAACTTTTTGGGAGTATTACGGGGCGTGGTTTGCAATCCGCCCAGCCAATCAGAAATATAGCTCTTTTCTCACAAAAGAGCCGCTCGAAAGTCCCTGCTCTCTAGCAGGACTTTTCGGGCGGCACCAAAGTTGTTCTGGAAAACTGTCCGACACCTCAGGAGGGGGAAGCAGGGAACCATCCAAGCTGTGTACAGTAAGGATGGGACGTTGTTGACCTCAACTGATGGAGTGTTAGGGCGTTGGAAGGAGCACTTTGAGGAACTCCTGAACCCGACAACTCCGTCCTCTATGTTAGAGGCAGAGCTGGAGTATGACGGGGGATCGACACCAATCTCCCGGGGGGAGGTCACTGAGGTTGTTAAACAACTCCACAGTGGCAAAGCCCCGGGGGTGGATGAGATCCGCCCAGAAATGCTGAAGGCTCTGGGTGTTGAGGGACTGTCTTGGTTGACACGTCTCATCAACATTGCGTGGAAGTCGGAAACGGTACCGAAGGAGTGGCAGACCGGGGTGGTGGTTCCCCTTTTTAAAAAGGGGGACCAGAGGGTGTGTGCCAATTACAGAGGCATCACACTACTCAGCCTCCCCGGGAAAGTTTACTCTAAGGTACTCGAAAGGAGGGTCAGGCTGATTGTCGAACCTCAGATTGAGGAGGAACAATGCGGATTCCGTCCTGGTCGTGGAACGACGGATCAGCTTTTTACTCTCGCAAGGATCCTGGAGGGGGCTTGGGAGTACGCTTATCCGGTCTACATGTGTTTTGTGGACTTGGAGAAGGCGTACGACCGGGTTCCCAGGGAGTTACTGTGGGAGGTGCTGCGGGAGTATGGGGTGAGGGGGTCTCTACTCAGGGCCATCCAATCTCTGTACTCCCAAAGCGAGAGCTGTGTCCAGCTCCTCGGCAGTAAGTCGGACCCATTTCCGGTGAGGGTTGGCCTCCGCCAGGGCTGCGCTTTGTCACCAATCCTGTTTGTAATATACATGGATCGGATTTCGAGGCGTAGTCATGGGGGGGGGGGGTCTGCAGTTTGGTGGGCTAAGGATTGCACCACTGCTTTTTGCAGATGATGTGGTTCTGATGGCTTCATCGGTCTGCGACCTTCAGCACTCACTGGATCGGTTCGCAACCGAGTGTGAAGCGGCTGGGATGAGGATCAGCACCTCCAAATCTGAGGCCATGGTTCTCAGCAGGAAACCGATGGATTGTCCACTCCAAGTAGGGAATGAGTCCTTACCCCAAGTGAAGGAGTTCAAGTATCTCGGGGTTTTGTTCTCGAGTGAGGGAACAATGGAGCGTGAGATGGGCCGGAGAATCGGAGCAGCGGGAGCGGTACTGCAGTCTCTTTACCGCACCGTTGTGACGAAAAGGGAGCTGAGCCAGAAGGCAAAGCTCTCTGTCTACCGGGCCATTTTCGTTCCTACCCTCACCTATGGTCATGAAGGATGGGTCATGACCGAAAGAACGAGATCGCGGATACAAGCGGCCGAGATGGGTTTTCTCCGCAGGGTGGCTGGTGTCTCCCTTAGGGATAAGGTGAGAAGTTCGGTCATCCGGGAGGGACTCGGAGTTGAGCCGCTCCTCCTTCGCGTCGAAAGGAGCCAGTTGAGGTGGTTCGGGCACCTAGTTAGGATGCCACCTGGGCGCCTCCCTAGGGAGGTGTTCCAGGCACGTCCAGCTGGGAAGAGACCAAGGGGTAGACCTAGGACCAGGTGGAGGGATTATATCTCTTCGCTGGCCTGGGAGCGCCTTGGGATCCCCCAGTCAGAGCTGGTTGATGTCGCCAGGGAAAAGGAAGTTTGGGGCTCTCTGCTGGAACTGCTACCCCCGCGACCCGACCACGGATAAGCGGAAGAAGATGGATGGATGGATGGATGGATTTAAGTTGTTCTGATAAATGGTCTGTGACATAAGTTGTTTGTTTAATGTACCGATTATTATTTGGGGTAAAAAAAATACAGACATTTTATGTTGAAATTGAATTGGTTGATTATTATTTTTCCTTTGTAAACTTCAGTAGCAAGGTCACCGGGCTATCCCTCTGTTTCTGCGTGTTTAAGCATATCATTTTTCGACAGTTGGCTATATTAAATATTCCTCTGTCTGGCGCCCAAATTAAATGCATTCGTTCAGGGATAACACCTACGCTACAATGTGGATGAATGGATGCTGTAATCATGTGGTGTTGTTAAGATGAACGGCTCATTACAGGCTGATCCTGATGGAGACTAATCAGCGTTGTCAGAAGAAACCCTCATGTTTCATTCTTTAATGCTTTATAGATGACTGAAGGCAATCAAAACGTCATATTGTATACCTAATGATATTATTAGTGTCAATTGTTGTTAATAGACTTGTATAAACTCACTCTGGATGTTGGTTTTGTTACAAATGAAATCACTGGGGATGTGTTTCTGCAGCGTTTTTTTTAAATTGATTTGAACAACAGCACACAGGAAAGTATAAAAACTTTTCTGGAAAGCATAAGATATTTTCTGACTCCACGACATATTGAGCCACAAATCGTTTTGGTCAAAAGGGCAAATTATGTGAAAGAATTTTAAGTGAATGTAAATGTGATTGAAACACAACAATTAAGTATACAAATTATCAAATGAAACAATTTCCACTACCTGGATACATAGCAGACCTTACAGTAAAAGACACATACGCGTTTGTTATTGTACGAGCAACACACACAGAGTTTCAGCTCAATAAGTATTCACAGCTTCCCCCTCTGTAATCTAGCGCTGCCTCCATCTAAAGCTGTTAATGGATGTTGTTCTCCACCGCTGAGATGAGAGCCAATTACTGTGACTCACGCTCGGTCCGATCCCTGCACACAACTCAACAAAAAGGGGGTAAAAAGGTTCTCATTAACTAATTTTAGTACCGGCTCTTTTTGGTTTGAACGCGATAAAAGAGTTCTCATGAACTAAGTTCTCATGAACCTTTGTGGGAAAAGTACTGCGGTGTGAATGCGCCTAGTGGCTCTTTAGTTGGTATTTGATATCTCTATCATTAGTAATAGAGTAGTTTGAGCCTCATACATATTTAAAGTGACTCTTTTAAATGTGCTGTAGCTGCTCCACAGGCATCAGAGGGCCTGCAGCCCTTTGTTCCCCTGGAGCTCCGCTTGATAGTCCTTATCCCTGCAGCCGCTGACCTGACAGACACTTGTTACTGTGGGGGGGGGGGCTCAGTGTGAAAAGCACGGTAATTACAGTCGTCTGAAGAGGGGAAATGAGAGGGAAGGCTCTCCGAGTGCATTAATCCCTGAGGAGATAATGTGTGGTGAGGTAACTCTCAACACAGAGAGGGAGCGCAGCAGTTTGAAAGCATCGCGCAGGTTTTCCTCCGCTTTGGCATTTAAGAGCCGACGCCCCTGACACTGTGGCCGCTGGAGCACAAACACAGAGGGCTCAGAGGAAGGTGGAGCTAAATGTTGAACACCTGCTGGACTCTGCAGCCACTGGACCTCGACACGGACCCTGTGTCGGACAGAGAGCTTTCCTGAATATCAAATCACTGCACCTTCATCCTTTACACAAAAACAAACGCACCTCCTTTCTACTTCTGTCAGCTTTGACGTCTAATCCAGGGCAAACGCTTTCCTCTGACCTTTCTGAATTTGGCATCAGCAGAGAAAACAACAACACCTAAACAACTGAAAATATTAGACAAGAGCTCTTCCACGCATGACGAGGAGCGACATTTACAAAAAGAATAAGTCTTTCTGGTAAGAGATGAAATGTTAATGGAGGTGACACGGCTGTTTTAACTCCACTGGATTCTTGGAATTACCTCATTAACATGGTAATAGCGACCGAAAAGAGAATTTCAGCCTCAGGGGAAACAATAAAAGAAGGAAAGTCACCCACATTTCGAGCACAAAGGAAGCCATTACTCTGACATTTGAGTGATGGGAAATATCTTTTAATTTCGATCAGATATCCTCCTGGACACCCATCACTCACCCTCTGGCCCATCCGTCCGTCCGGACTCTGGAAAGTCTATCATTGCAGAAATGACAAATGGTGAGTTTGACGGCAGTAAAAAGCCTGAAATGATTTTTTGTTTGAAGCCTTCAGTCTTTGCAGTGACAGAGAGGAGGCCGTAGCTCTTTCACCTGCATTGTGCACTTCTTTACTGTTTTACTGAATAACAAAGTGCCCACAGAGTCCGGGACAGACACCCTGAATAGCGATGAGCTCCATCCATCACTCAGCAAACAGTGAACAGAAGGTCCTGCTCTTCAGAGCTCTGTAAGCCCCAAACACCCAGAGTTCAGTGCTGCTCAGGGTGAGCCCTCTCCTTCAGCCATTCAGAGCATGCAGCAGTAAGCAGGATAATGAGGCTCCGGACATCGTTGTTCTTGCTCCACAGCACTGTCAATCATCCTCCAGTAGAAAACGTCAATGTTCATTTTACTAATCCACACCATACCACCTCCAGTTCGACCTGAAGGGGCTCAAGCCTGCTCCGCCTTGGATATATGCAAAGGACTAAATCATTAAAAACAGAACATTGTAATGTGGGTTTTTTTACCGTCACAAAAGTGTTTCAAGACTTCAAGTCACCCAAAAGGACCAAAGACCCATTCCTTATCAGGTCACATGCTTCTGCCTCATCTCTATCATCACAATGTTATGATGGCGGGCGGTGGTGGTGAAGTCCATGGCAACTGGAAGGTCACCAGTTCAAGTCCCGGCAAGACCAAGTGCTACCGAGGTGTCCCTGAGCAAGGCACCGTTCCCTACACTGCTCCTAACACTAGGATGGGTCAAATGCAGAGAACCCATTTTGTTACATAGTACCTGTATTGTGTAATGACAAATATATATATGTTAAAAATAAGGCATTTTTGATATTGTTTATCCACTACAGAGATACAACCCAATAAGAAAAGCCTAGAGATGCAGCTCTTTATCAGATATGGACAAATGTAGAAAGCCGGAGCAACTTGGTAGCCAAATAACTTCAATGTCACTTTTATTTAGACCTTTGTTGATTGTGTCGTGTCTGCGTATTTACTGTCAAATGCCCAAAAAGGTGGCAACAAACAGTCGATATTTTTCTCTTGTAAAAAAAAAAATCAGAAAGCGCATAGATTTCACCTTTGTGTCACCAAGTGAATAAGAACATCCCAAACAGGACTCATTTGGGATGTATCTTATGGTTGTTGGGTTTTTCTTCTGTGAGCTGATAGTCATTTTATTATCAGCGTTACATACAGATAAGTAGATGTATTGAGATAGTGGGATTCATGTTGGAAAGGATCACACACTCCTCGTCTGTCTGTGGGAGGCTGCGTGGGAGACACACATCAACCAAATCAAGTGATCAAAAGCAGCGACAGCAGCTTTTAAAATCTCTTCATCTCTGGCCAGGTTTGACGCACACAGATAACAAGGCACAAACTTGCACCTGGGTTTAGTACAAACACCGCTAAGGAGTCTAGCTGCCAGCTCATAGAGTGCTATTGTGAACCCGGAAAAGTTAAGTACCCTAAAGTTTAATGATAGAAATGTACGGTACGGGTCCCGGGCACATAGAAACTGCCAGGTGCTAATTTGCATATGTTGGGCAATTAGCACAAGCTGCGTTAATTAGCATGAATGACTATGAAAGCCTATATGGGCAATAGTTTTAAAATGCTTGACACTTTTGGAGTGGTTTTGGGTTCATTTGTGATGCTGAGACCATTTCTGACATTGAGGATGTAAAATGCCAATATGTGTTCTCTTGGTGCGCTGATTTGGATTAATTTTGGGTTGATTTAGAAGATTGAGGCGACTCTGGATCAGTTGGATTGAACAGATTGCCAATTATTTGAAAATAAATCGTCCACAGCAGAGGGTATAATTGTCATCGTGTGCCCTCTATATCCAATGATCAGCCTAATCAACCACATGTTCACACAGGCTATGATGCCATTCATGCTAATTAACTCAACTTATGCTAATTGTGCAAATTGCCCAACATATGCAGTTTGCTGGGGACCTGTACTATTCCTGTCATAAAACGTTGGGGTTTTCAACATTTCCGGGTTTACTATGTTTGCAACTAAAGATGCAGATTTAGAGGGAAGGCTTCAGGCTAGATCTCTGGTACTAATGGCTCGAGGAGGAGATACAGTTGCAAGAAAAAGTATTTGAACCCTTTGGATTGTCCACACATAGCGTTGTGTGTTTCTTCCAAACAACTCAGCTTTGGTTTCATCTGTCCACAGCATATGTTGCCAGTAGTGCTGTGGAACATCCAGGTGCTCTTTTGCAAACTTCAAACGTGCAGCAATGTTTGTTCTGGACAGCAGTGGCTTCCTCCGTGGTGTCCTCCCATGAACTCCATTCTTGTTCAGTGTTTTACGTATCGTAGATTCGTCAACAGAGATGTTAGCATGTGCCAGAGATTTCTTTAAGTATCTCGCTGACACTCTAGGATCCTTCTTCACCTCATTGAGCATTCTGCGCTGTGCTCTTGCAGTCATCTTTACAGGACGGCCACTCCTAGGGAGAGTAGCAACATGAACTTTCTCCATGTATAGACAACTTGTCTTACCGTGGACTGATGACCATCAAGGCTTTCAGAGATACTTCTGGAACCCTTTCCAGCTTTATGCAAGTCAACAATTCTTAATCGTAGGTCTTCTGAGAGCTCTTGTGTGCGAGGCATGGTTCACATCTGGCAATGCTTCTTAAGAATAGCACATTCAAAGCTGGTGTGTATTTTTTATAGGGCAGCTTTAACCAACACCTCCAATCTCGTCTCATTGATTGGACTCCAGGTTGGCTGACTCCTGACTCCAATTAGCTCTTGAAGAAGTCTTTAGCCTAGGGGTTCACATCCACCCTGCACTGTGAATGTTTACATGGTGTGTTCAATAAAAACATATAATTGTTTGTGTGGTATTAGTTTAAGCAGACTGTGTTTGTCTATTGTTGTGACACATTTTATGACCAACTTATGCAGAAATCCAGGTCATTCCAAAGGGTTCACTTTTTCTTGCGACTGTATGTATCATAGAATACCAACCAATCCACCCGATGCACTAAGTAACTAATCTGAATATGTTAAGTGTCTCTTAAGGAGAGCCGCAGAGCAACAAGTCTCCACGGGAAAAAAAACTGTTTGGCACAAAATGCAATTTTCGTCTGTCACTCTGATAAAACGCACAACACAGGGATATTCACATCACCCGGGCAGCTCTGCGATTTCTTTAAAAGGTAAAGCCCTGGATTGGACACCATGGATCATAAGATTGGAAACGTTGCACGAGCAGAGGAGCTTATACTGCAAACGGTGTTAATGCACATGAGAGTCGGAGCAGCGCGCTGCAGCTTTTGTCTTTTTAATTGGAGCGAGCGAAACATCAATATGCAACGCAACGCTCGTATTGTGGTTTGAGACTGGATATAGTATTGTCTGACATTTGGGTAATCAAATCACAACAGTGTGCTCTCTCCCTGGTGCTTTTATGAGCGCTTGTTTCAGGACTCCGCTTGAAACTAAACAATACATCTCTTATATCATAAATTACACTTCATTTGAAAACAACCTGAACAATTGTGCTGCGTCTGCCAATATGTTTGAGTTTGTTTAGACTGGTGTGAAAGGCAGGATATCTGTCAGCTAGAAGCCATTTACATGTATCTTTCTATTCAATATGTAGTTTCCCTGCTTGCTTTATATCTGCAGTTAACCTTTGCTTCTGTAACGCCGTGGATATTGAAATACTGACTCCAAAGATTATGCAATATTATGTTTTGTATAGTATGACCAGTGCTGTAACATCAACTACGTAAGAAAGTCACTGTGCAATTAATCGTATTTTAATCTCGATTTTGGCTTGCAACGAATACGAAAACAACGTAATCGAAATAAAAAGATTATTATTATTATTTTTTTTTTTTTTTTATTGGTTTTTCAGTTGAATTAAACTTAAAGTTCCGGGTAATTAACTGTTCAAAAAAAAATTCAATAAATGGATGTTTTCAAAGTAAATGGATAATCGTTTTTAATAATCGGGATATCAATTATTGACCCAAATAATCGCACAGCCCTAAAAGTCACCGTAAGTGGCAGAATAAATGTTCTGATTGGTTTACCTTTTGGGTATCACAAGGTCTACTAAGTTTATCAATAGACAATCAAATGTGCCAAAAGCCGGGTGAGCATTCCTAAAGAAAGTATAGTATTCGTTTTATTTGTCCCCGAGGGGAAAATGGGTTGCAGCACATCACAAAGGCATTTAAAAAAGATAAGACAACACATCACTGACAACAACATAGACCCAGATTAAAACAAACAGACATAAGAAAACCAGATATCGGCAGACATGACAAGGGCCCTATGGTAGGGCTGTGCGATTATGGCAAAAATCATAATCACGATTATTTGGGTCGATAATTGATATCACGATTATTAAATACGATTATTCATTGACTTTGAAAACATCAATTTATTAATAATTTGAACAGTATATTTTTAACTGTTGATTACCCTGAACGTATAATTCAACGGGTTCAAAATGCAGCTGCACGTCTCCTCACGCATACCAAATCATGGCATCACATCACCCCAGTCCTCAAAGACCTCCACTGGCTTCCTGTCTCCCATCGCATCAACTACAACATTCTGGTCCTCACCTACAAAGCCCTCCACCATCTGGCCCCCCCTAATCTCACAAACCTTCTCACTCCTTATCAACCCCCACGGTCCCTCAGATCCACCGCAGCCGGACTCCTATCCATTCCCACATCCACACTCTGCAGCTTTGGGGACAGAGCCTTCTCAGTGGCAGCTCCTAGGCTCTGGAACTCCCTCCCCCAAGATGTCCGTGACTCTGAGTCCCTCACAGTCTTTCAGTCCCGCCTCAAAACACATCTTTTCAACTCTTGTCTACCCATAAGCCCCCCCCTCTCAATCAACTTCCTCTTGACTGCCTTTTTATTTATTTTTTATTTTACTATACTTACTTGTTTGCCTGTCCTTGTTTGTCTACCCTCCCTCATACAAATCAATTAGACCAAAATGAATTGGATCAAATATGTCACAACCTAGCAAAGCTAAATAATTGTTTTTTTCGATTATGTTGTTTTTTCGTAACGGTGGCAGGCCAAAATCGTAATTGCGATTAAAATACGATTAATTGCACAGCCCTAGCCTATAGGCCCTCATTTGCGAAATAGGGGGGACAGGGCCAGACCAGCTAGGTAAACAGTGCGTCCTAGCCATCGAAAGCGTGTGATAAATGGTGTTTCCACCCCTTATTGGCTCTGCAGTGGGTGACAGGCAGAATCATTGTCTACCTCTGACCCAACGTACCTTTAAAATGCCTTTAAACCTCACACTCACTCAATAAAAGAGCCGATACTGGGCAGCATGACCCGAGCGTACGGTTTATCTACTGTGTTTCTGCTGAGGCTAAACTGAAGAGGCCCAATTCATCAACTCACTGCAGAACCTCCTCACCCTGTTTACTTAAAGGCCTCGCAGATACCTGGATAACCTATAAGCTCCCGTTGAGGGCTGAGGTGAAGCGTGTTTCCAGTAACCAGCAGAACATCGGAGCTCTGAAGATCACAGCGGAGAAAAGCAACCCCTTCACAATACACAAACACACACTACACATACGCCAAGTACACACACTTATATATGTGTATTTCTCGATACTGACTGAGTACTATTACTAAAGAGTACTTCCTTATACCAGTACAGTTCGAACATTGACGAGTTTCAATGTTCCTCACTTTCTGACTGTAACACACAATGATGCTGTTTCTGACATTTGAGCATTCAGCTTTGTTGCCGCCGGCGACAATGTCATAAAATATAACCAGGGTACGCATTCAGTGGATTTCAGTGCCAGTATGTATGGCGTTCTTTTGTCGGTGAAGCTTTTTTGGAAAATTAGAGGAAGTAATTAAAGGTGGGGTAGGTAAGTTTGAGAAACCGGCTCGAGATACACTTGTTGTTATATTCCATGGAATGCTCTTAACATCCCGATAGCAATGAATATCTGAAGTGCTTTGACTAAAAATCCATAAAAAATGTCATCTGTGGAAGCCGTGGTGCTGTAAAAAGCACGACCAATCATTTCAGCCGGCCCGGCTAAAGTAACTGGATGGCCTACCTGCCTGTCGGCCTTCCATCGGGGCACAAACTTATCTCGTGCCCTCATTGGTCATGTGCACGTTCGTGTGTGTTGGAGGAGGGGCTCTGTAAGGAAGTGGCAGATTTGTTCCGGCTGTGTATTTTCAATTTCTTGCGCACTCGAGCTGCTTTCTCCAAAATGACCTACCCCACCTTTAAAGGAAGTGTCTCTGCATTACCAGCCGTGAGCTTGTTTCTGTTTTCATCTACAAAATGGGAGCAAAACATCCTCTCACGGTCCGCAGTACTGAATGATGCTGAAAGGTATCGGCATTACGTTTGTGCCGATGACAGAAGTAAACAAAGGAGTCCAATGGAGGCTTTTCAGTGAGGGGGGGGAGTGTGTGGGAGAGAAAACTCCCTCTGGAGGGAACACAGGGACATAAGTCTTTGCTCTGTCCTTGGTAAAAGCTTCTGTTATTGTTACTGCCCAGTATAGCAGTGTTTGGTGCAACGATGGATTACCGTTTCCTGCTGCTATCATTTCAAGCCCCTCTTAACTGTGTTGGTTCCTGCTTCTGTTAAAGGAGCTCTATTCCACCATCCTCTTGACAATTCAACAGATCATAGATTGCACTGTGCTCTACTTATGTCAGCATTGTTTATCCTAATATATAAAAAAACATGCTGACATTGTTCCTTCTACCTACTTACATCATGTTGACATAAAGAGGTATGAAGTGCGGTTATATCGAAGTAGTGTTATGAGCACAGTATCAGACTGATACCCACTATTAGTGCCAGCGTTAATGTATGCCTATAATACTTTAGAGTCATCCTCCCTCAGGAACATAAGAAGATAATGATTTGATATCCCCCATCTTCTCCCGCCTATCAAACTGAGAGCTGAGATTCCCTCGGGGCTGGAGACACTTCTTCAAATAACTCCGTCCCTTTCAGAAGTTTTGGAGACAGTCGTCGATGCAGCACTTTCACTCTGAACTACTGAACCTTCATAGGGAAGTGTAATTGGGGCAAAGCTGGGGGAAATTCGAGACATACCCCCAATTAGGGTGGTGGACAGAAATATAGGACATGGTGGTGAATATCTTCTCATAGCTTGTTGGTCACAGAACAATCTGATAGGATAACAACTTTAGTCCAATGAGATCATGGCTGCCTGGGTAGTAACTTTCCTGAAACCACCGATTGTCTTTCAGCTCGCAGGAACACATCTTTCGCACTAGATAACAAATAAAAGTGATTTTTTTAATTATACTTAAAGTTCAGCGTAATCAACTGTTAAAAACATACTGTTCAATTTTTCTTTTTCAATAAATGGATGTTTTAAAAGTAAATGGATAATCGTTTTTAATAATCGTGATATCAATTATTGACCCAAATAATCGAGATTATGATTTTTGCCATAATGGAGCAGCCCTAGAAGAAGACATTGGAAAGCTGAGTCTGAAATAGCCATCATGGGAAAATCCACAACAATCACATGATCCGATTTAAGTGAAGCTGTTCCTTCAATGTTCACTTTTGTTAGCCATGCATTCAAATCTATGGCAGTGCAGTCGTGAAGAAAGTCAGTAATCTTGGGTCTGAACCCAAACACACACACACACACACACACACACACACACACACACACACACACACACACACACACACACACCCTTATAAACCGGCGGGGGTGACATTGCAGAGGCAGTTGAGACTTTAACAGCAGGGAAACAGACAGGGGAAACTATTAGATACCATTTCTCCTTCCTCCCCTCAATTTCTCCTTCCTCCCCTCACACATACCCTCCTCCTCCTCTTCCTCTGCTTTTCCTTCCACTCTATCGTCACCCATCTTTAAAGTTCCTCTTTTCTCTTCCTGTCTACGATTCTCCCTTTCCTTCACACCTGCTGTCCTCCCTGTCACCCTTCCCTACACCTCTTCTGCCTACGTCTTCGTCAAAGATGTGAGGCCGTGCCTCCAGAAAGCAGATGGTGGCACAAACACACGCTGCAGAGTCATTGAGGGGTAAAATGGGAAAGGCAGTAGAAATGTCAGCAGTTGTGAGGAGCGGAGAGGGAACACTACGAGCAGCCTGCAGACTCTGACCCCTCTATCCTTTATATTCCTCTTCTTCTCTCGCACTACTCACCCACCTTGTTTTCACCATAGTGCTTAGCTCAAATCAAACTCTGTCTTGTTGAGTAGAAATTCAGCCGTACACTTTTTTTTTAATGGCCACTGACTCAGCTGTGTCCTCCTCTCTAATGCAAAGTGAGCGGCTCTGCTTCCTCTCATCAGCAGTCGCTGTACAGCAGAGAGGTGGCCACCGGGTTCATACAAATACACAACAGAGAGGCTGTGATCAGCATCTATCGCTGAGTGTAAACACCTACGAGCCTGAACTGATGTCGATACACTGACGATGTGTTCTCTGGAGGTCTTGCGTTGCGATTATGGAAACATTGAAGCAGACCCAAAGCAAAATGGGGGGCTCCAAAGCTGTCAACAGAGTGATGCAGGAATGAGTCCTTAACTTTGAAATAAGTTAACATTGAAGCACTTCCTATTCCCTTGTCTAAAAGTCAGCGTTTTTTTGAATGACTTTTTTGTTTGAATCCCAAAATAAGGTCTGTGTTTATCACAAGCTTCAGAGGTGTTCACGTTTTGTTCTATAACATGAAATATATCAGTACAACTCCACCGGGTAGTGTTTGACGCTTCTTTGTAACGTACAATGGCTGTTTCTAAAAAGAGGGCTAAACGAGACCACCCGAACATTCCAATCTAATTTATATAGAACTTTAAAACCTCCAGACCAAAGTGCAGTACAGAGAGATATATACAATATAAAATCACACAGCTCAGCTCACAAAACATAAAATAAATACATTTAAAATAAAAGATACAAACACAAAACAAACCAGAATAAACATAACAATTAAAAATGTATTGTTACATTTATGAACATTAGCCACCTTTAGCTTAGCGTCTCATGAAGTCATGTGAATGTGATACAGTTTGTTTGTAGCCTTATCTTAGCTATTTACTTCCAGGGATTGAACTCCAACATAACAGTCTTAATATGTGAAAATGATCTTGCTGAACAAAAGGTTTATATAGCACTTTAAAACCTTCAGACCAAAGTGCTGTACAGAGAGATAAGCTCACAAAACATCAAATAAATACATTTAAAATAAAAGATTCAAACACAAAACAAACCAGAATAAACGTAATAATTAAAAAATTAAAAACAGCCATATAATAAAAACAATGGACCACTGAAAGCAAATAAAAGCAACAATCGACTTGTTTACGAATGCTAAGGAGAAGAGGTGGGTTTAAAGACGGGATTTAAAATCAGACAGTGTCTGATTAACACGGGCATGTCGTTCCACAGTTTAGGGGCGGCAGCAGAGATAGCACGGCCCCCTCTGCGCTTAGACTTTGGCACCCTCAGGAGCAACTGATCAGCTGACCTGAGAGTGCGAGTGGGCGTGTAGCTGTGTAACAGCTCAGAGAGGTAGGGCGGGGCCGGGCCATTGAGGGCTTTAAAAGTAAATAAAAGAGTTTTAAAATGAATCCTCGAATGAACGGGCAGCCAGTGGAGCGAAGATAACATGGGGGAAATGTGCTTGTGTTTGCGTGTGCCAGTTAGGAGCCGTGCTGCTGCATTTTGCACCATCTGCAGAGCAAGGGAGGATGCACTTATCCCCATAGTGCATTACAATAATCCAAGCGGAGGCGACGAAGACATGGATTACCGTTTCAAAGAGGTCACTATTTAAAAAAGGCTTTATTTTGGCTAGCTGCCTGAGGTGGAAGAAGCTGTTTTTAACAACTGCCTTGGTCTGGCTGTCCAGATGCACTGCACCACTCACTCTACGGCATAATAGGGAAAGTGGTGGCGTCTAATGAGGGAAAAAAGCGTTGAAAAAAGCGAGTTTGACACTTAAACCTACAGGTAAGGTGATTAAATACCTGGGTATGAGCGACTGAAGTCACTTTTAGCCTCAGGTTTTGACTAAAACCAGAAAAAAATCATCCAACATTTCCGCCAAGGTTCACATCATTCAGCCACAAAGGTCTTTCACATAAGTGCAACAGCCCTGAACACTTCGCTCTCTCACTCCTGATGTGTCTGAGAGTCACTTTTTACACTCAGGAGGGGGCGAAGATTGCTTTCTTGAGCAATCTGACATTCACACCCACTTCCTGCAGGGATTGGTCCGGTGTGTGGGGGAGCGAGAGGAGCCAGGCTTCACATTTCTCTTAACAATCCCTCTATTTGTCTTCTAGTAACAACTTTCTCTGTCACTTTTCAATCGTACGACACTTTGAATCTCACCCAGGAGAGACAACGGCGCCATTAAACTCATATGCAAACAGTACAGCGTCTCCCCCGTACATTGACCTCTGCTTAAAAAAACTAAAATCACAGCCCATTCATTTGGCCTTTCTTTCGTGCTGTGCAAAGAAAAAGCAACCTCTTGATCCAGATATCTCACCATGACTCGCACATGCACGTGCACGTTGTGGCATGACCACCAAAACAGAAAGATATGGACACAAGAACAAACAGAACTGGAAGCAGATTTTATTTTTATTTATGGATATTTTACAATTCACTCCCCTTTCAAACTGTATTCTTGTTTATTAATAACAACTTTTTTTTTACTGTCATATAGTATTTTATACCTGTTTACTTTATTCTCTTATTTTTTTATAACTATAATGATCATATAAAGATGTGCCTTTACCTCACTGGTGGACAATTAAAGACAGCCACGCAAAAACTGCGGCATGTGTACGGCTCCTTATGGGTACTGCAATTTGTGAAGTCCCGGAGCGGCGTTCTGGTGCTCTCCTTCAGCTCTAAACCCCTGTCAGATGAGACATATACCACGTGATGACACGTTACCCCCACGGCCACGGCGGTCGTAAGGATCGTGGCCACTCTAGTCAATGGGTGCTATTCCACCACACGCGCCGCGTTACGGCTCAGACGCGTCCCAGAAGCGTCCCAGAAGCGTCCCAGACGCGTCCCAGAAGCGTCCCAGACACGTCCCAGACACGTCCCAGACACGTCCCAGACGCGTCCCAGAAGCGGCTCGGCGCAGCGCTTCTCTAAAATTAGGATGAATCCTATTTTTGCCGCGGCGCAGCCGTAACGTAAGGTCGGGCAGGCAGCCCCCCCTCGCAGGAAGTGGAAAGGTGAGCATCCGGGCCAGGCCCATCCCCCACATATACTAATTTAGCAGACCCCCCTCCTTCAACACAACACCTCCACTACGATACGCACAATGGACGTCGAGGTTTTCATCATGGAAGTGGAAAAACACACTATTTTATATGATGTAACCAAAGCTTACTACAAGGACAACATCAGAAAGGACAAGGCCTGGTTTTTAGTCGCTGCAGTTTGTGGAGTGGAAGGTAACAACTACATATTAATGTGTTCAAGTTAATTAATACTCGTAGGTACAGTCAGACCCGGCGGCAGACATACGTCTCTGGGCGGGCATTTGATTTACCAGGGCGGGCCCAACCCTAAACTTACATTTCCCGGGAAATCTCGAGATGTGTCAAGGGGTTAAGTTGTCATAAGGCTGTTGACGGTCTTATTATAGACTACATCCATTGGTTGGTTTTGTGGCACATTTGTAACGCTGTGCCAACTTGGGCAAGCACGCAGGCAAACTTGAGCGCACACAGGGTGGAGATGTGGAGTGAGGTTGAGCAATGGAGAGAAAGGGAGAGAGAGAGATTGAGCGAGGCAGAGAGCGTGTGCAGTGGTCTACTTGCGCACAGAGCAGGAGTTTGTGAGAGAGCCGGCTTGAGAGTCAATTTCTCTTCAAAATATAATTGATTGCCAGCCTCCCTTGTCCCTGGCTGGCTGGCTAGCTCGTTGGTAACGTAACTGATGTCTTCTAATGTGCCTGCATCTGGCGCTGAGTTGCCATATTCCTTTCAAGTGTATAAGTGTGAACCACTTCCTGATATCCATTGTTGCAGATAAATATAAACGATAATAGCCAAACTAACCTAGCAAGAGTAAACTGACAGGCTGCTGTGCCGCATCTCACTCAAAAACCCACACGACTCAACCCAGCGAAAAAACAGTCTCGCGCGCAGCCTTTCATTCAGAATTTCATAGCAACAAAAAAAAAAGGTATTAAACTAATCTTTCAACATAGTTTAAAACAAAAAATAAATATTAGGACAAAGCCCTACAAATAACAACAAACAGAGTATTTTTGTTGGGTAATCTCTGGTAGGGCTAACCCATACAGTGGTGGGGCTCACATCAGTATTTGCAATGTAATTACATACACGCTCCCGTTGACAGTGAAACGCCACGCGTGAGGTTTAGATTATTTCCCTGTCTCAATCCAAATTGAACTGTATGAAATAAAAAGGCACATTTGTCTTGAAGTAAATAACAAGAGATTTTTTGAAATACTAAACATAAAATACACATTCTGGTACTCTCTTGAGAAGAAAAATAAATAAATCTATTAGGCCTTCTACACGACATATTTAAAAAAAATGAATGCCATTTTAGTTTTGTGTTACTTTGTTCTGAAAGCTGAACCTGCTGCTCCTCACAGAGAGAAGAGGGAAGAGGCTGTGAATGACTTTACATTGTGGATAAGGGTGGATAGCCCCATTGTTCTGTGTGTCAAAATGAAAGACAGCCCACACACCTATCAATCATCAAAATCAACACGTAATGTTGTATCGATGTATAGAGATGTACTACAGCAAAAGTATTCTCCGTCGGGACTTCCTGCAACAACACCACGTCGTTATCGTGATTCTGATTGGCCAGAAGACATTATCAAAGATGTTCTATTGAGAAGACGATCACTACGTGACAAAAGTTTTCAAACCGTTTCTAGTCTTCGGTATTTACTGCTGTCTGTGCAATTTACTCCGCGCGAGTTGGCGGACTTTATTTGGCTTACTTTAAAATCATTTTTCATGGTGGGGCTAAGCCATTTCTTGGTATGGCTGTAGCCTACCCCAGTATACCCTGGCGCCGCCACTGAACATAATAATAAAACAATTAAAATGTTGTATTCAGCCCTGATTAAAACACCGGGCCCAAATCCTGGATGGGCGGGCCCAAATCCTGGATGGGCGGGCCCGGCCCCACGGGGCCCGCCCATGACGCCGGGTCTGGGTACAGTACAGAGCCATTCACTAGGTTAACATCTTGTGAAAGTCGTTAAAAAACTGTTCAGACGCTACGCTCCTGAAACGCTTCTGGGACGCGTCCGGTGGGTTATGGCGCTGGAGGAGGTCGGACTAAAACCGCGGCGCAGCCGTAACTGGGGGTTAGGCTCGTGTTGTGTTCAAGAACCCTGACCTTGGCCAGGAAAAATAGGCACTTGCTTGTTCAGTTATTTTGCGGTCTAGATTTCTTAATTTTCTTTCTTTTCTGCGTGTTTATAAATCACCTCGAGGGCCGTTCCAAATGGTCTCACGGTCCGTATACGGCCCGGAGGTTCCCTATGGGCTCAGAACAGTCTCATAATACACACATGCACACAGAAGGATCCACACTTGTGTTTTTCAATGCACACACAAATGTGTTCCGTTTCATACACATGTAAATAAAATCCAAAAACAGAAAAAAGTCTTACATATGTATTTTTGATCCTCACATATTTGTTTTCCGTTTAAATCCTCTGAACCTGCACACAAACCGCTTTCTGTGCACGGATCGCTGTGCATTCGTGTGTGCGTTTTTTTAGACTCCCCTGACGGTCAGCCGATTGGTACTTGTAATTTTTTATATCTATAGCCAATCAGATGTCTCCTCAATTCTAAGCCAATCACATGAGCGCGCCCCCACGAGGGTAGATTTCTTGCGTTCATCACGTAGCGCTTCTTGTACGCATTTTGCGCAGTCTGGAGCTGACAGGTCCATGGAGCCTGCCTGCAGGCGCTAATGTCAGGACACCTCCACTTTCCGAACAGGAAATGCACGCAAATACAAGCCTTTATATTATTAAGGTACAGTGCCACTTTCTGAACCATTGATGAATGCTTGTGTACACAAAAACAGCAGGCAAAACCGTTTTAAATGTGTGTTTCCTGTGTGGTGAATACAGCTGCTTTATTTATGTCTGCATGAAGTTGTTGTGAGTGCGGAGGGAGCAGCTACAGGTTAGCTTAGCCGAATCGATCAGTGCACTACGAAGCCAGTGCTAGACAGTGAACTGTCAACGGGGGGGGGGAGCCCCGCCGGTCATTACCGGCCGATACTCACTCTTAATAGTTTGATCGGTGCTCTCTATAAAGGCCGATCAGGAGAGCTGGATCTGATCGATATGGACATAAACGCGAGTGAAGTTTAACCGGACACGAGAGAGAGATCAGATCAGCTGCAGAGTCTGACGGAGATACGCAGCTCTGCATAATCACCTGAAGCTCCGCCCTCTGTTTAGCGAGCTGACCGGACAGCGCAAAATGCGTATATGAAGTGCCATGAACGCAAGAAATCATACCCTCGTGGGGGTGTGCTCATGTGATTGGCTTAGAATTGAGGAGACATCTGATTGGCTATAGATAGAAACAATTACAAGTACGAATCGGGTGAGCGTCCGGGGACTCTCAAAAAACCCACACACGAATGCACAGCGCTCCGTGCACAGAAAGCGGGTTGTGTTTGCAGGTGCAGGGGATTTAAACGGAAAACAAATATGTGAGGATCAAAAATACATATGTCAAACTTTATTCTGTATTTGGATTTTATCTACATGTAGATAAAATGGAACACATGTGTGTGTGCATTGAAAAGCACAAGAGTGAATCCTTCTGTGTGCATGTGTGTATTATGAGACTGTTCTGAGCCCATAGTTCCCCTGGTCTAGTCCCTGCTGTAATAGAGACTGAAACAGCCCGGTGACCTTGATAACTAATGCGGACAGTTGGTGAGTTTGATTTCTCCAGTAAAATATCCAGTCATAACTAATGTACCCGCTGGAGCAAATAGAGTTGTACGTATACGATCATTTGTTGTTTGAGTCTACTGTCTGGGAGTGATGGAGTATCGTGACCTTAGCAGATGAGCGCTGATATTTGGGGCGACAGCCTGTCATTTTCTATAACGCCAGCTCCATTTGATGAATGGCTTCACTCTTTGGGCAGCCAGACTTCTTCTGGGGACGGCCTTGAACAAATAAAGCCGTCCAGCAGGTCCAGATATCAAATGGATGGACTGCTCCTCACTTAACTCCCTGGTTCTGGGTTAATACAGTAAATGTAGATTCATGACTGGTGGCTCTGTATCCTTGACTTCATCTGCTCTCAGTCATGGCTCCACTTTGCCTGCACACATTTCCATAAATGACACTAAAGAAGAAATATGAAGGGAGACTTTCCTTTCTCCTCATCCTTGCTCCCGCTGATGCTGCCCTCTCATGAATCTTATAGGACCGGAAGCCCCAATGGCTTTGTTCTTCTCAGAGCAAACAAGAAGTTCACTGAAAAGCAATAAATTCACACGAGAGAAAGCCATACCTGAAATAAACTCTGGTTCCCACTCTCCGGATTAATCCTGGGTAAGATGAGGGATACTTTATGAGCTCAGAGATTTAATCAAGCGACCGTAATATTCGCCTGGAGCCTGCAGAGTTTAAATAACAAACTCTTCCTTAGGGCAACGAATAGCCTTCAATGGGTGAGTAATAACACTCCTGAATTTGCCTCCAGCATCTCAATAATTTACTGTAACTCATATTAAATCCCTCCACAGCCTGCAGCCGCTGAATAATCAAACCCTTCCTTCAGCACTGGGCATGTAAATAACCAAAGCATGCAGATATTGCAGTGTAATGAGCTGAGACACTGGTCACCGAGTTCAAGGAAAATAAAATGTGATTACCTGTCCATCATGTCACCCCTCATGAAGTTTAATCACAGGACAACGGGGCAGAAGCTGTCTGAATATTAATATGTTTCACCTGACTCTGACTCACTAACCGCTGTTTGGATCTGACTTTCAGGCAAGTTTCAGAAAGTAAACTGACATCAAAGTTTACATTTCATTAGTTGCGAGTTTGAAAAGTGGTGATTCGGAGAAACCAGTGAGTCACTTAAAACGCCTAAGTGAGGGTGAAAATGCAGATCAGCACTTTCAGACACACAGCGGGGGTGCAGTGGTATTATCTGTCATTAGGCTAGGATTAAAAGTAATTTAGTGTTCTTCAGATTATCTGTCATTAGGCTATGATTATAGCACGCTCCAGTGACTCGAGACCAGCTCGGAGCGGAGATAAACACCTCAGGAAATACTGATGAGAGAAAGGAAAGTGAACTTGAAAATGATGACGGAGAAAACGGCTTTTTCTGGCTGATACCGCTGCTCTCTAAACTGTCATTATCTTCTAGTAAATGCAGGGTTTCACATTTGGCAATACACGATTGAAACAAGTATAGTGTTCATTTGATAAGGCAGTTGACGTCATCAAATACAGACTGTGACGATATCAACCTTGACTATCATTGACGAAAACAAACTGGATTAAAATGTAGTTAAAAAACTTCGAAATGAACTCAATTTACTTTAGTCACGCTTTATTGGCATGACCATATCAAAACACAGAATTGCCAAATCACATTGTAAAAGGCGCTAACAGTAACAGTGCCATGTTAACAATATGATGTCGTGTACATTCAGGGAAGAAGCGGAAGATAATTGAATATATATGTGTACAATATAATTGTATTGTATTGTATATAATCAAATCAAAATTATATTGAAAGTGTGTAGAAATATGTGTATGTCCACATTTTGGTAATATGGTGTGTGTGTGTGTGTGTGTGTTTGTGTGTGTGTATGTGTGTGTGTGTGTGTGTGTGTGTGTGTGTGTGTGTGTACATCTCTCTCTCTAACACACAACACACACACACTATTAAGTACTCCATGTATTGTCTTCTCACAGTTGTTAGCGTAGCTCCAGCTAGCTACGCTTCTTCGTAGATATTCTGGTATAGGTCCCAAGGAGAACCGTTCAAATTTACAACTAAATATATGAATGAAAAACCTGTGTATGTGTAACCTAATAGTGTTTGTTTATGGCCAACAACGCCCTTTAGTGCCACGGCTTTGTCTGAATTGATATTGTTTAATCACTGCTGTTGAAAAGTTGATATCACAGCTTTGATTGGTCACACCTGATTTGAGCGTTACAGCAAATAAACTGGAAAGTCCATTGTCTCTCGTAAATAGAGGTACAAAGCAGCTCCACTTACAGATTCTGAATCATTGTGTGCGGAGAAACACAAATATCGAACCTCTCAGGATGTATTTTAGCTTGAATTCTCTCTGATGAATAGCTTGAGCCAGACCTTGCCCCCGGCGCTGGAAACAAATGAAATGTGGGGAAAAGAGGCGGCGATTATTAAGTGAATGATGTACTTTGGGCTCGTTGGGGAATAAATGGCTGAAGGACAACCTTTCGCTTTCAGGAAACTGAGGTTTGTTTCTGGGTTAAGGATTTTAAATAGCATTTTCTCCTCTGGGTTCAAAAGCTTTTTCCTCGAGGTTTTAATTTGTCTCTCTGCAGCTTCTGATGGCAATGCTTTGGATGTCCTCTCAATGCAAACCCTCAATGTGCTTTCCTGAATGGTGTAAAGCCTATTGGTTTGCCCATCCTTCACCTTTAAAGAGGTCATGTTTATCAATGCTTCCCTTTTATAGTCAAGCAAATCAGGCTGCAAACACATTCTCAATCCTTTCCTTATTTGACAATAAATAAAGAGTCAGACACCGATTCTGCCTTCAGTGTGATATATTGCAGGATTTGTTACGATTGTGTGTGTTTAGTTTTTCTTTTCCCAGCTTCATTGACTTATCTTTCCAATCGCTTTCTTCCCCGCAGAGAGCAGACTAGTCCTCTCCTTATCGATCCATCCTGAATCCCCCTTCGTCAATATCGACCTGAGTATCTATGTGCATCTGTTTAGTGATAAAAAAACCCTAAGGTACGAACACACCTTACGTGGGTAATGGTAACCTCATTGTTTGATTCTAATTGAAATCTGATGGCATGATTTCTAAATTGCATTATGGTATTAATAATGGACTTAGACTCAGAGCCTTTAGATTCAGATTTTTTTTTTTTTTTGTCCTGTCACAGTCCATTTTTTGTTTTATTTATTTATTTTTTGTTTTGTCTGTTTTTATCCTGTCGGACTCAAATCACACTGTTGTCATCCTAACTTGTTTGCCAACTGCTATTGCGTTGTCTGTCTGGCTGTTTGTTGATAAGAAACTAAAATAAAAAGTTTTTTTTTTTAAATCTGATGGCATGATAGCGGCTGTCGGCGTGGCAACAATGTGGAGATCGATAAACTGAATTAATGATATCCCTATTCTGGAATCTCCTAAGAGCAGTTTGGTGTACAGCATGCAGGACAGGCATGGCGAAAGCAACAGGGCTTAAAGCTGCATTAAATACACCTTTTTTAAATAATAACATTAGTTCAAATTGTTATATAGTGTCAAAAAGGAGGTGCTTGTACTCCGCATAGAATCATCACCTGACACTAAAGTTTTTCCGTATCAGCGATTTTTAGCTTTTTTTGGTTTACCTTACCACTGCTTTACTGTTTTGCTTCACTATAATTGGAAGTTAGACAATGTTAGCTGCTAGTGAACACAGTGGAGCATTTAGCAGCTGAAGACCCAGATATTGAGGAGTTGGAGGAGACCAAAAGCGGAGCTAAAAGAGAGTAAATATTAGACATAGTTTCATGAGGTGGACTGAAACACGACTCCAAATGAATGCAATTTCACTCGTAGATACAATTTAAAACGTGAAGATTATTTATTTTTATATATATATATATATATATATATTGCACCACATTGTAACTAATCTATCTACTGTCACTTTTCACATTGAACATGTGCTCTTCTATTAAATAAACTAAACGCTTTCATTTTAAGTTGTGAGTTTAGTGTTTTTGACGCTAAGAAACACTGACGCATTAATCAATAATGCGTCAGTGCCCCCACCCCCCCCCCCCCGCTCAGGCAGCACCCCCCAGAGCAGTAAACCTAGGGGAAACACTGACATGTCTTACCTGAGAATATATCATTAGCACTAAAACATTCCATTAAAGACAGGAAATGGTAATTTGTGTTTGGGGATTTCATACATGAACAATTTTAGTTAATTATAGGTTTGGCTTCACAGAATCAAACAGCAAGAGCTTCTTTCAAGACCACCTTGCAATGTTCAGCAATCCCACACAGACGGATTCATCGTGATAGACGTGGGAGACGTTGAACCCACAGGAGCCTCTTCAGAAGCCCTATTATAATGTGAACAACCGGGAACAGCACACTGTGACATTGTTCTGTCTCTCATTACTTTATCACAATCAGTCTATCCACCTACACACACACACACACACACACACACACACACACACACACACACACACACTGTGCATCGGAGAAGTGCTGCGAAAGATCTTGAGAGGCATTCTTAGAAATGAAGTGTACAGTCGTTGACTTTTCTTCGCTTAAGCAGGAACTTCTAGCAGTTTTATATTCATGCATAAAGTGCAAGATGAATAAACTGTGATGATGTGTTTTCCAGCTGAAAGATAATTGGACTTCAATCTTTTGGAGAATTAAGTTGAGAGTGAAATTATTTTTTAACTATTTTGTTCTTCCCACGCCTTCTGGGGCTGCTTGGGAGTCAAAGGCATATTGCACCAGTCTCACATTGTCAAACTCACAATGGATTCTCAATAAAGGATCAAAATCTATTTCTATTTGATGCATTTCCTTCTCCTTATCAAAACCTAGAGCTTACATTAACCACAATGCAACGCTGGACGCAGGCAGGTTGTACGGAGATATAGGCGTGTTATGAAAGTAGCAGAAAATTCCCCTTTAAAGTTAAATGTAGGTTTATTTTTAAAGCATGCATGGTTACCGTTAACTTGGCTATGATTAGCAACATGCCCCCTTTAATTGGTCTATTTGTCTTAATTATTCTTATTACATTTGTATTTATTCATTAATTATCTTTTTCATGTATTATTTTCACTATTTTCTCTTTTACTGAGTGGATTATTTTTTGTTATATTTTTGATAATTTTATTATATTCATCATTTTGACCTACTTGTATTCAAATGAATCATGTATCATGTACTAGGGCTGTCCCGAATACCATTTTTCGGGCTCCGGATATTCAGTAGTAATCAGCAGCGAATAGCTTCAACATGTATATTTCGGGTAATTCATTTTGTTATTCTACAGTATTGTTTTTTTATAGTTATTTGTTAATGTAACCCAATTTGTGTTCTTTGAAATTGAAAAGGATATCGCATTGTGTTTATTACTTTCGCAGTTGTATATGTCTTAAGTTAAGTAATTTGGCTTGGCTTCCTATCTTGTATAGACATGCTTTTACTTTGAAGGAGAGTTAGCGCTGTTGACAGGAAGCCGTTGTTGCTATGGAAACAACGTGACGGAGATTAACGGAGAAAAAGTAATATCTACATATAAAGACGGAGAAAGTACACGATAACGTTTATGGTTAAAGGTGGGGTAGGTCATTTTGGAGAAACCAGCTCGAGTGAGCTAGAATTTGAAAATACACAACCGGAAAAAATCTGCCACTTCCTCACAGAGCCCCTCCTCCAACACACGAACGCGCACATGACCAATGAGGGCACGAGATAAGTTTGTGCCCAGATGGAAGGCTGACATGCAGGTAGGCCATCCAGTTACTTTAGCCGGCTCAGATGATTGGTCGTGCTTTTTACAGCGCCACGGCTTCCACAGATTACATTTTTAATGGATTTGTTGTCAAAGCTCTTCAGATATTCATTGCTATCGGGATGTTAAGAGCATTCCATGGAATATAACAACAAGTGTATCTCGAGCCGGTTTCTCAAACTGACCTACACCACCTTTAAGTGTTAGCACCCCCCGAAGAGGCACAAGCTCTAACGTTGATATTGGAGTTTTCAATACATTAAAAAAAAAGAATATCCGAATAACGAAATTGAAATATTCAGATATTCGGGTGCAGCCCTATCATGTACGCACGCTGCATGTGTGCTAATACATTTGAATTGAGTTTAATTCAATTATTGTGTGTTTGTTTTTTGTTGTGGACCACATTGTTGAATCAGCTGCATCCTGTCTATGAAAAGTGTTTCATTATTATAACTAAAGGATGCATTATGTCAGTGGGGGTATTGTGTAACATTTTGTTCCGTTTCAGTTTATATCCCTATCAACATAAACAGTCAAATATGATTAAAGGTATTTTGCATCTTGACCAGGCTTACCACCAAAGATACTACTCCAAAAGTAATGCACTGAAAAGCAATGACAAAAAACTCAAAGTGCATTTCTTTAAGTCAACTAAACAATAATGCTTGCATCCCAACACGTCTCAAGGCCGATGTGTACTTCGGACCACACCGTGTTTAAAAGTTGAGCAGCAGTTGAAACCCAAAGCAGCAAAGTAATCAATTTCTGCATCTGGGGAAACCCACCAGCGAACAATACAGCAAAGCTAATTAAATCCAGTAATTAATAGAAACAGACATTCAGAATACCGCAGTGCTCAGAGGAAGCGTGAAATACATCAGAAGAAAACACGTTATAAGACAGCAAAACTTTCTGAGGGCACAATTAGAGACGCAGCAGAGAAGCAATAAACAGCCAAAGCCAGAAGAAACACACTCTGATGAAAGAAAGCTCTCATGCTGTATGGTGTTCGGGGAAGGTCTGTTAAACACTCATTTTCAGCCTCAATTGAATCTATTTTATAACACCGAATATTTGACTCTCGGCATTGGGAAACGTTCAAATACACATTTATATTGTCTAGACAGCCTTTGCGTGAAATCACTTACATGTGATTATAGTAGGGCTGCTTAATCGCAATTACGATTTTGGCTTGCAACGATTATGAAAACAACATAATCGAAATAAAACAATTTTTTTTTTTTTTTTTTCTTGGTTTTTCAGTTGAATTATTTAAGGTTCAGCGTAATCAACTGTTCAAAACACACTGTTCACATTTTTTTTTTCAATAAATGGATGTTTTCAAAGTAAATGGATAATCGTTTTTAATAATCGTGATATCAATTATTGACCCAAATAATCAAGATTATGATTTTTGCTATAATAACCTGGATTATAGTCCAAATATGTATTTCAAATTACAATTTAAAGTATTTCAAACTCACGGCACAGAATTACATTTCTCATTCTGTCAGATCTCATTCTGTTTTACATGGATATGCGTTTTTAGCGCACCTTTATGTCACCTGCCCTATTGCTCCTATATGTTTCTGTTTATGTCTAAATGATACAGAATGTTGTTAGAGGAGCTTTGGATTTAAGATTTGTTTCATGCCGATGACAATAAAGCCTTAGAATATTGAATCTTGAAAATGCACTATGACTAATGGCTAGGGATGGGTATCGTTAAGGTTTTAACGGTACTACTACTTTTATCGATACCGCTTATCGGTCCGGTCTTTTAGCGGTAGGGGAGACCAGGGACAGTTGTAACACGGGTCGGTTGTAACACCTTCAATATCTCCAATCACAAACAAGCTAGAGTGATGAAACTCACTCTGCACATGCGCAGTTAGATGGTAAGATCGCTGAGAGAAAAAGGAGCAATCAGGAAGGTTCACAGGGGGTGGAAGCAAGACTGGTGGTCCTGGGACGGTTGTAACGGGACGGTTGTAACATGGCACATTTACAATGATGGCTCATTTGCTTGAATGATCAATTGTTCATTCAAGCATACAGTTGTATTGTTGGTTGGTGTGCATTGTCCCTGTAAGAATAAACAGAATATAATACTGTACAGTCGGCCTAAAGAGTGTGTGTGTGTTTACAGTATGTCAGAAAGAGGAAGACAGACAGGGGAGTGCCCTTGCTCTGCTGCAGGAGGGCCTCAAATGAAGTTGAGAAGGGCAAATCATTCAGGGTGTGGCAAAGTCCCTGGATATATGCCATGTCACCCTGTACCATACAAAGAGGCTGAGGTTGGAGCGTCAAGGATCACAAACACCCTCAAGAGTAGGCTACTGGACACCAAAGAAGGTGTTCTCAACAGAGCAGGAGATGCTTTTGAGAGACTACCTGATGGAGGCAGCTGATTTATATTATGGTCTCAGCTCAAAGGAGGTAGGTCCACATAATTAAGGTAGAAGCACCTCTCAGAGAACAGTTTAATCCTTCACAGAGGATGATGCTGTGTGTGTTATCTGTTATCCTGTTCATTGCTCATTGTTTGTGGGGGGATGTGTGAAACCCCATTCAAATCTTGTTGCCTTAGAATTTGACAGCGTTCCCTATTTGTTGTCCGTTATTAACATGTTACAACCGTGCCTGGCATGTGCCTCAACTGTCCCTGTACACAAGTCGTAACAGTTGAGTTTTTAAAAAAAAATACATTTTCCAACCTGTACTTATTTAATAAAAACATCTGAAATACATTGTTTCAGTAGCTGACATATTGATAATGTATAATATAGCAAAATGGCTATCCTATTGTAAATGGTTTTTTACTTATTGGGGAAAAACCCAAAAAGTGTTGCAACTGTCCCTGGTCTCCCCTACTTTTATCGGTTCATTTGGGGAAAAAAATAAGGTAAACTAACTAAACAAATTGTGAACAAAACTAACATTGCTTTTTATTTATCAAATCAAATCAAGTTTTATTTATATAGCACATTTATAAACGATTTTTGGTCGAGCCAAATAATACATATATATAGTACATATAATAAAAATAGCCTACAGAGACACTTTACAGGAAATACAACAACACAGATTGTTCAGAATATCAGTATGAGAAAAACGACACCCTCTATCCTTAGATTTAAATTAAATAAATAATATTTCACATCAAAAGAAACAACAATGTTTTAACAAATCGTATTAAATAATCTGAAGACAGAACTGTAAACAGAATAGCTGAAACTTTAACAAACTAAATAACTCTGTTACCTCTAATCATTAACCCATGTTTGTATAATGTAGTTAACTCCGTGTGTTGCTGCTAGCATACAGAACACCTGACGTGGAAACGTTACTCGTGGATGGGGTTACAGAGCTGCTAGAAAGACAGTGGAACCCGGTGCATTCCTCCGTCTGGATGTGGAGCACTTTTGATACATGTTTAGAGAAATAGCTCGTGTTACCGCCCTCACACGCTAAACTCTTATTGCACTTTAGGCAACGAGCATTCTCCACATCGAGATGCGTAAAGTGTAACCACCTCGGAGCGCGTTCTCTCCGCCATCTCCTCCGTGTGTGTGTGTTGCTGCATGTAGCAGCTGTGTGTGTGTGTAAACTGACCAGCCCCCTCGCAAGCAGGCGGGGGAGAGATATCGAAAAGACTAAAAAGACGCATTTTGTAGTCTTGTTGCGTATTAGAAATGGAGTTGGCGACACTAAAACTGCAATATAATGTTTGTGTAGCAATAATACATATACTGTACATATATTTTTTACATGTCTCCAGTGCCGATAAAAATACCGTTAACGTCGGAGCTTAACGGTACCACGGTCTTTAATAATTCAGCCCCGGGGCCCGTTTAATACCGGGGCTCGGTACCCATCCCTACTAATGGCCAATCAAATCCCCTGGCTGTCTATACACTATCTGGAAGAATAAACACCCCTAAACAACAAAAAACATGAGACATATTTGCTAAAAGCTTTTGCAAACCTTTAAGAAATCATTTGGTTTATGCTCCTTGAACAACTAACTAAGCAAAATGAGTAAGAGAAACAAAATGCTGCTTCTGGTGGCTCAAAAGCCAGAGCGAGATGAACTGGCGATAAACTGAGAGAAACTCAACTCGCAAAAGAGGAAACATAAAAGAAAGCTAAAAATATTCCCATATTCAGGTGTATATCAGTATGTAGTGTCTCTACTTTAAAGAGTCCTCTCCTGCTGATGTTCAGGTGTATATCAGTATGTAGTGTCTCTACTTTAAAGAGTCCTCTCCTGCTGATGTTCAGGTGTATATCAGTATGTAGTGTATCTACTTTAAAGAGTCCTCTCCTGCTGATGTTCAGGTGTATATCTTATTAATATAATATAATATATGTTATTAATTGTAAACACCTCCCTTAGCTCAGGATGTGTCCCTGCTGCCTTCAAACATGCCGTGGTTAAGCCATTACTTAAAAAGAAACATCTCGACCCCTCTTTTCTCGAAAATTTTAGGCCCATTTCCCAGCTACCTTTTTTATCAAAAGCCCTGGAGAGAGTGGTCTACGCCCAGCTGCAGTCTTTTTTAACCACGCATGGAATCCACGAAAAGTTTCAGTCTGGCTTCAAACCCATGCACAGCACTGAAACAGCCCTTTTAAGAGTTTTTAATGATCTGCTCCTAGCCGCCGACTCAGGTAGCCCAGCTGTCTTGGTGCTGTTAGACCTGACAGCTGCTTTTGACACTGTGGACCATAGCATCCTGTTGTCACGGCTTGAACAGTCCGCTGGCATCACAGGCTCTGCCCTTGCATGGTTCAGGTCCTACCTGACAGACCGTAGCTTCGCTGTGCAGCTAGGTGCCTTCTCCTCTGCAAAAGCCCCTCTTACCTGTGGGGTTCCCCAAGGCTCGATTCTGGGCCCCATCCTTTTCTTACTGTACTTACTACCCCTAGGCTCAATTCTCACAAAACATAATATTCCCTTCCACTGCTACGCCGACGATGTACAGATATATCTCCCTCTCGAAGCAAGTGTCACACACTCATTACAACAGTTGATGGACTGCTTAACTGAGATAAAATCCTGGCTGAGCAAAAACTTTCTAAACCTCAACGAAAGCAAGACTGAGGTCATCTTTTTTGGACCCCAACCTCCAGCCTCCCAGGTTGATATTCTAGGCTCCCTCCAACAAAACATCCTCCCCTCAGTCACGAACCTTGGGGTGACCTTCTCCAGTACTTTTAAATTCGACAAGCAGGTCAGCAGCGTAGTCAAATCCTGCTTTTTTAAAATAAGACTTTTGGCCAAAACCAAGTCGTATTTATCTTGTAAAGACCTGGAAAGGGTTATTAACGCCTTTGTGACCTCGAGACTGGACTACTGCAACGCTCTGTATATGGGTATGGACCAGGCATCAATTAAACGCCTGCAGCTGGTCCAGAACGCAGCTGCACGTTTGCTGACTGGCCATAAAAAGCGTGACCACATCACCCCAATTCTGGCCTCACTGCACTGGCTTCCAGTTCGGTACAGAATTGATTTTAAAATCCTTTTATTTGTTTTTAAAGCACTAAATGGGCTGGCTCCGGCCTATATAGCTGAACTCCTCCAGCGCTACACCCCAGCCAGAGCTTTAAGGTCTGCTGACCATCTGCTGCTGGTAGTGCCCAAGACCAGGCTCAAAACCCGAGGGCACCGAGCCTTCGCAGCAGCTGGCCCCAGGCTCTGGAACACTCTGCCCCTCCACGTGAGGTCGGCCCAGACCCTAGGGGTTTTTAAATCCACACTTAAGACTCACTTCTTCTCTCAGGCCTTCTAGTCAGAGCGGAGCACGACTCCTGACTATTCCCTGTGTTTGTTTTATATCTGTTGTAAACTATTGTCTTTTATTGTGATTTTAAGTGTTTTTAATGCATGTACAGCACTTTGGCTCGACCAAAAATCGCTTTTAAATGTGCTTTATAAATAAAACTTGATTTGATTTGACTTGATTTGATATCAGTATGTAGTGTCTCTACTTTAAAGAGTCCTCTCCTGCTGATGTTCAGGTGTATATCAGTATGTAGTGTCTCTACTTTAAAGAGTCCTCTCCTGCTGATGTTCAGGTGTATATCAGTATGTAGTGTATCTACTTTAAAGAGTCCTCTCCTGCTGATGTTCAGGTGTATATCAGTATGTAGTATCTCTACTGTAAAGAGTCCTCTCCTGCTGATGTTCAGGTGTATATCAGTATGTAGTGTCTCTACTTTAAAGAGTCCTCTCCTGCTGATGTTCAGGTGTATATCAGTATGTAGTGTATCTACTTTAAAGAGTCCTCTCCTGCTGATGTTCAGGTGTATATCAGTATGTAGTGTCTCTACTTTAAAGAGTCCTCTCCTGCTGATGTTCAGGTGTATATCAGTATGTAGTGTCTCTACTTTAAAGAGTCCTCTCCTGCTGATGTTCAGGTGTATATCAGTATGTAGTGTATCTACTTTAAAGAGTCCTCTCCTGCTGATGTTCAGGTGTATATCAGTATGTAGTGTCTCTACTTTAAAGAGTCCTCTCCTGCTGATGTTCAGGTGTATATCAGTATGTAGTGTATCTACTTTAAAGAGTCCTCTCCTGCTGATGTTCAGGTTCATATCAGTATGTAGTGTCTCTATGGTAACATGTCTCCACGCTTTAATGTTCAGAAAGCGCTTTATTTTTGTCATAATGCCTGTGCTGCAGCACCTCTTTTCACCCTCTGTCTGAAACCAGAGCCCAGTCTGCTCTGATTGGTTAGCTGGCCGGCTCTGTTGTGATTTGTCAACCGCTTAGAGATGTCCCGCCCTACAATGTGTTGGAGCGCTAGCCAACAGAAGCATGAGTGTTACATAGTGATGTCACTATGTTCTGGATGTAAACAAAGGAGTTCAATTGAGGCTTTTCAAAAGCATAAAAGGGACCCTTTAAAAAAGATATGCAATATTGTTCACTGTGTTGTCCACACCGATTAAAACATGCTGTCAAATCGCCTTACTTAGCATATGGGTATTGAGTTATTAGGTCAGTGACCTTAGACCAGCAAAGTGATCATTTGAACCAATGTGAGGGAAATCCCTCTCGAGAAAGCATTCATTGTAATGGGACGGATAGACAGCCCAGACACTTTTCCTTTAAGGCGAGACACGGCAGGCAGAAACATCGTTTTTCAAGTACTGGTCAATTTTGAGATTTTGTGCTATTTTGATTCCATAACATGTTTTCTTTCAGGCTTTTGGAAGGAAAACGTACAAAATACACATTTAAGTGTTTATTTTACTATAGTTTGTCTATTTGCGTCTGTAGATTTCTCCTAAATCCACCAAAAGTTAGCATTCTAACGTAACATAAAGTACCGCGACCGCTGTGTGCACCATGTCAACAGAGATATCGTTGGAAAGCTCCGTCTCTCCTGCACAATCTCATCGGATCCAAATATGGTCATTTCCTTTGTATCAGCAACCAATCGTGAAAGCACAAAGGGGTCTTAAACCAAGAAACGAAATCTCATTGGCTGGTGTCAATTTCTGACAACGTGATTCGTTCAGATGCGTTACGTGGTGTGCTAAAACACTTCCTGTTTAGCTTTCCGCTAGAAATTGAAATCTCAAAATCGCAAAAGAACGGCGAAAAAAACGTTCACAGAGAAGACGACAACAATTGTCTCTTGCACGAAGCAAGGTTATACAAAAAACAAATGACCCCGAACATGAAATACCTTCACGGAGTGCGTCGATGCGCGAGCTGTCATCCAGAGAACAGGAGGGTTTAGCTAGCGCCTCACAGCAATCTTTAAAGGTCCTTTTCTCAAAATGAGTTTTTTCTCCTACTCTGAGTTCGAAATTTCAACTTCAGAAGCACGTAGATACACGAAACCTTCCAGTTATATTCCTATCAATATTATGAAGGCTTTTACAGAAGGGTTTGTTCATATATAATTCATAGCCTGAATTATACAACATTGTATGCCTAAAAACATGGCGAAAATGGATATTTTAGGGCTGTTGACAGTATTTTCTGATTTATTGAGTGATAAAAAGAGATATCCAATATCCCTTCTGTAAAAGCCTTAGATACTGATATGACTACAAAATGAAACAAGAATTTGGAACCTGGCTTTATCCAAAGTTCAGATTTCGATTCCTGAAATGTGTTAAAATATGTGCATATTTAATGAGATAATGGCTAATTTGCATATTTAAACATGCTATTTCTGAAAACTTGTAATACAAAAGACAATTGCCTTATTGTAAGACATTAACTGGAGAAATTTCTAGCTGATACCTTTAAGTTAAAAAAATTACCCTATTCACCTGGGGTGTCTTGCCTTAATCAAACCTTGGGTATCGAATGAAGTAAATAAACTGAATTTGCTTACAGGAAATGGTTGTTCTTTGATATACAAATACTAAATATGTTAAATGCCGGCAACTATTAAACAGTTTCACAAAAATACTGCAAACCCTATCAGCTGAAACCGTAAAAACCTTCAGACGAACAGCAGGGAAAGAGAGCAGCGGGAGGGAGCAGACAGAGAGAGGAAGATTCCTGTGCAAGGCATGTATGAAACAGGGAGAAAAAGAAGTAGGTGTAGAGACTGGAAAGGAAAAGAGGAAGAATTGGGAAGGAAGAGCAGCATGAGGGCAGAGATCAAGGCAAGAGAAAGAAAGTGGGAAGGAAAATAAATGGAGACGTGTGTGTTTGGAGGATAACGGAGGAGGAAAGAAGCTGACAACTGGAAGAGAAGGAAGAAGACGACTGAGAGTTAGATTCAGAAACAGCAGGGGGGGCGGAGCCAATCAGATGTTTGGTGAGGGGAGATGTAGATGTTTCTTTCATGGAGGAAGAACATATGAGTGACTTAATATAATGTCTTTATATCCACTCCTAGTTTCTAACGTATCCCCTCTTAGTTTCTCTGTCTGACTGTCGAGGCACTCTCTCTCTGTCTACAGCCGGCTGTTGTAGCAGGAAGATCGAACACCTTTTGCATAATCATGTTGCTTCGTTAATATTGAAATTTACTTTATTTTTAAGTAGCTTAAAGTTGTCTTATTTTACAGTTGTCTTATTTTACAGTATTACTATATACAGTGAAGATATACAGTGTTTTTCTTTGACATGTACATTTTCTACTCAGTCTGACAGCATGCATTTTGGGAGGTCCTCTTTAATTAATGAAAACAAACGTGAGTTATTAGCAAAGTAATGTAGTACCTGGTGGGGTTTAAGACAATACAGATGGGTGTAGGGAAAGATAAGAAAAGACAGAAGCAGAAGAAAAAGAAAAAAGAGTCAGGTAGAGAGAAGCGAGTGAAGATTGGGAAGAAGGGGAAAATGGAAATAGTATTGTGCACAGATTGACATCTTTAACAGCCAAAGCAGGAGAAAATGTGCCGAATGAAGAAACGAAAAAGAGCACAAGAAACAGCATGACAAGAGATTGGTGTGTCATTAAGGAGGAGAGTAAAACAGGGAAGGTATACAATACTTTTCCGCCATCTGTACATACATTTAATCACTGCTTTCTCTCCTGTCCGGTTTCTCTCCTCTTAGATTCCCCTCCTTTTCTCTCCTCTTTCAGAATTGAAGTATTAGTATACAGTAACTAAGTATAATGTATTTATGCTGTATTTATGCTGTATTTGTTCTTAAATGTCTTTTGGTTTTAATCTGTAAAGCCACACGACATATTTTGATGTAAAACATGAATTCAAATGCACTTATGAGGAAGATAATAAACCACAGAATCCAAACAGCAACCTCTCGGTCTCAAAACCAAGCCTCCAACCTGCACATCACCTTTCCTTCTGACCACCGGTTCACTCTCTGGGGTGTGTGAGCAAAACACCGTGGCTCAGTCCCAGGTTTCCCATCATGCTGCACTGAGCACCAAATTAACCAGAAAGACAACAGTGGATAAAACAAGAACTGGCTTCTAATTGTCATTTCAGCCCATAGAGGATAAACACACACAGCTGAGACCTTCTAAATGCCAATGTGAATCACAAGCCTTCTGTGTCCTAAAATGCAAAGCTTTCCAGCAGGAAGCAGGTGTTTAAAATAGTAAAATAAACTTAACAAGGAAACGACATCGAATCAAACTCAAACAAAAGACTCAGACGACACGTTTTACTTTAACGTTTCTGAAAGAATAACGATCTTGTTCGTTGTTAAAACAGATCCGGTTCTAACAAATGCGCATACATTGAATCATTATTCACATCAAACCGTATGTCTCCTCAACAACTCACGCGCAGTAACCCCCCCTTGAAAAACAGAAAAACTCTGCACTTTTTCCCAGACTGATAGACCGGGTAAATTAGACTTATTAATGAAATATAATTGCATTCAAAACATAGAAGCATTATATTTCTTCAAGGCGGTATGACAGAGACATGAAGCCCCAGTTCAGAGCCTCCCCTCCGGGTCCGGTCTGTCTCCCTCTCCCCCGGGGAAAGTAGAAAGCGCGCAGCCTGCTCACCTGCTCCGTGTGTCCCGGACGAGCTGCAGAGGAGCAGGGCGACCTGAGCGATAATCCCAGCGACTCTTGTAGTCCAAAGATCCATGATGAAGCGACGGGAGGCTGCAGAAAAACTGCTGGAGGAGAGAGACGGTCGACCTCTCCTCTACTGCTCCAAGAGAGATCTCCCCAAAACCCGGCTGAAGGACCAGAGAGAGGAGGGGGGGGGAGAGAGAGAGAGAGAGAGAGAGAGAGAGAGAGAGAGATGAGAGAGAGAGAGAGAGAGAGAGGAGAGAGCTAGAGAGGCGATAGCACGATAGAGAGAGAGAGAGCCTCTCTGAGAGAGGAGAGAGCTCTCTCTCGAGCTCCTCTCTCTCCCGATATTCGGAGTCTCTACCTCCGCCTCTCTCTCTCTCTTCTTTTAGGGTGTTTTTCTATGTGTTCACAGCTCCAACTTCACTGCACCTCCTCCTCCCCTTGTCGAATAAAAGCAGTTTCCAAGAAAACCTTCCGCAATGCCAATTCTCCAGTTCTCCATCTTCCACTGCGTGTGCTGCTGACAGGAGCTATTGGTCACCATTTAACCAGCCTAAAGGGCGATACATCCCGCGAGACAGGCTTCTGGCGCCAACACAATTAAGTTAGCTAGCACACTGTTTTTCAACCTTTTGAGCCATGGTAAACGTTTTACATAAAACAAATCTTGAGGTTAACAACCAACAAAGTTACTAAATGACACATTGAAGCCTAATACTGCATTATATATATATAAAATACATATGTATAGATCAATTAATGACAAGTCTCTCAATTGGGCTGTGGGATGAGCTCCAAAGTAGCTATAGCTTTGAGAGCTATATTTCCTTGTTTCTTAGTTTGTTTACACATGCAAACAAAAAAGTCCCTGTCCTTGTTTTGAGAGTGTTTCTTGTGATTACATTCAAGATTGATTGGCAACTAATATATATTTTTGGATCGTTTAAGTCACTGAGCTAGCCAACACCTTGCCTACTTATAACTTAACTTGTACTTTTTATTATCTGTGTATTTCATTTACCTTTAACCGAAGAGCTGAACAAATAGTTTTAGGCTTATTGTAGGATGACTTTACCCACTAACAAATATGAGGAATGGATATACATTACGTTTGAACATAAAGTCCTCCCTACATAATATGAATGACTATTTAGCTAGTTTAAAGGTGACCTATCATGCTATATTTAAATGATATAGTGTATGACCATACCTATATAAGGTATATTTATACATTTTATTTTCCAAAATACCAAACAGATCATTTTTTAGCCATGCCTCGTTTCGCTCATTTTCGCTTTATTCCAAACCTGCCTATGAAAATTCTGAGCAGCAGCTGACCACGCCCCCTGCAGAAGAGCCGGCGAGAGTCACGTTACCATGCTTGCTGTGTTTACGAGTGTGGAATACACATGTCATCTCAGAGCAATGCATGTGTTCAAGCATATTATCAATTTGATCCAGAAACTGAAGCAGCGGAGGTTTTGGTGGAGGTGCAAACATCTCAGTTGTCAGCAATGTGTGTTTCATGTGTTTTAAAAGCTCAGTTATTGACTTCTTTCTAAAGGGGTACATGTGCAACTTGCGCCACGATGCCTTCTGAACCGGAGCATGTGCTGCATGGAGATACCACACGTAACATTAGCTTCACTAAGTTGTCTGTTTAGAGAATACATTTTTCACATGTCATTCAATATATGTTTATCACACTAGGTGTAAAGACGGATGCAGGAACTTGAGGACTCTGTAACCTGTATGGTGGATCATCCTGGATTGTGTGCCTAAATGTGTTTTCCCTGCAGAATGCATTGAATATTTACAGAGCTGAACACAGTTGGACTACAGTTGAGGCAAATAGAGCACTGAGTGGTTTGTTTTGACTGAAATTGTAAAACGAATGCTAATATTGTTCATGGAAATAAATACTGGTGTATATGGCTTTATGCAATCTTTCATTCTGTCATTGTACTATTATATACTACACAGCAATGGCATAACGCACCCATGTGTATGACAAAAAAAGTCCACACACAACCTTATGCTTTTGAAATCAGAATATTCTTTACCCATCCAAACATGAATAATCACGACACATTTGATATCAACTCGGAACTTTATTGTCAAAATCAACGGTTATTTGAATCCATGGAGAGAGGATCAGAGTGGTGATTCCGGCCTGCGTTGTCCTCTGATCCGTGAAATGTCTATGTTAGGTTCAGACAGCAGCCAAATTGAACCGTGTGGCATACCCGGCGATGACCTCCTCCCTGTCAGGTTGCTCATAATGGTGCAGGGTCCACAAAGACTCGAAGATGAGGTCCATCAAGTTGGCCACGTAGCCTGTGCAATGTTAAAAAAAGCACAACAAAAAAAGTGGTTGAGATTAGTAAATGCATGTCGTCAACAACAACATACCAGGGCTTTAGCTCCGTTTTACTCGTGGTGTGTGTCCCCTCGCATACATACATACAGTGTTGTATCCTAACACACCCCCATTTATATTCATGTGTGCAAACAAGTAAACATGCAAAAGCTTTTACATATAACGCTGCAAAAAACGGCATGTCTCATTAGCTTAGCTTAGCTTAGCTTACAGGTCGATGATATCTGATCGTTCTTACAGACTACAATCACAAAAGCTTTTACATAACGCTGGAAAAAACGGCACTTACCTCCAGAAGATTACGTTTGTTATTATAACTTACTCAATATGATTTTTTAGAGGATACAAAATACTAATACATAGGAGAATAAATACTTGTGTTATCGGCTAGGCCAGGCGTGGCTTTACAGCCTTCACACAGATCACCATTACGGCAGTCTGAACATGTTCGCAAATGCCTGATAATTAAAATAAAAGACAAAGCAAAGACTGCGGAGCGTACAAAATAAAATGTTACAAGAACATATAAACACCTAACCGATTACTAGTTGGGGTTGAGGCGACATTGATACGGCTAAGCTACATGCTACCAGCTAGAGATAGCTTTATCAGGAAAAACACTGCTAAATAAAAACTTACAGCTTCAGAATTGGATGTGTCCTCACTGGCCTGGTCCCGGATGGTTGGTATTGATCCCGGGTGTAGCATTAGTTTGGAGGCATATCCGTGTTGGACTTGAGAGAAGTTCATAAACATGTCCGTGGTTTAACTGGCTTAGACATCCTGCCAAGAGCAGGCAGAAAACACAGATGTGACTGGGGTAGCCTGCCGATAGCCTATATGCGAATGAGAGGTTTGGCAATGCACGTGGCCGTGGCTCATTCCCCTGATAGGTGGAGAGTTGACCAATAAGCGGAGTACGTCTTTGTGACGTAGAAAAGTGTCGGAATGTGGATCCATTTTTTTCAGATCCGTTGCAGCCCCTTTTTTAGAGATTTGGCGAAGGAGGAAAATAGAGAGGGTTGTGTTTTCTGACACTTGGTGAGTTCCCTGGAACACCGGGGACACATAATCATGTATAAAAGACGTACAAAGGTGCATTTTGCATGATAGGTGCCCTTTAACTTTAATTTTAGCGCTAGCTAGGCTAATATATCGGCTAGCTTAGCTAATCCTAGTGACTTTGGCAATGTGAAAATCGATTGAATGTCTCTCTATTCTGTCCAATCAAAGGCAATCAACTCTGTAAACAGGAGGTGACTTTAACATCACTCAAACAGTGGTTGTTCAATTGAATCCAGGAAGTCACCGCACTAGGACAACAAATAGCTAAGCCTAGATAAGAAAAGCTAAGAGGCTCCTGGCAGTATAGCTTCATAGTTAGACTCTACAAACTAATAGGCTGCATCAACCTACTCAGCCAACTCGCTGTGAAACAAAACAAGCATATTTTTTAGATGCCAAACTACACCATGAGCAGACTGCAGACCACGTTATGAGCGCCTTGTTGTTGAACATAGCATGTGTCCATGTTCTAGAACTAATGATGTTATCCAGTTTGAATCTAAACACAAATAATGCACTCAACAGGCAACATGGCTGCTGGCAGGTATTTCCCCTCAATTCATGACAAAAGAGCAGACAACAAGAACATCTGGACCTATTTGGATCTGAAAACAGAGCAGCTGAACTCTCGGCCCATCAGCTTCACGAAAGCATGTTTTAATAAGGGTTGCAAAGATGGCACTGGTAAAGCACACTCAACAACTCTGCAGGATGACGCTAAAGCAGACTGGTGGGGTTCTCTGGCGGTGGCTGATTACCGACCTCTGGACGTCTTCAGCTCGTCGGCAGTGGATCCTGGTTCAACCTCCTGGAGCGAGGAAGATGACATGTGTGAGATCAACATCAGGCTGAAAGAAATCGAGTTACGCGACATGGTGGAAGAACCTCTTTGCATCCCGGAGAGTAAGTAGACAATGATAATAATTACCTGTGTTGCTATTAGACTGAATTAAAAGCCCTAGGGCCAGGGGAATCAATAGAGTTAACCGTTTTTTACGTGGGTCATTATCAGTATAACTATAATTCAGTCATGATCAATGGAATTAGAAAGCTTTACAATCTTTTCGGCTAATTAAAGAGTACTTTTCAGGACGAATAACATGCATACAAGACAATAGATTTGAAAATAAGTAATGCTGTTGCTCAATACAGTATTTTTGAGCAATGTACACACATAATTTTTTTATTTTGTTTGTGTTTTACTTACATTAAGGGACAACGTGTTGTTTAATGACAGTATATAAACCTGTCTATCTTTCTCTCTAACAGCTACACATCAGAGGATCGTTGGTTGCAGAACAGCGGAGACCAAGAGTAAAAAGCCTGTGGGAAAGACAAGAACACATTTTTAAGACACTTCTTGTTTAGATTTTAATGAATAAATCCTTGAAAACAGTATTTTATTCATCATTGAAATGTGGAGTTAGTGATACATAGTTGCTTTTATAATTGTAGGCTTTTGTGTTTTGTAAAGACCTGGAAGTGAACACACAGTTACATGTATTTTAGATGTTCACTGACCATGAATAATTAAATGCTTTAATCAACCAAAAGAAAAAGAGGCACATTTAGTCATATTGTATCTCTGCATAGTTCCAATCCTCCAAACTTGTGCCATCATCCTTAGTTATATTTGGGCGATTATAACAATAACATACTAAACTCATCGCATGGAAGGAACAATAACCCAAAACCAAATACCCATTTACCTCAAGAGGAAGTTGTTGGAGAAAATCATACTCTTGTGGAAATCCATGTTAAACTGAGAAGATGGTTCTGGGGAACATTTTGAGTCAAGGCTTAATCTGCAATACTCATCTGGCATCCAGCATAAAAGACAGACAATTATAATTATGTTAAAAGAATTATAATTGACAGTTGTTTATATTTAAAACTGAGCAATTACTGCTATCAGAAGAAAATTGTTTTTTTTAATTGTTAAAGCAATTATTTTTCAAAATACCTCTGGGCATTTATTTATTATGTAAATTATGAATTAATAATAAAATAGGAATTGTACTGTGTCTGATTGATTCACTGCTCTGAGTGAATTATTCTAGTCTCCTTCAGTATGTGCAGCAGAGGATGAAGTACTCAGCTTTCTTTGCTTTCATTTAGAAAGTACGACGGGTCAGTATTTTGGTTTCCAAATACTTTCTAAAACGGAAATAACATGCCCTTGTTCATTGGAGCACAATAAAAAGAGAGGGGATACAATGGACATTTGAGATATTTAAGGAAATGTTTTTATGTTTGACCGGGGAAAGAGATAGCAAAAACTACTTATTGGGGAATAATTTGCTTAGGTATTCAACCTTTGACACAGTTCATAATTTTCTCCTCTCACCGCCTCCTTTCCCACGGCACAGGTATACGGCCTTGGGTATTGCTGCTATCTCTCTTAAGCAGGGGCAGCTTGGCCGCATTGTTGTTGCCAGTCTGTGACAGAGCACAAGCCGCAATGAGGTAGTTTACTGTTCAGGGACGCAGGTTCCCTGGCACACATTCTTTTCTGTGGTCGAGAGCTCTTGTTAGATTCAGGGTCCACATTGCTTTAGTCTCACTGATAAAGAATGTTGATTATTACACTCTGAACTAGTTAAAACCTCGAGCTGCAGAAGAGTTCTTCAGAATTGGTTTGGTAACCGTTGTGTCAACTCGTGACACACCACCTGTCTTGTCAATTCTCCGACCGAAGCTCCAAATAAACCACCAGTGTTTGCCATCAAAGCTCCAGCTCTCCTCGTGTCTCTCTGAGTCCTGTTTCCAATTGCTTCAGAAGTTTCCCCCACACTCCTTAAATGTGATTTCAACAGCCAATAAACAGATTGGACATCAGGTCTTTGTTGAGCTATTATTCAACTCTAACTTTCCAGTAAACATAGGGTGTCCCGATAAACATAGGGTGTCCCGATATGTTAGTTACCGAGCTACTGTTGTTAAACTTTGGCAGCTTTTCCCCTCTTAAGTTTATTTTTGACTTTGCTTTGTCAACTTTTTGAAATGGAAAAATTAGCAAATCTGTCAGGAAAAACCACGTCTTCTGTCATTTCTATAAAAACTCTATGATAAGGGCTCACCTTAAAAACACTTTAAATTAACATTCTCAAAAACTCAGCATTTTAGTTTGGCTGTTTTTTAGTTAAAATGGGGTCTCATGTGAGGCAATTGTTTTCGTTTGTATGAAAGATCCAATTAAAGAAAATCACATGTGATGGAGTACGGTATTGTTACTTAAAACCATTTCTTAGTAAAGTTTTCAGAACAGTTACTCTTCTGCAATATTTATCGTTTCGTTGATATAAAATGACATACACTGTGATAGAACATTCCATTTTGCACACCCCTACATTATTAGTTGTTCATCTTGCTAATGCTACCCCCTTTACTCCCGCAACAGTTTGATTGAACTCTAAATGTATTTCTTCTTATTTTCTGGAAATTCTGCGTGTTTGAAGTCTGGGGCCAAAGTTACGGCATCATGTTCGACAGATCAGGTGAAGCACCGAGTATTAACTCAATCTTATTTATGAGAAAAGCTTTTTGTTGTATTCTTTGGAGGGTCAAGAAAAAGCCCTGAAAACCAAGAGGAGAGGGGAAGAGAGACTCAGCAGGGGGTCTGATAAAGAAAATCCACGAGAGCATAGACAGCAGGGGAATCAGAAGATAACAAATCTGTTGAGAGCAAACACAGCGGGGGAATCAGACAACACTGAAGCCAGAGTCAGCGAGAAACACAGGATCACACCGTGCTCTGACACACACACACACACACACACACACACACACACACCATGTATACATCACTTCAGGGGACATTACATTGACTTACATGCATTTCCTGGAGACTTATCCTAACCTTAACCATAACCAACACATGCCTAACCCTAACCCTTACCCTTAACCTTACCCTAACTAAGTCTTCACCCTAAAATTAATGATTGCCCTTATGGGGACCTCCAATTTGTCCCCATAAGGGAGGCGTTTAACTCTGTGTGGCCTCCCTATTTGTTCCAGCCTTAAGGCAGGTTGTAACACCACACACACACACACACACACACACACACACACACACACACACACACACACACACACACACACACACTCATCATGAGCATCACACACTTTGGTGGCCTGCACACTGAGAAACCAGCTGGCTGTTTGATGTTCAAATCAGACGGGTGAGAGATTAAAACCAGCAAACCAGAGATACTTAAGCCGAGAGGAAATGTGAGAGATTCAAAACTTTAAAACAAATCTTGAGAGTCTAATACAGTGACACACTCACTGTGGGTGAGTTGGCTAGATAAGAAGAAATGGAAAATAAAAATTCCCAGAATGTCAAAGCAGAAAAGAGCAATGGGTAGGGGTGGTGCTCTTCCAACCAGCTGGGATAAGAACACATTTCTTTGTTAGGTTTTGTACTTGTATTTGAAAATGTTTCCGTTCAATAAAAGACCCTGAGACTCGAAGGTTATTTCTGTTTTGTACTGCACGAGGAATATGGTGAAAACTATGTTCTCATTTGACCTGACTGAGTGGTGCTTTTACAGGAGGTGTAAAGGTCAAAAGGTCTGTCTTAATGACAACTGTACAGTTCAGAGAGCAAGTAGAATGTGGCCAAGAAGCTATTCAATGGTAAACTAAAAGTGTCTCTCTTTGTTGGATAAAGTAACATCTTGTCTTCTGTAGATTTTGTTAGCAGAAGCCATTTAAACTAAGATGTAATGTCTACCAGTGCATGAGTGGAAATACTTTTAAGTTGTCACACTGATGTTGTCTGCTGTCTATCCATACATATGTGGCATCATTAGTGAAGACATTGCCTCAGAATCCATCCTTTTAAAACAGCATGTGATTTGATGAACTGTAGATGAGGACTATTCCACTGTCAGGCTTGTACATTGCAAAGTCTGGCAATGGAGCCAGAATGTAGTTAGCTTTTATCAGCATTAAGCATCTGCTGCCGTTTGAATGCTCTGAATATTGAGAACGTGAGAGAACTGGGAAAATGACAAGACTTTTCCCAGCAACAACACAGCTGGGTAGAAGTAGAAGAAAGGAGGACTCGGCACTTCCAGGTGACACTGCTCTCACGTTGTGCTCAGATGTCTTGTTTTGTGCTCAGTTTAACCTTTTCCCGTCACTTGCTTCAATATAAAACATGCTTTTAATTGATTGATCACTCATTCAGCAATTAACTCCCACAGTCTTACTCACTATTAGACCCCCTAGGTATCAGGTTAAGCTGCACCACATCATCAACAATGGAGAGTTTTGCCTCTGCCTTGGTTAGTTGGAAAACAGCCAAGCAGACGTAGAACGGACTTTAGAAAAACTGAAAGAAAACAGCATGAGAATGATCTGGGAGGAGAGAAAGACAGGTGTGAGTTTAAAGAACCAAGTGTAATATAATAAGAGTTTAATGTGGATTGTTTTTAATTATGAATTCATGCAGGTTGACGGTTTTTTTAAGCATCTAAAATGAGTTAACTTAGTTCATTTGTACACACTTGATATAGCCTTTAACATAAGTGTGTGATCTGGGAATTAAATGTGTTAGTATTTTAAACAAACATTGATTCAGGCTGTGTTAATAATTATGTGTGATTCTCAGGTTGAATATTGATGAGAAGCAAGAAGTCAGTCAATAATCTCATCCATGTTTCTGAAAGATAAGACTTTTCTGCCAAACATTAACAGCATGGAGGGAAACTGTAGTGTTTTCACTGTGCTAACATTTAACAGATAATTATTCTTTACACAGTCCCCTCGCTGTTAATTGGGACAGAAGAGCAAAGGTCAGGTCATACTAGCATTTCAAATGGTGAAATGGTGGGGCGTGATCAATTCATCAGTCACCAGGTTCAGTTTGACCTATGAGTCTGAGCTCTTGTCCAAACGGGGAAGCAATCTTGACGATGTTGACCTTTGAGGAAATGGAGAGCAGAAGAGTTCAAACTGGAGAAATTGCATTAATGCTAATTAGCTTTGCTGCAGCGTCCACTTTTATTCAAGCTTTCCTACCTGTCAAGTATAAACCCTCAGTCACAATCCCGTTAGCAACTGAGATAAAACGCGTCTTAACCGATAGTTAGCAGGGAGTCTTTTCCAATACTGTCTATATTTTTCTCTTATTTGACTATTTAATCTATTTTACCATGATTATGTATTCTCCCATGATTATGTATTCTCCCCTACATACAAGGCGAAGTTCCTTGTAGCCTTAATAACCCTTCACAATGTATTATCTGGGCTCAAAGCCATCGTGAGCTGTCAGCAGAGCAGAGTTTATTAAGGAGTAAACTGAAGCATTAAAAGGCTCAAAGTGTCTCTCACACCATGCCAGCTGTTTCCTTTTGTCCACGCTTGTATGTTGAGTACCAGATGGAGCGGGGTGGTGATGGATGCACTCTGACTCTGTTATGTATTCACAGCAGCAGCTGATGGAGGCCGGCTGCCCCTCGGCCAGCCAGTTGGCAGAACAGAAAAGACACTCGGAGTTTCTTTGAGAGCAGAGCAGAGACCAAGCTGCTGGAGGCCAGAAAGAGGCAGAGAAATCAATGACTTTCAGACAGAAGTCAACACCACTGAGTACTGTATACACTGATGCATTGCACTGTGGGTAAAAGGTGGGCATGCCTTCTGTTTGCTGGTAATTAAATACTCATTTAGTACCGAGTTACGTAGCTTTTTAGAAAGCGCTCTCGAAGCATAGCAAATCTTTAACAAGCAAGTAAAAGGGCATCTCTCTGTGGGTTTGGAGGTAAGGGGGGATTGTAGAAACTTTTTAAATTGCTGGTTAAATGAAGAGCTATCATCCTTTTTAAACGCTCTCTGAAACAAGATTTATATCATAGCCCATCGTGAGTTCCCTTAGTGCAGGGGTCGGCAACCCCTGGCACGCGTGCCAGCATTGGCACGCGGCACCGTAACCAGTGGCACGCTAGGAATAAGTGGAATAAGTGTGCAAAAATATTTAAATTGTATTTTGGGATCCTGAACGAGGCCGCCGCCAGAACGCGTCTCCCCGTTACCCGCAGAAGGAAGCCATGCACACAACGCAGCCCCGCTCTCTTTAACTCCAGGTGACTTTCTGCCGCTTTCCTCCGTGGTGCTGATCGTTTCACCACAGAGGAAAGCACTTCACTAATTGCAGTACCCTACCCATAAGGAGCTGTACAAATGTGTATTTAGTTGAAAGCCCAGTGGCGATCTGATCATCTCTCATTGAAATAATATGCTACAAAGGAGCGGACTGGCCATCTGTGTGTTGAACTTTCCTGTCGGCTCCCAGACCGGAGTCGAGGAGTACAGACCTCTGTTTTTCTGCTTCCTCGTTTCACTTCCAGAAACATACACACGTTCTCTCACTGTCTCTCTACCATCCACAAACACGTATGCACAAGCCACACCTCTCTCTCTCTCTCTTAAAGGGACAGCGATCTCATCTCACTCTGCATGACCCTAATATCTTAACATGTGTGTTCTGGAGAATCACAGAACGGACAATCGTCCTTATTATTATGCTGTTTAAACCAATTATTTAAATGTGTTTGTTAAATTTGACATCATGTAAGTTGCGCTGACCGGTCCACACACTGCTTCCCCGCAGAGAGACTCCCCCGCCCTCCTGCTGATAGTTGACAAGCGTCAAGCTCCTCACCCCCCCCCCCCCCCCCCCCACTTGATAATTCTCGATCTTTGAAAATGGCACTTCATATGAAAAAGGTTGCCGACCCCTGCCTTAGTGTTTACTTCACGTCTGTCTTCGTCCAACTTTGCGCGTCTTTATATATCTTTTGCTTTTCCTGTTCTCTATAGAGCCAATAACCATGAATACAACGTTTAGCACTCCAAATATATTACAATTTAAATCCCATTAATGTAAAACTCTTAAATCATACTTGTAATTGATTGACTGTCTTTGCAGACTGTGATAGTCAGTTTTCCTCCTCATGTATGATTGTGAATACATCTCCATTATGAAGCAGCTAATTGCATTTCAGTCTTTTTTCTGATGATCTTCAGACTTTCTTCTTCCAGTTTTATTATGAGTTCATTTATTTATTCATGTAACACATCTCATGTTGGCAGAGCTCAGAAAGTTCCCCGCTGTGCTACAGAGTTGGTTGCCAAAACAAGTTTGAATGAAAATCCCATTTAGTGTTGTTCCTGTTTAATTTCTCTTTTAATTTAGGCTGAAATTACCGTCAATAAACGAATAGAGTCTCTTAATAATAACAGGTGTAGCCCACTCCTCACCTCTAGTGCGGTTAGCAGCTGGAAACTACATCAACTATTGCTACTGTAGAAGTACAGAGCATTATTTCCACCAGGAATGTTAATAGTGGAGTTGCATTTTGATTAAGGTGGGCGGCAAGAAGTTGAAAACAAATCTATTTTGTATAAATTGCAAAAGTGCAATGTCAAATCAAAAATAAGTTCTTAAAAGCAACTGACTATAATTGAAGAAATAAACATACAGTGTTTCTCAAACTTTTTCATACCAAGGACCACTTAACCAATAAAAAAACACTCGCGGACCACCTAACTCCACAAATATCCAAAAACACATCGTTTTTTACAAATCGCCTGAAAATTGTACAAACAAGTGGCAACATGTGGGATGAAGGTGTTTATCTGGGCTATATCATGCAATCGAAAGTGAAACTTAAGCTCGTTCCATTGCGGAGATATTCCCGCGAGAGTGCGAAAAACTTAAATACATTTATTTATTTCAAATTTGACATTTTACCAATATACTCACGGACCACTAGGGGGCGCTCACGGACCACACTTTGAGAAGCACTGCTCTACAGGTATACATTCTGTATCAATAATTATTGATGACTATTTTTAAGTCCTAACACTTGAAGTGTACACTTTAAATGTATGACAAATAAAGACCCATGAAATATGAAAGTTAAATCAACAACCTATTTATCCTAGTTCAAGTACCAGTCGCTGATAGTGATGAACAACTTCATTCAGAATCATTTCTTCTCCTTAGTTGTTCTGAATGTTAGACAACAATTCGTTAGTTACATAACTTTATAAAACTGCCCTTGTTGCTACATTTCACCAAATCAACGTCAGCATGAAGGTGGTGGCAGTGCCGGTAAACTTTTTTCTATTTGTGCCCAGTTTCAGTGCACCTTATCCAAAGATAATAAATAATGACGGCAGAGGGTTTAAATGGTCAGAACTCTATCCGGGTCACAAGTGTGTTAACGTGTGACGGCTGATCATTACACGCAACAACTCATCCAGTACAAAAAGCACTCGATTCTATGTTGAAAACAAATAAGAAGCACTCAAACTATCTTCACGTCATTATAGTACTCGGATGATTAATCCGTCTATCAGAGGAGATTCAATCTAAGAATATGTAATATTAATCAGCGATTGGAGAAAAACACCTACCAGCCATGTGCTCTAACGACGTATATAATTACCTCTGCTGTCTGGATTGAATGAAGTTCCCTTAGAATTAATGAATGAAACAAAATCAGAAAAGAGCAGATGAACTACTCGAAAAAACTTGATCCAGTTTTCCCTGGCAGGTTTTGTGTGAACAGAGGAGGTAGCCAGCCTCGGGTTGGGACAGTTTGAATCCTCACCTGACAGATGGAGGCAGATGCCTGCAGGCTGCAGGTCAGAGGAGGAGGACTGCAGCAGTTTCCTCTGAGAGCCCCTTCACAGCTGAGCTGCTCACATCTGATCGTACAGAGGAGAGACATTGTATTTGTTACTTCATTTTATTATGTGTTAACCTGAAAGGTGTGTGTCTCTCTGCAGAAGCATGTCTTCATCCCGCCTTGAAATAAAAAATATGTACCGTATTTTCCGGACTATAAGTCACATTTTTTTAGCTGTCTGGCTGCCCCTGCGACTTATACACTGAACAAAAATATAAATGCAACACTTTTGTTTTTGCTCCCATTTTTTATGAGATGAACTCAAAGATCTAAAACATGTTCTATTTACACAAAATAACCATTTCTCTCAAATATTGATCACAAATCTGTGATAGTGAGCACTTCTCCTTTGCCGAGATAATCCATCCCACCTCACAGGTGTGGCATATCAAGATGCTGATTAGACAGCATGATTATTGCACAGGTGTGCCTTAGGCTGGCCACAATAAAAGGCCACTCTGAAACGTGCAGTTTTATCACACAGCACAATGCCACAGATGTCGCATGTTTTGAGGGAGCGTGCAATTGGCATGCTGACAGCAGGAATGTCCACCAGAGCTGTTGCCCGTGAATTGAATGCTCATTTCTCTACCATAAGCCGTCTCCAAAGGTGTTTCAGAGAATTTGGCAGTACATCCAACCGGCCTCACAACCGCAGACCACGTGTAACCACACCAGCCCAGGACCTCCACATCCAGCATGTTCACCTCCAAGATCGTCTGAGACCAGCCACTCGGACAGCTGCTGCAACAATCGGTTTGCATAACCAAAGAATTTCTGCACAAACTGTCAGAAACCGTCTCAGGGAAGCTCATCTGCATGCTCGTCGTCCTCATCGGGGTCTCGACCTGACTCCGGTTCGTCGTCGTAACCGACTTGAGTGGGCAAATGCTCACATTCGATGGCGTCTGGCACGTTGGAGAGGTGTTCTCTTCACGGATGAATCCCGGTTTTCACTGTTCAGGACAGATGGCAGACAGCGTGTGTGGCGTCGTGTGGGTGAGCGGTTTTCTGATGTCAATGTTGTGAATCGAGGGGCCCACGGTGGTGGTGGGGTTATGGTATGGGCAGGCGTATGTTATGGACGACGAACACAGGTGCATTTTATTGATGGCATTGTGAATGCACAGAGATACCGTGATGAGATCCTGAGGCCCATTGTTGTGCCATTCATCCACGACCATCACCTCATGTTGCAGCATGATAAGGCACAGCCCCATGTTGCAAGGATCTGTACACAATTCCTGGAGTCTGAAAACATCCCAGTTCTTGCATGGCCAGCATACTCACCGGACATGTCACCCATTGAGCATGTTTGGGATGCTCTGGATCGGCGTATACGACAGCGTTTTCCAGCTCCTGCCAATATCCAGCAACTTGGCACAGCCATTGAAGAGGAGTGGACCAACATTCCACAGGCCACAATCAACAACCTGATCAACTCTATGCGAAGGAGATGTGTTGCACTACGTGAGGGAAATGGTGGTCACACCAGATACTGACTGGTTTTCGGACCCCCCCAGACTCCCCCAATAAAGCAAAACTGCACGTTTCAGAGTGGCCTTTTATTGTGGCCAGCCTAAAGCACACCTGTGCAATAATCATGCTGTCTAATCAGCATCTTGATATGCCACACCTGTGAGGTGGGATGGATTATCTCGGCAAAGGAGAAGTGCTCACTATCACAGATTTGTTCAGATTTGTGAACAATATTTGAGAGAAATGGTTATTTTGTGAATATAGAAAATGTTTTAGATCTTTGAGTACATCTCATAAAAAATGGGAGCAAAAACGAAAGTGTTGCGTTTATATTTTTGTTCAGTGTAAATTGAATTTTGTCTGACTGCGTTCAAACTCCGGCCAATAGATGGCACTGTATACAGCCGTGACAACTGCAAACTGCTGTAGACCTACCACCAAAGAAGAAAAATGTCACGGCAACCGAGAGGATGCATCACGCAACTTTCCTGGATGTTGTGGGATGGATGGACACAGCATGGGCTTCAGTGACGACCCACACCATCCTGTCGGGATTCAGAAAGTCTGATCGGAGCTGATTCTGATGGAGAGTCTGAGGACATCCACTGAATGCAATTTATACACCGAAGCGATTTATATATGTTTTTTTTCTCTTAACGACAATTTATTTTTACAAAAGAGCGATTTATACACAGGTGCGATTTATAGTCCGGAAAATACGGTATCTTTGGAGGTCAGTTTTGCAAGAATAAGGCCCCCAGTGTGTCTCGACCTGCAGGGTAAGACTCACATAATCATTTTTTGTGTCTAAAAAAACATCTTAACAACGGGTTCGGATAAAGAAGACTACAGGCAAAGGAAAGACGGTAGAGGGAGGTCTAACCCTGTATACTCCGAGGTCAGTATAGCAAGAACAATTAGTGAGTCTGAACCCAGAGACTTTTTATGGAGACAGGTGGAGTGGGATTAGTAATCCAGAAAGGGAATATGTTTATTTGCCAGGGGAAGCCACAGGAAAGGCAGCCGTTGCCATTGTAATGTTGGATTATTGGAGTTTCAGTTTGATTTCTTTTTGATTTCACCGAACACTGAGATAGACAAGTTTTTGAGTTTTTTGACATGACTTGTTATCAACTAACAGTAAGTGTTATCCAAGGCTTTTTAAGAGAAGCGGGTCATAAATGTTGCCTTGCAGCATTTTGATATTTTGTGTTGACATTTGCTTCCTTAACAAGAGTTAAAAGGTTGATACCACTCTTATTAATGCGTTTGGAGAATGGAGCTTGATCCAGGAGTCGATAAACTTAGCATAAATACTGGAAGCCGCCTACCAGCACCTCTAAAGCTCATTATCAACATATTATAAGGTCTTGTTTGAAACTGTGGAAAGCGATGGATAATAGGCGTACAGATTGTGTGGGTGTCTTCAAGCTCTCATGAGATATTGTTTCCTTTGTGTGCAGCGAAGAAAAGGTCGACAGGGTGGAGCGAAATATAAAAAGACATATACACTTTAATTTGATAATAACCATGCACTGATATCTCAACAACGAGACAGCTCTATTGTTGCGTAGATATTCAGGAGCGGCACAACATGAGTTTTTGTTGGTACATTACATTACATGTTACTTGTTAGAAGCTTTTATCCAAAGAGACTAACATACTCAATACTGTAGGCAACCCCCACAGGAGCAATTTGGGGTCAAGTGTCTCAGGGACACAACGACATGCAGACTGCAGTGGGGTTCGAACCCTGATCCGAACACCAACGCACTATTCCACTGCGCCACACGCCTGGTACAGTGATTTCATCTACCCAACGCTATTTACCTTTTAGTTTGACTATGTCTCACATCATAAATGGTAGATAAATATATAAAAATGCAGAATTCCAGTAAGACTAGGTGCGACAAAGGGTGCTATACCTTATTTGTTCCTGTGCTCCAGTTAAGTGTAAAACATTGCCGATTCAGCCTTTGAGCAAGGCATCAAAACCTTCTCCCTAAGCTAGTGTTGCTGGTAACCCTGAGCAGATCTGTGTTTGTGTCTCAGTAATCTTGTCTGACCTTCCCTCACCTTGTAGAAACTGCTCCTGTCCGATTCTATAAATATTAATACTTCCATTTTTCTTTTTACACACGTGGTTCCATAACGGCCTGAGGAGGTTTTTATAATCCTGGATTTATGAAACCAAGCCAGAAGAGAAATGAGATCTCAATGGCATTAAAAGTGAACTTATTCTTTAAACTCTGATGTTAGGCAAACACAGAGAGCAGCTGCACTAATCCTAGCTGTTTCTCTTTCACAGGAAACTCAGGTTAGTGTTGTTTTGGAACAAAGCTGATCCGACGGCCTCCTGAAGCTTCAGTGGCTGCTCGTCTCTGCCAGGAATGAACACGCGTTCACACCAGCAGACGGCAGCTTTCACACCCACACGAGTAAAGACTATTCACCAAAATCTCCTCAAAGGAAGATCTCACAATGTAATCCTCACACTATCGAGAACAAACCAAAAAGAAATAACTCTTTGATTATGACATTTAACGGCGTAATTAGGAACGTTTCATCTACATTACAAAGAAGATATCGCTAATCCATCTTATTCAACACTTAGCAGAGGAAATCAATCAATCAATCAATCAATCAATGTTTATTTATATAGCCCAATATCACAAATGTTACATTTGTCTCAGTGGACTTCACAGTTTGTACAAAATATCAGTATGACAATAAGACACCCTCTGTCCTTAGACCCTCACATCGTACAAGGAAAAACTTCCGAAGAAAACCCACAGTTTAAAGGGAAAAATGGGAGAAACCTCAGGGAGAGCAACAGAGGAGGGATCCCTCTCCCAGGACGGACAGTCGTGCAATAGATGCCGTGTGTAAATTGAAAAGATAATACATTTGCAACATAGGTAGTCCAAATGTTTGGAAATGCATGTGTGTGTAATAGGAAGATGGATCCACGAGGATATCCATCCAGGACCTATGATCCAGGACCACAGCCACGACTCAAGATCCAGGGCTCGTGATGCCGGACACAGGACCGCAGGATCATCCATGACTCCGGATCCCAGCGTATATAGACACCAAAAAGAAAGAAATTTGGGGAAGCTGGGTTAATCGGAACATGGGAGTACACAGGTATAGACAGAGAGAAGGAAGAAGTAAGATGTCCCCCGACAAACTAAGCCTATATCAGCAAAACTAGGGGCTGAATCTAATCAGCCCTAACTATAAGCTTTATCAAAAAGGAAGGTCTTAAGCGCACTCTTAAAAACGGATAGGGTGTCTGCCGCCCGAACACAAACTGGAAGCTGATTCCACAAATGTGGAGCTTGATAAGAAAAGGCTCTGGCTCCCATTGTACTTTTAGAGACTCTAGGAACAACCAACAACCCTGCATTCTTGGAACGCAATGCCCTAGTAGGACAATAGGGTATAATGAGTTCTTTAAGGTAAGATGGCGCCTGCCCATTAAGGGCTTTGTAGGCGAGAAGAAGAATTTTAAATTCTATCCTGTGTTCTATAGGGAGCCAGTGTAAGGCAGCCAGAACAGGAGTAATGTGGTCCCTTTTCCTAACTCTGGTTAGGACACGAGCTGCAGCATTTTGAATTAGCTGAAGCGACTTGACTGACTTCTTGGTACACCCTGATAATAAAGAGTTACAATAATCCAGCCTTGAAGTAACAAATGCATGGACTAGTTTCTCTGCATCGTTTTGAGGCAAGATATGCCTGATTTTTGCAATGTTACGTAGATGGAAGTAGGCGGTCCTTGAAATTGATTTTATGTGGGCGTTAAAGGATAAATCCTGATCAAATATAACACCAAGATTCATTACAGTCTCACTGGAGGCCAAATTAATGCCATCCATAGTTAGTATATCTTTAGATAATTTGTTTCGTAGATTCTTCGGGCCAAGTACAATAACTTCAGTTTTGGTCGTGTTTAACATCAAAAAGTTTAAGGTCATCCACGTTTTTAAGTCCTTGAGGCAGTCTTGAATTTTATTTAGATGATTAATTTCATCAGGCTTGATTGATAAATATAGTTGAGTATCATCCGCATAACAATGAAAATTTACAGAATGATTCCTTATAATATTGCCTAACGGAAGCATATATAATGTGAACAAAATAGGTCCGAGCACTGAGCCCTGTGGCACTCCGTGGCTAACTTTGGTTTGCGTGGAAGATTCATCATTGACACGTACAAACTGAGAGCGTTCAGATAAATAGGACCTAAACCAGCCTAAGGCAGTTCCCTGTATGCCAACTAAGTGCTCTAGTCTTTGCAATAAGATATCATGATCGATAGTATCAAATGCAGCACTGAGATCGAGCAAAACAAGAATAGAGACAAGTCCTTTGTCAGAGGCTATTAGAATGTCATTTGTGACTTTGACCAGAGCTGTCTCTGTGCTATGATGTGTTCTAAAGCCAGACTGAAAATCTTCAAATAAATCATTGTTTTTTAAGTAATCACACAGCTGTTTTGCGACTGCTTTCTCAAGAATTTTTGAGAGGAACGGAAGATTAGAAATAGGTCTATAGTTGGCTAAAACCTCTGGATCGAGGTTGTGCTTTTTAAGAAGCGGTTTTATCACTGCTACTTTGAATGATTGTGGAACATAGCCTGATAATAAAGACATATTCATAATATTTAATAAAGAAGTGCTAATTAATGGAAAAACTTCCTTCAACAGCTTAGTTGGAATTGGGTCTAATATACACGTTGATGGTTTAGAAGAGAGAATCATTGAATTTAATTGTTCAAGGTTTATGGCTGAGAAGCATTCTAGTTTACTATCTAGTGTAATATTATAACTTACGTTTCCGGGAGTTGATAACACTATACTGGTCAAAGGCAAGAGGTCATTAATTTTGTTTCTAAGAGTAACAATTTTATCGTTAAAAAAGCACATAAAATCATTACTACTGAGTGCTATGGGAATAGAAGGCTCAATCGAGCTATGGCTCTCTGTCAGCCTGGCTACAGTGCTGAAAAGAAATCTTGCATTATTCTTATTCTCATCTATTAGTGAAGAGTAGTAGGCTGCTCTCGCTTTACGCAGTGCTTTCTTATATTCATTGAGAGTGATATGCCAAATTAAACGAGATTCTTCAAGTTTAGTGGAACGCCATATCCTTTCAAGTTGTCTCGACTTTTGCTTTATTTTGCGGGTTTCGGCATTATGCCATGGAGCTAATCTATGTTGTTTATTTTCTTCTTTTTTCAAAGGAGCAACAGAGTCTAATTTTATTCGCAGCGCATCTGTAGCACTATCAACAGCATGATCAATTTGGGGTGGTGGACATTTTGTATAAGTTTCCTCCCCTACATGCAGACCTGCTATCGAGTTAAGCATTGGTGGAATCTCTTCCTTAAATTTGGCTATAGCACTAACAGATAGGTTTCTGCTGGAGGAGCCTTTGACTAATGCTTTGTAGTCCAGCAACAGCACTTCAAAGTTACTAAGAAATGGTCGGATAAAGCAGGATTATGCGGTTCGACTAATAGTTGCTCAATTTCAATACCATAAGTCAGAACAAGGTCGAGAGAGTGTGAAATAGCAGTGGGTTGGTTTATTTACACTCTGACAAAAACCAACAGAATCTAATATAGAGTTAAATGCAACAGTAAGGCTATTTTTATCATCGTCAACATGAATATTAAAGTCACCTACGATAATTACTTTATCTGTTTTAAGAACCAAAGTTGATAAAAACTCAGAGAATTCTGATAAGAATTCTGAATAAGGACCTGGTGCACGGTACACTGTAACAAATAAGATTGGCTGCAAAATTTTCCAGGTCGGATGCGTAAGACTAAAAACGAGACTTTCAAAGGAGGTATAATTTAATTTTGGTTTAGTATTGATAAGTAAACTTGAGTCAAAGATTGCTGCAACTCCACCTCCTCGGCCCACGCCTCTGGCAATATGAGTATTGATATGGCTGGGTGGAGTGGCCTCATTTATGCTGACATATTCTTCATGTCTCAACCAAGTTTCAGTGAGACAGCATATATCAATATTATAATCTGATATTAAATCATTTACCAATATTGCTTTAGATGCTAGAGATCTTATGTTTAAGAGACCACATTTAATCTTCCTGTTTTGTTGCACTGTAGTAGTTGTTACATTTACTTTTATCAGGTTATTATGTATGACACCTCTATTAGGTTTTACCTTAAATTGTCCTTGGGCAGACACACACACCGCTAATATTGGGTATTTTATTGGGTTCGGGATTCCTATGGATGACTGCCTAGGAGAGAGCGCAGAGAAGCGTGTAAGACTGCGACTCCGCCTCCTGGTCTCAACTCCAGTTTGTCATGGATTAAGTCCACAAAGCCCTGAAAAGTGGAAATTCGTTTTCCACTACTTTACTTTTTTCAGTTTTCTCAGTAAACCCTCTCTGTGCTTTCTCTATGAACTTGTATTCAACACGAGCCAAATGTTTCTATCGTTTGAGGTTGTCCAACAACGTTTTTATGTAAAATGATGGATGTGCATCTTCGTCATGTTTCTAGCATGACAGTGGATTTCACACAGCGTTTCTATAGGAACCTATACTCCAGGGATCACCAACTACATTTGTCCAAGGGCCAAAATGTATCCAATAGACACTATTGGGGGGGTGGGAGGGTTTGTTTTGGTAAACAGGAGACACTTGTTTCACTGTTTTAATGGCTTATCAAGAACTCAAACACAACATCTGGGTGTCATTCTGGACAGCTCCCTCTCATCTGCACCCCACATAAAAAACATCACCCGGACTGCATTCTCCTACTGTAAACCTTTCCTTAGAATATGTTATGAATTATAAGGTGTCCTTGGGTGCTTTGAAAGGTGCCCCTAAATAGAATGAATTATCATTATTATTATTATTATTATTATTATTATCTGAAACGATGTAATAACTTTTAAAACTTGTTCCAGTCACTTGCCCCATGCATTCAGCAGCAGCAGGCCATTCACTTTGATTTGATCCCGTTATAAATGTCATCATTTCGACAATAAAGAAATGCTACATAAACGTTATCTTGCACATTTTATCTAACCATCTCCGTTTCTAACTTTCAATATATTTTTAATATATATCAAGAGATCTCTCTCTCTCATCTGCGTGCGGGGGGGCGGGGCCTCACAGACACGCTGCATCTCTCTCGCTCACAGACACGCTGCAGCGCTGTGCAGTGTGCACACAGTTCTGCCGGTAATGAATCTTACATTTTGTGAGGAAACTTTTCCACCAATAATTCCAAAATGTATTCACTTCAGGTTTACGAAAGTAACTGTAATCAGATTACTCGTTTTTCAAATGTAACGCCAGCTGAATACAGTTAGCCTACTTGATTTTTGTATTCTGATTACGTAACGCCGTTACATATATTCCGTTACAACCCAACCCTGCTTCTAGGCTACTGTCCCGCAGCTCCTGCCTCTCTGTTGGACTCTGTCGCAGAGGGGCTGCTGCTGTGGTGCGGAGTACACAAAGCAGACTCTTCACAACGAAGGATCACTTCTTCTTCTTCAAGGAAGGGAATGTTTCGCAGTACGCAGTCTACTGTCCCGCAGCTGCTGCCTCTCTGTTGGACTCCGGTACTGCACCTTACTCACGAGACGTTGTAAAAATAAAAATGGGTGGGGGGCGAACGCAGTAACCACTCTGCAAACGCCACAGTCACCCCCGTCGTGCGGGCCGGATGAGAATGTCTGGCGGGCCGGATGTGGCCCGCGGGCCGCCAGTTGGTGGTCACTGCTATACTCCAACAATCAAATGGGGAAAATGTCACTAAGAATCAACATTTTAAAGCAACTTATAATAATGAACACGTTTCATTGTAGATAACACAGCAGCAGAGAAAAACTACGCCTAACTGACTTCACACAAATGTCAACAAAATACCATCAGAAAAGGTAAATTATGTCAAACAGAAAATTGTATATTCCATTTTTCTCTGAAGAAAGGTATATTTTTTATTATTATTAAATTATCAACAAGTCAATTGTTCCTGGTGTTGCCAAGTCACAGAAAGCCCTTTTTAAATGTCACTAATTTGTCGCACTAATGTATTTTTTTATAGAGTGGCGAAGTCCCTCCCTTTCCGGGGGAGCTCCATGATACCTTATTTCGGAAAAATCATGTATTGAAGTCAATGTAGAGAGAGAGATTATCTTTTGATCCCGTTTGAATTGTGCCACGAATTACACACATGATGTTTGTCAATTTAAAAGATAATTTTGCAAGTCAAAAAAATTAAAATGTGCCGTAAAACTGTGAAGTTACACATTTTTTCGTGTGAAACCGCTCAATGAACTACAACTCTGGTCTCCCACCAACACCAAGATGGCCGTCACGTTGAAACATTTCACTTCTTTCTTTCAGAATGAAGCGAAAAGAGTCTGGTCATGTTGAGAGCTGTACATACACACAAGGGGAGTTAGTCGGTTCCAGCATGCGGGACCGGCTTTACAAGGTTTCAGTGAGTAACACGAGTGTAATGTGAAGTAACGTTTATGACATCACTTACGCGACTCTGGGATTTGTAGTCTTTCTAGTTGCGTATTTTTCATAGTCTTATATTTCAACAGTTTTACGACAAACTGTGACTTTTTTGACATGGAAATAATTTTTTTAAATTGACAAACATCATATGTGTAATTCATGGCACAATTCAAACGGGATCGAAAGATAATCTCTCTCTCCATTGACTTCAATACATCATTTTTCAGAAATAAGGTCCATGGGGCGGAAGTGGATGGGCGTGACTTCGCCACTCTATTGAGTTTTCAGACCGCGCCTTAGCCATAAAATCTTAAAAATAAAAAAAAGATAATAATAATAGATTTATTTAGTTAGCGCTTTTACAGGTGCTCAAATACGCTTTACAGAGATAGTGAAAAGAAAAGAACAACAAATAAATATAGTTAAAGTCAAATAAAAATCAAGCAATACACATACAAGCAAAGTTTAGGTGAAAATGTGGATGAAGCTACTTTACATTTGTATGCGGATGATACCGTGGTGTACTGTGCAGGTCCCTCCATTCAGGAGGCTGGTGTTAAATTACAGGCTGTTTTTAACATTATTCAGACTCAGCTCACTGAACTAAAGCTTCTTTTAAATGTTGATAAAACCAAGGTAATGCTCTTTTCTAAAGCTAAAAAGACACCAGAGCCTGTTTTAGATATTGTAACTACGCAAGGAATACAACTTGAAGTGGTTACCTGTTACAAATACCTTGGTATCTGGCTTGATGATTGTCTCACTTTTAAACTTCATGTCAATAACCTGCTTAAAAAGCTGAGTGTTAGGCTAGGTTTCTTCTACAGGAACAAGTCCTGTTTCTCGCTTGAGGCCAGGAAAAGGCTCTGTGACCTTTTTAGCTGTGCTGGACTATGGTGATTTGATGTATATGAATGCACCTGCCCATTGCCTGGTCAAGTTAGATGCTGCGTATCACAGCGCACTGAGATTTGTGACTAACTGTAAAGCATTAACCCATCACTGTACCCTGTATGCAAGGGCTAGTTTGCTTTCACTAACTGTACGGAGGCTCAGTCACTGGTACATTTTTATATACAAAGCCATGTTAGGGAAACTTTCATCCTGCATCTGCTCCCTGATCTCACGGAAAATTGTAAGTGGCTACTGCCTGAGATCGAATGCTGTGGTTTTATTAAATGTGCCAACTGCTAGGACTGTCTTAGGGAAGACAGCATTTAGATGCGCAGCTCCTCTGTCTTGGAATAGTCTGCAAATTAAATGGAAACTGAACAATCTGGTGCCACTAAATGTTTTTAAAGCTCTGTTGGATGCTACTCAATCGGAAGCTATTGGTATCTGTTTATGTGGATAGTTATGTAAATGATGCTGTAAGATGTCCTTTTGTTGTTCTATTTATGTTTCATGTGGAACTACTTGAGCAGGTCTCCCTTGAAAAAGAGATCAATGATCTCAATGGGATTCATCTGTATAAATAAAGGTTTGAAATGAAATACAAAAACAATCACACATTAAAAGCCAGATTGAAGAGGTGAGTCTTTGTGAGTTTTTTGAAGGTGGTGAGGTCAGTGCAGTCTCTGATGGGTTGGGGGAGTGAGTTCCAGAGGGAGGGGGCAGCGACGGAGAAGGCTCTGTCCCCCCAGGTCCGGTGCTTGATGCCGGTGGGGATGGATAGGAGGTTGGCTTCTGATGAGCGGAGGCAGCGGGAAGGGGCGTGGTGGTGCAGCAGGTAAAGATAAACATTGAATTATATGTCTGAATGTACCACTTAGTTTGGCAGATTAAAAGTCAATGAACTTGCTTTTCTGAGTTTGTGTCTCTCACTATTCGTGTCTTTGGACAAAATAAAATGTGAGGTAAACCTACGCACTGTTCTTTTTATTGGTAACCGTTGGTCATGGATAATATGGTACTTGTTTTGTATTCCAAGCTTTTATCGTCATATGTATCGGACTGTGCGAGCTACTGGATACCTTACCTTTCCCAAAGGGACGAATACATATTATGTTCTTCTATATTATCCATTTACTACATAAGACAATATCCTCCCTTCTGATCCATCGACCCTCTCTGCAGTTTACGGGAACACTTATGCATTCCACCTTGGCTGAAAATACACTGTTTACTACTCTATATGCATTAGGCTCCAAGTAGGCGTTAACAATCTGGAAGCCAAGGATGCATGCTACTCTGAAATGAGTATCACATTTTAATTTTGGAAAGTGCTGAGAGGAATTTAATCAACTCTTCAATCAGGTAGATAACCGGAGTTTAAATGGAGCTTCACTATTTTGTGCATTAATGAACTCATTATTGGATTTTATTAAACCTGAAAATAGCATTTCAATTCACCTCCTTCATTACAAAGGTTTTTGGAGAGGAAATCTGAAGCTCAAATAATTAGATGCATTTGGGAAAGGAAGTTAATCAGGTAGTTCATGAATGAATTATGCACAGGTGTAAGAATGGACTTACTTTGAGTTTTAAAGTGATGGTACTGAATGTACATACTCATCGGTTGGCTTATTTAAGTCACTGTTGCCAATGTGCAGTGTGTGCGAGGAGAAGAAGAAGAAGAACAACAACAACAACAACAACAACAACAACAACAACAACAACAACAACAACAACATGTGTTTAATTAAAAGCCAGCTGTATGACTGCAGGAGAAACCAGCTGTATGACTGCAGGAGAAGCCAGCTGTATGACTGCAGGAGAAGCCAGCTGTATGACTGCAGGAGAAGCCAGCTGTATGACTGCAGGAGAAGCCAGCTGTATGACTGCAGGAGAAGCCAGCTGTATGACTGCAGGAGAAGCCAGCTGTATGACTGCAGGAGAAGCCAGCTGTATGACTGCAGGAGAAGCCAGCTGTATGACTGCAGGAGAAGCCAGCTGTATGACTGCAGGAGAAGCCAGCTGTATGACTGCAGGAGAAGCCAGCTGTATGACTGCAGGACAGGAGAAGCCAGCTGTATGACTGCAGGAGAAAGCCAAGCTGTATGACTGCAGGAGAAGCCAGCTGTATGACCTGCAGGAGAAGCCAGCTGTATGACTGCAGGAGAAGCCAGCTGTATGACTGCAGGAGAAGCCAGCTGTATGACTGCAGAGAAACCAGCTGTATGACTGCAGGAGAAGCCAGCTGTATGACTGCCAGGAGAAACCAGCTGTATGACTGCAGGAGAAGCCAGCTGTATGACTGCAGAAGAAGCCAGCTGTATGACTGCAGGAGAAGCCAGCTGTATGACTGCAGGGTGAAGCCAGCTGTATGACTGCAGGAGAAGCCAGCTGTATGACTGCAGGAGAAGCCAGCTGTATGACTGCAGGAGAAGCCAGCTGTATGACTGCAGGAGAAACCAGCTGTATGACTGCAGGAGAAGCCAGCTGTATGACTGCAGGAGAAGCCAGCTGTATGAGACTGGGAGCAACCAGAAACACCCTTATATCTGGCTTTGAGTAAACCTGAATGCAGTCGCCTGAAATCCAGGTGCTGGTACACACTAAATGTCGTTACTAAAGACCTGGCTGGAGTTTGGTTTTAATGTGAACACAGAGGCAACGGTATAACTAAAAACTGGTATAGCAATGAATAGAAACGATGATATATTAAGGAACATAGACATGGCACTGCCATTGTCATCTTCCACAAAACCATCTAGAAAAAGCAGTGTCAAATAAACCCACAAACGAGAGAATCAAATCCAAAGCAGGTCAATATTTTGTCGAAAAAGTCATCAGCTGGAGGACTGAAATAACAGAATTGATATATGCTAGTGACACCTCTAGGGAGATCAAACGCTTATCATAATGAGAGAATATAAACTTGACTTTAAGTCCCTGGAGACATATCAATGGCAAGCTAAGAAAGATGCAGACGGCTTGGGATGAAAACAGGCAGTCAAAGTGAACTGAAGGCGATGGGAGCTATTTGATAAACTGCTCCAAGAATGAGGCTAATGAATGCTAACGGGTTGCACTGGAAGCCACTGCGCAGTAATGGGGAACTTATAAGGTAGAAAAACTGGGTCTGCAGTTGAATATATTAACATAAGATTGTCCTATTTCTTTTCCCATATTCACTTTCCATGACTTTGATGGAAAATGTGATGAGATTTCATAAGAAATATGGACAAGATAACATGCATAACTGCACTTATACTAACTGCACCACTACTTACACCTAAAAGTAGGAAATAACTTTTTACACCTTCCAGTTACCTTTCACTCCTACTGCTATTTATTTTATTTGTATTTTATTATTTGCCCCTTTTGTTTGTTTGTTTGTCTGTTTGATCACCGTGTAAAGCGGCCTTGGGTCCCTTCAAAGGCGCTATACAAATGTAATCTATTATTATTATTTGTACCTTGTCTCGAATATATAAAAATTAAATGAAGCGACTAATCGTCCTCACGCCGAACATACGTTTGCTCTTAGCTTAGCACTAATGATTTGCAGTCATGTGCTCCTGATGTAGTTTCTTTATAGGCTTAAGTACTTTTGCATTCACGCTAAAAATAAATATGAAATGTGTGGCGATTTTCCTGCAGAACGAAACTAGTAAGTATCGTGAATGTGTGTTCCCTACAGAGCTCATTTTCTGCTATTTAGCCAAAAGCAAACGAAACAAATCCCATTGTTTTTGGTCCATTGCGATGTTTCCGGGTCGGCTTACTTTTGAATTTTTTTAATTAACCTTTATTTAACCAGATAAAAGCATTGAGATACAATCTCATTTGCAATGCTGACCTGGCCAAGAAGGCAGCAACGTTACACAAACATATAAAATACAGACATATAACAAAAAAGCAGTCACGACATTGAGCACATTAGGACCGTAAGAAACTACTTATTACTGCACGAGCAGCTGGTGGTAAGGACCTCAGACAACTTCAACTTAAAACATGCTATTGAGACAAGTGCCCTCAGTTTGAGGCTTGATTGAAGGTCATTTCAAGACCAAGGACCATCATAAAAAAGACTCCTTTTCCCAGCCTCAGTCCGCGCAGCAGGAACCTGGACCCGTATCCAGGCTCTGGATCTGAGGCTGTGAGAGTCACAAACTGGGGCAAATCTGGCACATATGTATGTAGAGTGGAAGCTTACCTAAAATGGCTTTATACATGAATAAAAACCAATGCTGCATCGTACGCATAGTAAGTGAGGACCATCCAGTTAGGCAGTTACACCCTTCTTTACTGCACTATGGGTCTGCCATGGCCTACACAGAAACACAAGGTTTCGCTACACGTTAAAGAACTTGCAGGAGTTCATTTTAATACTACTCTCCACACAACCCTTTATCTAATAAAAGCTGCTTCCCTTCACCCTTTGGATATAAAAGCAAGTATATGAAACTTTCATATTTTGATTTCTTTGCCAGGGGTGAAGGTAAAATGATGAAGAGGACACACATGGTCATAATGGAAATAATAGCAGCGGAAAATCTAACTTCGCAGGGGTTTTCCCGCCTTGCTCTCTTTAATGGCTATAGGCTATTGCATTCATTGAAATGGCAGCACAAAGCGTGAAATGTGTGCACTTTTCAAAGTGAATCTGATATAAGTTCCCTCTCAAATGTAAATGTTCTTTCTTTTGTCGTCAAAGTTGATCTTAACATCTGCATCGGCTTGACTCAGATGAGATTTATTCACACAATGTGAGAAAGGAGTGGAAACGTGTACATGGAAATAGTTTGAATTATCTGTGTTCGGTTTATCTCCTCGACACACTCACAGCCTCAGAACATATTTAAGATAAGAGACATCAGAGCTCCTTAAGCTTCTCAAATATATAAAGGATATTGAACTACTGTTTATCTCTAAATATGGCGTTTCATTGAAATGAATGGTTAAATGTGTTGACAGCGTATCTCCCAACATGCACATTGCTTTCAAACGTCATGCTATTAAAGGACATATGATCCTGGATTGAGTACAAATCCAGACAGACCAACCAGTCACTAAGCCTTGTTTAATTTCACAATGACGTTTATGATACTATTGTCCTTCATGGGAACTATCATGTCGTTTCTAAAGACGATCTGTCTGTTGAAGTGATTGAACAACCGTTTTGTTTATTGCGACTCGCTCAGAAAGAGATACATAGAGTCTGTTAAGCAGCCTTTGCCTGCAGATATTCTCTACAGAGAAGAAGACGCTGCTGCAGACATTTCAGTGTGGATGTCGAGACAGGTAGCTGAAGAGCTTAGCTTCTAAACGTGATGGAGAAAGGAGAGAAATGGACTGAGGGTAATGGAACAGGGTATAAATACACTGCTGAAATAATATCTGTGTTCAGCGTGATTGGTGAAGAGGCGGGGTACGATGTCATTCAAGAAGGCATGAATAAAGACGTAACCTCGGGATAAAAGCTGAAGCTAGTACAGGTCAAGACTCAAATATACTGCAGAGCGGTTTCTGAAGAATGTCTGCCAAAAGCTTTGGAGTAAAGTAAGTCCTTTTTAGTGGGTAACCGGAACCTACTGGAGATACACACAGATTATTTAGGGGTGTCAAACTCAAGGCCCGGGGGCCAAATCCGGCACACGACTCCATTTTATGTGGCCCGCAAGAGCTTGCAAAGAATACAATATGTTTATTATACGGTTACATGCCACTTTACAGAAGCAGGTTGCCCATACACTACATGTCCCACAATGCATCTCGTTTGCGCACTGAAGAGACTTGCATATACTTGCCTTGGACTTCTGCTTTCGAACGTAGTTAGTTATTACCCTATCCGATAATAATCCAATTCAGAGGCAATAATGTAATATAATACATTATTTTATATATATATGTATATTTATATAGTTGCAACCGGCCCTTTGAGTGCAACCAATGTGGCCCACGATGAAATTGAGTTTGACACCCTTGATTTACTCCATACAGGGTTCATACACTTTTTCACCAATGATTTCCAATGACTTTTCCATGACCTTTACCTAATTTTCCATGACCAAAGAAATGACTCTTTCTCAGCGGCACCACTGAAAATGTATTTGAACATGGAACAGGAAAATAAGGTCTGCATCTGAAACATGTCGTGCCGATCTAAAATAAATCGAATGGGCTTACTCGCTCCTACACGCTGAAGCAACTGTCGACTAGAGGGCGTGATGTACAAATCTCTCACCAGCGAAATACCTCGACAGTTAAATGCCATGTTACGTTTCATTACTACACGATACAGTATTTATTATCATTATAGTATTACTATTTCGCGATTAGATAAAATATAAATTATATTTGATGCAACTTTAGTTACATTTCCATGACTTTTCCAAAACTTTGGGAAAAATATTGTTTTCCATGACTTTTCCAGGACCTGGAATTAGCATTTTGAATTTCCATGACTTTTCCAGGTTTGTAATGCCCGTACGAACCCTGTCTCTAAAGCACACTGACACAAATAGTATTTCATTATTCAATGTATTAGACCAACCTCTTTTCTGGATTGTTTAAAACATGTCAGGTGTTTTTAGGATTGGAAACTCTATCCCAGATTAATATTCCCAATGCAATACACATGCGTATTTTGTATTATCAATGTGATTGTTAGGTTGCATCTCTGTACTTTCTGCCATACGGACTGCACCACTTTATCAACCCTACATGCTTTTAAAGAAGAGTCTTTTATTGTTGTATCGTAATGTGTTTCCTGTTGTTGTTTACCGTGCTCTGTTGCAAGTTGAATGTTCCTTAAGGGTACAATAGAGATGAACCAAACTACTCAGCAGCAGCTTTCATTCCTTAATAAACCAGATAGAAATGAACCCGCTGACAGCACTAACTTGTGACCTGTGACTCATTACACTAGTGGGTCCATGTTGCTCTGGTATCTTGGGTAATTTTATTTTGTAGCTCTCAGACTCTCGAGATTGACTTCACAGTTTTCTCTAAATACCTGTGATGTTGGAGGGTTGTACCTCTGCAGAGGGTTGTGGAGCGTGATATTAGACCCTCAGCTTCACAATGGGAGGCTTCGGGGTCCTAACAACCTCTCAGCATCTCTGACCGTCCGCAGTGAAACAGCAGATGAGCTCAGGAAATTGCCTTAGAGCTTTCCAACACTGCAACTGTGCTGCTATTAGGAATTAGAGCTGTTATATGTTTGGTTGTGAACCCTGGTGCAATTTAACATTTACTCAGGAGGTGCCCAGTTTATGATCAGAAATAATTACAGGAGGGGTAATTCAAAATGATCTGCTGTATCATTCTCTGAAGCCGTCCCTGGGTTATTATTTACATTTCAATTTAGTAACTTGACCGTGATTTGACCTGTAGCATATTATATTATTTAAATAAGAGTACATATATGTTGCACATAGAAAGGGACAGTGTCAAATAAACCATGGCCTTCAACAAAAAACAACAGAATCGGAAATAAAGGAATAATAAAAAAAGCCGGAGGAAAGAAGCCGGAGGAAAAGAGGTGTTGAACCTTCACAGCAGACCAGGAAGAGCGCAACCTCAAAATCAGTATTAAGAACGCAGGCCAGATGTCTTATTTAGCAAAACTCAAGAAAACACCCAAAATAGGGGAATCTTTACCACAATTTAAATAAATCCCGGTCATTCATTATCGTTGATTCGAGGCAGATTTCACAGCGTAATCTAAATACAACAAAGCACCTGACTGTTTGAATGACGATCCAATGATTGTCTGGTTCTGTATCTAACGGGATCCAGATGGGGGGTGTTGTGGAGCGTGATATTAGACCCTGAGCTTCACAATGGGGGGCTTCAGAGTCCTAACCGTCAGCTGTGACTGACAGCTGCTCTCATCTGGAACAAAACTGTGCTAAAAGAGAGAAATGGTGAGGAGAATAAACACGCTACAGGAGAGGGGCTGTCTACAGATGACTGAGAACACTTGATGGATTTGGACATGAACAAGAAGTGAAGCTGCTAAAGGGAAAGAGAACTGACCACAGATCAGTGGACAGATAACAGCTGGACGTGTATGTGTAGTCGGAGAATCTCGTCCAAGAGAATAAGTGAAAGGTCACAACCGTGACTTTACCAAGACACTGAACCCTGGAAAATGTTTAAAGACTGAAAGAGTCAGCGTACCATCCCCCTTCGCCTTATTTGTTTTTTACCAATAAAACCGTAAGACACAACGATGATGAGATCAGAGAGGGGAGAGCTAGGTTGTTGTTGTTCTAAAAGTATTACTTGTTGTTCTAGTAGGGATGTAACGATACCAAAAACTCACGGTACGATAATATCGCGATAACAAGTCCACGGTACGGTATTTATCGTGATATTGAATAATAAAGGAGAACAAAAAAATGCAATTTTCTTTTCAATAAACATTTTTTTTACTCTGAAAATGTTTCTTTATTACATAATAAATCTGATTTGTACAGCATTTGAGTAGATAGCAGTATTTTAAAGTGTCAAAAACAAAGTGACAGTAACAGACTGGAACAAGAAAACCAGTGTTTTTGTACCGATAGTACTACCAAACAAAGTAGGCATTTTCTTTGTGCCACTGCATCTCACAAATAAACATTTAATAATCAGACCCTGCAATCAAATAAATCAAGTTTCACTTTAGTTTTTCAAGTAACTCAACTCAAACTCACAAGTCGCTCACTCGGCATCATCAGACAGGTTTTTAGGAATATGAGAATGTCCACATTTCCAGGTATTTATAAACTGGGATGTTTGGGCATTTACAATATCCCCTGCTCTGGAAACAACTCTCTCGCTTGGTACTGATGTTGCTGGTACTGATGTTGCTGGTACTGGTGTTGCTGGTACTGGTGTTGCTGTGACAGCAGTGGTCGCGTTAACCGAATATTTTATTTATCAATGACGGAAAAATCTGAAAGCACTCTGTCATTTTGACAGATTAGAACAAACTCGGAACAGCGCCAACGTTTCCCCGCAGCGAGGCTCTGGTGTTATGCTGTGTTATGCTGCATGCCCTCCAAAAGGAAATGATATAGTTTCCAAACCGTACTTTGCCGTACAGATCAATACATGTCTGGGAGGTTTTGCTTTACGCTGTGTGCGCTCCCGCGAGGTGCATGCACACACGGCATAAAAAAAAAATCAGTCAGTCTCACGACGGTATTGGGACGTTTATTTAACGCGATACCGCGATATTCGGTATATCGTTACATCCCTATGTTCTAGTGTATCGAAAGGATCCAAGAACCAGTCCAAAGGGAGGAATAATGAAGTGTGAGCAAGGAGGGAGTATGCAGGAAAAGGAGAATGTAACATTCAGTAAGGTAAGGTAAGTCAATTGTTTCCCATACTGTGAGGACATGTTACCTCAACAGTTGCATGTGTGTAACAGGTGTCAGTGATGCAACACTCTGCAACACAACTACTCTGTGGTGCACTTCCGAGTCTAGATTTTACTCAAAAAGGCTGGATCCTAAACTTCTAATTATTTATGTCCCAATTGTATAAGCACCGCTGGTCAAATCAACATGATCGGACCAGGCGGTAAAAGAAGCTGCATTTGTACGACATCTAAAACAGAACGCGTCAGAGCTCCTCGTGGAGAGAGATGACATCTGACAGGTCTAAGGGTTTTGTATAACAGCGTGGTTGAAGTCCTTTCAAAAACCACTGCAGCAGCACTGTCCTATGAAAAAGGAAATTGCCCACATATACATTTGGTCAATTATTCATTTTTAATAACCTGCTTCACACTACTTGGTAATCATATAATTTCCTGCTCTTCACTAACTCGTTATGCATTAACTGCTGCCTCAGGCCACGTTCTCCATTCAAAGCTAGTTTCTCCTTCACGTCATTTCCTCTTCTTTCCCTCTGTGTCTATACTGTCCTCTTCCTGTCGGTCTCTCACTTCTTTCTTTCAGTGTCGCTCATTGTCTCTTTCCTGTCCCCGCTGACTTGTTTCTCCTCCTCCAATCTCCTGCTGACAGCGGCGGGTTGATCTGAGCAAACTATTCCTCCTCACATGTAAACATCGATTACTGACCAGCGAGAGAAAGAGAGAAAGAGAGAAAGAGAGACAGAGAGACGTGAGATGCTACTGGGAGTTGTTGCATTCACCAACAAAACAAGCCTTGTGAAAGCTTTGACCTCAATTCCACAACAGGTGAGGACATTTCCATGCAGCAGCAGCTCACTACAGGAGGATAGATTCTCCATACACACGACAAATGTATATTCGGCAGTGACATTCAATTTATCAAGCTATTCTCGTCACGATGCATGGCAGAAGGAACAATTGCACCTTGGGAATATGATTGCATTTTAAAGTTATGGCCGGCAGTTGTGTATAAATACAGACCTGCCGGACACGGAACGACATTATCATCTCATGTGAGTTGTCTTTGTGGCTCTGGTTTGGACGCCATCAACTCAGATTTACATTAATGGGGCGAAGCCTGCGAGCTAGGTCAGGCAGTCAACTCGAGCACTTGTGCTGCATTCATACATAACGCCCCTTGCCACTCTACAACCAACCAATCAGAGTCTCCTTAGTATGCCGCTCTATCTAACCTGCCAGATATCTCTCTATGCTTTGCTTGCTGCTGCTCGCTGCCCCACCACCACCCCAGCTTCCACCCAGCTTCCACCCAGCTTCCACCCCAGCTTCCACCCCAGCTTCTACCCCACCACCACCCCAGCTTCCACCCCAGCTTCCACCCCAGCTTCCACCCAGCTTCCACCCCAGCTTCCACCCCAGCTTCCACCCCAGCTTCCACCCCAGCTTCCACCCCAGCTTCCACCCAGCTTCCACCCCAGCTTCCACCCAGCTTCCACCCCAGCTTCCACCCCAGCTTCTACCCCAGCTTCCACCCCAGCTTCCACCCCAGCTTCCACCCAGCTTCCACCCCAGCTTCTACCCCAGCTTCCACCCCAGCTTCCCCCAGCTTCCACCCCAGCTTCCACCCAGCTTCCACCCAGCTTCCACCCCAGCTTCCACCCCAGCTTCCACCCCAGCTTCCACCCCAGCTTCCAGCTTCCACCCCAGCTTCCACCCCAGCTTCCAGCCCAGCTTCCACCCAGCTTCCACCCCAGCTTCCACCCCAGCTTCCAGCCCAGCTTCCACCCAGCTTCCACCCCAGCTTCCACCCCAGCTTCCACCCAGCTTCCACCCCAGCTTCCACCCCAGCTTCCACCCAGCTTCCACCCCAGCTTCCACCCCAGCTTCCACCCCAGCTTCCAGCCCAGCTTCCACCCAGCCTCCACCCCAGCTTCCACCCCAGCTTCCACCCAGCTTCCACCACCCCAGCTTCCACCCCAGCTTCCACCCCAGCTTCCACCCCAGCATCCACCCAGCTTCCACCACCCCAGCTTCCACCCCAGCTTCCACCCCAGCTTCCACCCAGCTTCCACCCCAGCTTCCACCCCAGCTTCCACCCCAGCTTCCACCCCAGCTTCCACCCCAGCTTCCACCCCAGCATCCACCCAGCTTCTACCCCAGCTTCCACCCCAGCTTCCACCCCAGCTTCCACCCAGCTTCCACCCCAGCTTCCACCCAGCTTCCACCCCAGCTTCCACCCCAGCTTCCACCCCAGCTTCCACCCCAGCTTCCACCCCAGCTTCCAGCTTCCACCCCAGCTTCCACCCCAGCTTCCAGCCCAGCTTCCACCCAGCTTCCACCCCAGCTTCCACCCCAGCTTCCAGCCCAGCTTCCACCCAGCTTCCACCCCAGCTTCCACCCCAGCTTCCACCCAGCTTCCACCCCAGCTTCCACCCCAGCTTCCACCCCAGCTTCCACCCCAGCTTCCACCCAGCTTCCACCCCAGCTTCCACCCCAGCTTCCACCCCAGCTTCCACCCCAGCTTCCAGCCCAGCTTCCACCCAGCTTCCACCCCAGCTTCCACCCCAGCATCCACCCAGCTTCCACCACCCCAGCTTCCACCCCAGCTTCCACCCCAGCATCCACCCAGCTTCCACCACCCCAGCTTCCACCCCAGCTTCCACCCAGCTTCCACCCAGCTTCCACCCAGCTTCCACCCAGCTTCCACCCTTCCACCCAGCTTCCACCCCAGCTTCCACCCCAGCTTCCACCCAGCTTCCACCCAGCTTCCACCCCAGCTTCCACCCAGCTTCCACCTGTAGGCTCGGAGGTTAGTTATGTAATCATCACTCATGGTGCTGTGTATATCTGTGGAGTGACGAGGCCCGAGCCTAGACGCCAAACTCAACTATATGCTGCTTCTAATACACGTTAAAGAAACACGTGAGTTGTCTGACTGAACTGTTTTGTCCTCTGAATTTACATGAAATGGAAATGTGTCTTTGGCACTGGCAAACCAAACAACACTCACCGTATCAATCACACACAGCACAACCTACAGTTCACACACATCTCAAAATAACTATTTGGCAGCCATGATTAAAAGAGTTAGTTGTTATTCCACTGGCGTGTAGTCCATTGGAATAACAATGCACTCATCAGTTTAATATAATGGACAATAAAGTAATCTGGATCTGGACTCTTGAGGGGGGGGGGGGGCAATCTGACAGGTAATTTAAAGCTATTTGCAGTTGGAGTGGATCTCAGTGCAATTGACCTGTTTCTCTGTGAGATATGTGTGTGTCTATTGATCATTCAAAACAGGTGTTGTTAGTTAGTGTTAGGGTTCAACCTTTTGTCAGGCTAGTCAACATTATTCTGGGAAGTATTTAAGTGGATAAAGCTGTAGTTTGTGCTGGTATCGTTCAAAACACCAAAACAAAGAGAGGAACATGTCAATTTAACACAGGGTGTCTTCCAACAGCCATAAAAACGATTCAACTATTATACTAGTATTTTAATTAAAGAAATGTTATTTTAAATATTACGTGCATGCCCTTTCTAATAGTGTTGTATTTGTATTATTTTCACTTTTGTTGTAACAATGTAAATGTCCCCGATGTGGAAGATAAAGGTATTCTGATTGTGATTATTCAAATGCAGTAGGCTGAAAAATACCAGGATGTCCAACTGCATTTCATCATCTTCGAAACATATGGTTCACAGAGGTAGCGATGGAGCACAGCCAGCCCGATGTGATGGATGTTTGACCAACAGCACCAACGTTCAAGGCACAGTGTTATGAGATAGTACTGTATGTTACGCATTCTGCATGTTACAGTGCTTACTTTGTAAGGCCAGCTGCAATATATACAAGTCAAGAGAAAAGGCACCTGGGCTGTGTCTTCCTGGTCGTATGTACTTATTGTAAGTCGCTTTGGACAAAAGCGTCTGCTAAATGCAATGTAATGTAATGTAATGGCACCTCAACAAATGTATTAACAGTCTGTCTTCAGTCTGTATTAACAGTCTGTCTTCAGTCTGTATTAACAGTCTGTCTTCAGCGTCAGAGTCTACTATATAACAACCACTTCTTTTTATTTTTTTCTGTGCTTTATGATGCGTAACTTTCACACTAATAAATTGGACACCCACATAACATGGTGGACAGTCAGTATACTAAATGTGAATCCCTCATATTGGACTACATTCCTGCATGACCTTTAATATAAAACGTGGGTGTGGTACTCTAAATGCTAAACTCATCACAGCCATGAACACAAGTGAGAGAATGGGAGGTACACGTTTGGATTGTTGTATGAGTTTATTTAATGAAACCCTGTTCAGCAATCTCCTTGTAGGAATAAAACGTGTTGCTCTTTAAACATCAACCCCTTCTAAATTCCTGCTAAGCCTTGACTCAATCCACACCAACACTAATGCTCAGTCCGACACAGCGTAGGTTAAGCACCTCATTTCCCACCAGCACTTTGCAACGAAAGGTCAAGCAATCATACGACAATTTGTCATTTTTATCTGTGAGCTGAAACCTTCCTCAGAGCTCAGGTCCGTCTCTGCGCCGTCAAAATGTCACCAATCATCTGTTGGTTCAGGCTCGTCATGTTTGACCTGCACAGCTGTGTTTGAATTGTGACTTCCTCTGTGAGCCGAGCATTAGGAGGAAGTGATTCGCTCTGCTGTAATGAACTGCTTCAGTAATTGAAGACTATTTAGTCCACGGGCTTTTTGAATTGCTGAGTGTGGAGAGTTTATGGAGAGGCTAATGACTCTCCTGAATCAGAGTGGAGCTTCAGTGCCTGCAGGTTCAAAGGTTAATGGACTATTTTGGTTTTAGTGCAAACACTTGTAATGTGAGAGAGGCCAGATTTAAGAAGGTGTTGAACTTTCTCTTATATCCTCCCTTCACATTATCCCTCTTTCTTTAGGCGCTTTCACACCGGATAACTTTTTCCAGGATTAGTTCCGATAGTTCCTGGGATTTTGCCTTCACACCAAAAAGATCTGGAACTAGAACTTTTTTCGGGAGCCTTTTCACCCCTTTTCAGTCCCTGCTAGAGAGGTAGTACTTTCCTGGGGAGGAAAAGGCTCCAATTTCTGATTGGCTGGGCAAATTGCAAACTGTAAGATTTATTCCGGGAAATGATTCAGACCTACTAATTGACCTAACCGAAGTTATTGAGTCTATGTAAGTTTACTGCTTGGCTCAGATCCACCAAGGTCAGCAAGATCTCACCTCTATTAACTCCCCGAAGAACCAGGTTCAATTAACTGCTGTTTCAATTCAGACAACTCTCTTTAATCTGTTTAAGCGATCCCGAAGGATTTTGATATCAGTAATGAGGTGTGTTCCTACCTAAGTGTGAGTGTGGCAGTGTGCAATCTTACCTTTGAAGCAGGAATGGAGAGCGCAGATGTATTTTAAGTTGTCCCAATCCAAAAGGTAGGATCAGTTTATTTGAAGAAAAATTGGTCCACACTTATACAAGGCTTCTACCTTCTCTCGTTACACCATTATAATCATACTAAACCTATCATGCTGTGATCATGTTCTAATAGGAAACTTTAATTCACAGTCTTACATTTATTACCATAATTTTTAACTTCAACTGCCCAATTCAGTTGTGACATTTAAAATCTCCCGATAGGATTTAGAGGTCTTACCTTATAAAAGACCGGTGATAATAAAAAGTACATTCAACCTTTCATTCACCAAAACAGTTCATTTTCTCATTTCGACATTCGTATACTTCAACTAGTCCCGCATGATTTCGGAGGGCCTTTCCTCACAGGTCGCAGGGTACTAACATTCAACAGACATCAATTCATTCCACTCATTCACAAAGAAATTCACTCAGCTTTCAACAAAGAATATCGAGAGATATTTACCAAGTTTGAGAGAACCTTACCGAGAGCTATTAACCCAGCTCTGAGGGACAGAGCTTTTACCGGGAGAGAGTATACCAGGGGAGCCCCCCCCCTCTCTCGCTCTCTCCCAAAAAGCCAGTGTCTTTATGCTCAACAACAGGATATAAAAACCTAAAGACGCCTCCTCCACACCCATATTTGTGTAAAAAGGACATGACCTCTACTCTGCATGACTTGCAAAATATTATTCTCGGCTATGACATAACCACCTTTTTGGGGCCTCGGTGTGCTTCTCCTTAAGTCAGGAGCCCCCCTCCCATGTATTCTGCTGTGAGAGGAGAGGGAAGAAACTGTGTTCCTCAAAGGTGTTAAATAGCAGCTGTGATTAAGCAGGTCATTTATTCACACTCATGTATGTTCTGCCAACTCTAATGAGATGCTTAATATTCTATTTCTGTCACGGTCCAATTAATTAAAACCCTGAGCCGACTAAAGAGAAGAGATCTCACACTACATCCTGAGTTTCTTTATGTAATGAATAAATACTGAAATGAAAGCTGACACTGTTATGCTGACATGGAGGAGTTCAACGTCTTAAAATAAATTACATACATGTTGTTTTCTGTCATTAAAAACTCATTTGGTGATCTTTAAATGAACCTCCGTCTCTTGGGGAAAAACTATTGTGGCAAGTTGCTTAGCATGTGGCTGTAAAACTCTGACGAACACTGTCGCTCTGCCTGGGGAGCTTTTTTATTCTGAACGTTTCAATAGAACCTGATTCAGTCATTTTCTAACAATGCTTATTTCAGACAAAGGAAGACGTTAGCAGGCAGGGCCGTGGGGTTTAACTGATCAAATGTGATACTGTGTTCAAATTCAAAATGTATATCAATTCATTTTTATGCTGGACCTTGTGGTTGATAACAGCAGTTTTTCACAAAGGACGATGACATCATTCAAAGGAACATCCCTGCTGCAAGAAAAGTCCAACCAACAACCATTAAAATCACACATTGTGTTTCGTATCTACCTCAATTTTGCGAACATCAGCTTCTCACCAAGCAAGGCTAGCGGCAAAAGCCCCTGACTGTTATGACTTGAGTAACGGTGAGTTTTATTCCTTATTAATTCAAATAATGTTCATGTTAAAGAGGAACAAAGTGGTCTATAGACTCACAAGAATCCAGTTAAGAGCCGAACACAGTTTCAGAACAGGACGTTTTAACCCCTCAAAAACTGAAGCTAGCTAATGACCTGGCATCCTTTGGAAGCGCTACTTTAGCTCGGCATGCTAATGTTAGCATCATTACATCACATTGAGAGCAGACGAACACAAAAATCAACTTTTTTCACATGTTTCCATTATCTTGTTGAGAATGTCAAAGCTTGAGGGGGCTGCCGTGCCTAGTTACGGTTGCTAAGCTGTGATTGGATGATGACTATTCAGGTGAGGTGCTCTGCAATTCATCTTCCTCAACACACAATAACAAGTGATTCCCACATTATAGCTCACAGCTTCATCTGACATCAGCCAACAGTAGACTGTGAGGAGACAGAGCAGAGGATTGTGGGCCGTTAGTGTCCAACCATTCCTCCAATCAGCAGAGCTGGACTGGGTCACATGACACTGGCTGTGTGAGTGACACTCTCAGCTCTGTGTAATTATCACCCATTGACACAGTGTGAGTGTCCCGTCTGGAATATGAATGAGGAAGATAAAAATACAGAGATCACAGCGACCCGAAGCCTCGTACCTGAAGGAATTATCAACGCCTCGACTCCCATCAACGTCCTCTCTGAGCCCTCGCTAACACACAACAATTATCTGGACGCTTTGCCTCCTCACTTCTTCAGGCTGCTCATTTCCTTCCTATTAGAGGTGAATTCCTGCTGCTAATCCTAAACACATCAGTGTGTCGCAGGTTAACTGAGACGGTATGGCACAAAGCCAGACCTGCTATTGATGTGTAGCTTTTAGCCATGCAGCTAATAAGAGCTTAACGATGTGTTCCTAATCTCATGGGAAGCCTCCTCCCTGATATCAGAGGTCCAGGCGTGTTGTCATCACATCCTGTTTACTGTCATTTTATAAAAGTAGAAATTCAGCTTCTTAAACTTCCTGTTTAGCTTTGACCTCGCTAAAATATGCTAATCCAAAACACACAGAGACATCCTGGTAAACTGAATCCAATCCTTTGTTTCAGCTCCATCCAAAGGCTGACATGTGACAAAGAAGCTCTTTGGAGGTGATTGAAGGAAAGCGTGTTAATTGCAGAGGCTGTTGTGGCGCTGAAGGATGAGAGACGTGTTGATAGAACCGTTCCTGGTATTACTGCTATTTTCTGATAATTCCCCTGAACTGAACATTGTTATTTCCTGTAACACATTTGACATGTCTTACTTTGCGTATCTTTTGGTTTCTTGTCCAACAAAAGTGGTTCAAAAATGATTGTGGCTTTGTCGTTGTAATTTCACCATGTTCCTAAGTATCAGACATTGTTTCGGCTTTTACAATTTCATCATCACCGACAGAGTTGAGAGACAAGACTTCAAAAAAGTTTGAAAGTCATAATGAAACTTTACGAAACCTCTTTGCCTTGTTATCTTATCTTGGTGCTCTGTCTTGATGTCAAAGAAGAAGTTTAACATCAGGGGAAATAATGTTGTTGGGTCTGTCTCCAGATATGTGTCTCAGTATGTGTGCAGAGAATTAAAATGTAGAATGATTTGTTAGTCCACATCCCTTGTTGTTATGCATTTAGTTTAGAGAGACAGTTGATTGAACTTAAACGGTGTGGCGCCCATTTGTAAATTCAAAGTGTAAGTAAACGCTACAAATAGAGACGTTCAGAAAAACCCGTCACAAAATACATTTCGTCTACACTGCACGTCTGAATGATGGCTTTTTAGTACTTTAGATGTCAGGCTGCATGTCAATGTGAAACTAGGACTCTAATCATCATATACCGAACCTCAAAGAGACAACAGAGACACTGCTGTCAGGAGAAATGGCTTTTAAGTGAGAGCAAGCTACACAGGCAGAGAAAGTCAAAGGAGACAGTTTGTGAGAGGGAACGGGGAAAGAGAGATATCAGGGATATAACCCGCTTTCATGAAGCGTATTCAGGGCCGAATGAAAGAGAGGAGAGGAATGGAGGTTGTTTTTGTCCGACGCATCAGCCTTCCAGGTGTCTGTGAGGAAATGAAAGAGCGAGCAGACGGGACACTGGAGCTGTGTTCAGACGCTGCTCAGGGGATCACACATGTATTACCCCTTTGTGTCTCTGTTGTCTTTATCAAGGTCAAATCTAAGTCATTTCTCTGATGAGTCAAAGCATGCATTGTGTCGGTGTGAAAGAACTGGAGCTCGGACCCCGTCTGGACACCAGGCTGTACTGAGCAGGAGGGACAATAACGTACTTTTTGAGTGTAAGAGTTGATCTTTGGAAATAATTTACAAAAAAATGTAAGAATAAAGCTCCAGTTGCAAGCTATTTAATCTCTACGGAAGACCATCAAACACAAACTATAACAAAATGTTTCGTTATAATAATGAGTCAGCCTGTTAAACTATGTTGAAGAGCGGTACTTCAACATTTATATATGTTCAATAACTTATTTTACAATGATGCTACTTATTTCTTACCATGGAGGTGTACTTTTGTGGTTTACCTTATAAATGTGTGCTTGTCTAATATGTTTTCAACTAATGTTATTATTTTATTTTGTATCTGCCCGTTCCCTTTGCTGTAACTCTTTGAATTTCCCCACATGGTAAGGTCTTCTGTGCTTAAATTATTGTATTCACAGACGTATTTTTTGTCTTTGTTTATTGAGGAAGCATTTCTTTTAAGGGGACTTAGTATCGAGTCTGACAATTAAGTTTGGAGAATATTCAGTGAAATGAAGAAGGAGGGACTTGAGCCTCGGGTCATGTCAGAAACCTGGATCCTACAACAAGGGATTGTCTGATGCTTTAGATGTGTGTCCTGTACGTACACAGATGTGCATGAAGAGCAGAATAATAGACGTTGAAACATAGAGAGCTGCTGCAGTAAGATTACAGCTGCTCTTCGGATTGTTTATAGGCATCTAAAGACGTTCTACAAAGGGAGTCGGCTTCAAGTTATGGAGGGTTTATTCACTCCTTTGTTCACACACGGACACAGGTTACATGGACAGGTGGTTTATCCTCACACTGAACACGACACCCCAACTCACACTCATATAGTATCTACGTCACAACGTCCCCGCCCTCCCCCCTCTGCTCCCCCAACCACAGGCCCGCACCTTGACCAGCATCACTGTGCAGCTCTGTGATTGGCAGAGAGTGACACACTCAGCACCCGATACAGGGTCGCTACAATATGTTCACACTTAACATGCAAGAAGATTACAGCCTTCATTTCCCTTAGGACTATACTGAATACACTGTGGGCCAATGTCTTCTTATCACTGTGTAACTAATGTGGCATCAATACTTTACACTGTAACCTGTACCAGTGATCAGTGTATCATCAAGAAAGCAGCAAAACAAGAAACATTAAATAATGAACTAGACATATGGTATAAGCGTTTGCACGTCGATTTGGATCAAAGCTAAATGCCATGTAATCTAATATCTATTCTTTATCTCAGCCACTTACAGCTCTTCCTGAAGAGTAAACAAACCTGATGTTTCCCCCAAGGTGAAAACCAATGCTACAGCAATGGATTAACAAACACAATCGGACTTCCTCTATTGATTACAACCTGCTGCCTTTAAGTTAAATAGAAACTCAAACTAAATTGAAACAATAGAATACACTTACATCTCTGCAGGTAATTTGAATCAATCATTAGCCAGTCCTGTTTAATTTAGTAGAGAATGTTTGCCCGTGGGGAAATGCACATTGCAGAATTACATCACGACTGCAATATGATAAACAGGGGGTATCTTCCTGCAGACACACACACACACACACACACACACACACACACACACACACACACACACACACACACACACACACACACACACACACACACAGCTCTTGGGGGTAGATTTGACGCAGGCTTAATTCATGTTTTCAGAACCATAAGGCAGCTTTACTACAATACGAAGGGTTTTCCTCCACATGCTGCATCACAGTGTGGCTCTATCTCTTTGTATCTGAATTACAGTTTCACTCCCTCCCTCTCCCTCTCCACCTTGATCTGAGTCTCAGGTGAGCGCAGCAGGGCGCCGGCAGCTGCCAGCTCATATTGTAAATGCGGAGGAGAGCTCTCGTCTCTGCGGACTCTCTGCCGGTTCCTTACAGACCGGCAGATCTGCGTGGTTTTACCCGGACGGTCTGGTTTTTTAATTAAACGATCTGTGAGCCAGACTTCAAAGAAAAGGTAACCTCGTAATTTCAGTGGAACAGATCTGGTTTAAAGTTTATCTCAGTTTAAACTTTAGTCCGATAATCGTGTCTGAGGGCAGAGGCTCGTTTACAGAGTGGAGAGGTAGTGCTGGATAACTTGGAAATAATAACTTAATTGCGATTATATTTGACTAATTTATACAGTAGGGGATTTTGAATTAGGAATATTATCCACGATATCTTTTTTTCAAGATGACTACTTCATGGGAATGTTTCATGTATAGAACAGATGTTAGCTGGGACTTACCCGCAGCACCACAACACATTCATAACAATATGTTTGCCTTTACCAAATATTGCGCCTTTGCAAAGTCGTGTCATTTGTACGCAGACTGTGAGACCGGGTTGCAAAAGTAGTGTGTATGTGTGTGTGTGTGTGTGTGTGTGTGTGTGTGTGTGTGTGTGTGTGTGTGTGTGTGTGTGTGTGTGTGTGTGTGTGTGTGTGTGTGTGTGTGTGTGTGTGTGTGTGTGTGTGTGTGTGTGTGTGTGTGTGTGTGTGTGTGTGTGTGTGTGTGTGTGTGTGTGTGTGTGTGTGTATGTGTACAGTAAATTCAAGAGGTCAGTGCTGGCAGCATCTTATATGACTTGTTATCTATTTCTCAGTTGGATTGGAGGTTGCATCGTGTCCCATACTTCCACAAGTCATGAATAAAGCAGTTGTTTTGTCAGTGAGGCTCTTCTCTGCTGTCATTAAGACCGGCTGCAGCTCTGCTCTCTGAGCTGAAGGCAGAGTCAGACACTAAAGAAACAGCACAATTACGCGTAATGAACACTGCGAGAGGAGAGATTACAACTCAAAGTGCGCCAGCTGGGCTGCTGGATGAGAGGGAGAGTCACATTGGTCGCCAGGTTTATGAAATGTAGACAAAGAGAGAAGAGGAAAAGTTGGAATTGAATAAATAATCAAACTGAAGTGAGGTGAGAAACTGCTTTTAGATGTGTTTTCATTAGTGGCTGGTTTCACATCAGATTAGATTAAAACACTTCATATCTGTTATTTCTCTCCATTCTGAGAGCTGGCGGCTGCTTTCTCATCAAATATTTGGTCAGTTTTGAAGCTTTAGGTTTAGATTTGTATTCCATATTGTATTCCTTCTTATTCCATTGCAATTTAAATACTGTTATATTTTACTATATTTTTTATATTTTTCTACCTGTGTTTTTCATTCTTGTTTGACTTTTATGTATGCATCACAACACCAAATTCCTCATACGTGTAAACCTACCTGGTAATAAACCTGACTCTGGCGTGTGGTGCAGTGGTTTGTGCGTTGGTGTTCGTATTAGGGGGTCACAGGTTCAAACCCCACTGCAGTCAGCATGTCGTTGTGTCCCTGAGACACTTCACCCCAAATTGCTCCTGTGGGGATTACCCACAGTATCGAGTATGTGAGTCGCTTTGGATAAAAGCGTCTAATAAGTAACATGTAATGTAATTCTGATTTAAGACGTCACTTAATGTCTAAAATACTTTTCATAAAAGCTGTTATCCAAAAATAGGGCTGCGCGATTTAAAAAGAACGAACTAATTGGGATAATTTTGACTGATATTGCTAATGCAAATATGATTCATGGTTTTGGAGGGATTGATCATTTTTGCATAATTATCATAATTAATAAGAGACATATTGGAACTGATCCTGGTGTGAATTTTGAAGAGGATCTGTAACAAAAAGAGACATTCGATGAAGTCCGTAGAATATGATTTGTAGGCCGTGACATCTACTGTATGCAACACACAATACTTATCCCAGAATAATATTTAGACATATCTTACATTGCTGCGATTTGCATATTGCACTAGCTTTACCGTTATGTTTGGATTGATTGTGCGGCTCCATTAAAGAGAGTTACGTTGTGTTGGCTGCAGTGAGAGAGCTGCCTCTCTGATGACCTTGTTGTCTCTAAACTATCATTCAGAGGTCTTGAGTTAAGTAGCCTTTTGATCTAAGTGATGTTATTAATCAGAGGAGGGGAAACACTAATGACCTTTATAATGAGAGGGCTGCAGTCAACATGCCTCTTCACCTCCTGCAGAGCGCTCGGCCCCTTCAGCGTCTGCTGCTCTCATTCTCTCCTCACCCTCCTCGCACTTTTCTTATGACATGCTTTCATTATTTTGTCTTGTTTTATATCTCCTAAGGGGGAGATTGAGGACAAAAATAGGGACAAAGAAGGTAAAACAATAGCTTGTTTTGTTTTTTCAACAAAACACAGATTAGTGGAGGCTTTCATCCGAAGTGTCTCTTCACACTGGGAGCGTATTCGATTTGTTGAACACGGATTCCCAGCAGGAAACAAACCTCACAGCCAACTGCCAGCTGTGAGGCTGTGAGGCTGTTATCTAACTAGTTCATCCTTTTCCTTTCAAAGAAGTTACTATTGAAAGTTATTCATTAGTCATGAGAGAAGATTTCCTTTGGTTGATTACCAAAGATATGATATATTTTAGGGACCGAAAGAATCCTTAATATATGGAAAGCTTTCCTTTTGAAGACATGGTCTGATCATGATAATGCAACAGCAGTGAAATCTAAAACATTAAGCTGCTTGCCAAGTCAAATACTAATGTAGAAATGCATGCGAGTCACCTCACAAACACACACACATTGAAGTGTGAAGGATTTCAGTTTTAAAGTCTTCGTTTAAGTGAGATAATTAAAACAAATAATGTAGCATGAGTATTCAGCCAATCTCCACCACAGCAGCATCATAACCCACAGGACAGCAACTATTATCAAGAGATGCTCAACTCCACCTCTGAGGACCTCTCCAGAGATGCATGGTTGGCGGCTGCTTGGAAGCAGGAGTGGGAGAAAGTCGGACCCTCCCGCATCCATTGCTACATCTGGGACCCAGGAGATGGCGCCATAGGAGGAGACGACCTACCACGCCGGCAATGGACCACACTAAACCGTCTACGAACTGGGGTCGGTCGCTTCAAAACATCGATGAAGAAGTAGGGCCTGGCAGACAGTGCTGCATGCGAGTGCGGTGCCGCTGAATGGACTGCCGAATCACCGCCTGCCCTTTATATATATATACACATATATATATACATATATATATATATATATGCCATTTTTTCCCATAAACTGTGGGTTTTCTCTGGAAGGTTTTCCTTGTACGATGTGAGGGTCTAAGGACAGAGGGTCTAAGGACAGAGGGTCTAAGGACAGAGGGTGTCGTTTTTCTCATACTGATATTCTGAACAATCTGTGCTGTTGTTGTATTAGCTGTAAAGTGTTTCTACTTTAGGCTATTTTTATTATATGTACAGCACTTTGGCTCGACCAACAATCGTTTATAAATGTGCTATATAAATAAAACTTGATTTGATTTGATATAGACCACCCTCGGAAGCCAGTCTCTTCGACTTAGGACCAGAGATGCGGGCATACACGACACCGAGTTGGACCTCTGACGTTACAGGAAAGAAGAAGAAGCAACTAAGAAACAAAGAGGAAAAGGTCCCGTCTCTTTCCGACTGGACCTTGGTGTTTATATGGTTGCAATGTGGTTCTCCAGTGAAGCTATAAACAATTGTGGGGAGCAAAATCACACATCTAGTTCCTTAGAGCAGGGAATAATCGAAAAGATCAATCTGGGGTGGAATCAGAACAATAAAGCTGCTCACTGAGGGGAAACTGTGAGTCTGACCTCGCTTAAGATAGAGTCATGAGGACAGAAAGGCATTTTACTGCCAAGCGGATATCACAAAGGAACCAGCAGGCAGAGAAACACCTGATATGAACACTGCCAAAGGTTGAGCACAAGCAGCAAGCAGGCCAGTGTGCTGCTCTTCAAACTGGACAGCTATGTTTTCACATAAAGAAAAGGATAGCCTCAATACAAAAAGCACCTTTGGATGTAGCATAACGTTTCTTATTCTTCTGTTTCTGTCTCTTCCTCTTTGTTACTAACATCTAGCTGCAAAACGTAACAATTGAAAATGGATTGTTCCTTGTTGCAAAGGGCTGGAAAAGGCTCTTTGGCTCACACACCAAACACACAGAAGGAGGATTAAAAAAAACGGCCCCAGACCGAATTGCAGTCTCACTCTGCCGTGAAGAAGTAGAAACCAGAAGCCTTTGGTGCGTCTGCTATGAAGGAAAAACAAAAAGTCCCTCCAGAGCTTCTGTCTCTGATAATTGCCACTAAGAGCCCTCTGCTTCCAAAACACAGTCAACAGCCGCTCTACGCCTGCAGAAGGCTCATCATTAAAACGTTGTGCACAGAGGTGTGAATTCACTCCGCATGCAGGCTCAGCGCTTTTAGGTTCGACTACAATCCAGGAGACACGCAGAGACTGTTTATGCTCACTTAATAATATGCCGCTGTAGTCCATTTACATTGGATAAGCTCCAGCTGTTGCTAGATCACTTTTGTCACAGCATGCGGTGCTACCCATGTGTTTCCCTTTTTAAATTGATAGAGAAAATGATGGTCAACAGTTATGTTTTTAAGTAATAAAGGAGAAATTGTTCCTCATAGTAAAACAAGACTCAGATCAGAGGAGTATTGTTTTATTGATTTGTCAGATAGATATTTATTCTATAGGAAGTTTTATGCTTTTGTGAGTTTGTATTTGTGTCACTGTGATTGTTCCGTTCAACTTAGTATTTAGAAATCGTCTTCGTGTATTAGCATGAATTGTACGCTCTACTAAAATATGTAATGTGTTGTATGTTCAGCTGACCTTCTGTGCTCTTAGATTTTATACGCTGCATGAGCACTTAAGTGGAATGAATTAAGTGGAAATGTACCAACTGAACACTGTGTGCATTTCCCCCCATTATAAGTAGCACATAATATATTCCGTTCCAGGCATCTTGCTCTGGAATAACTACTTAAAATCAGTGTCTCCCTAGGAAATCATTCAAAATGATGGGAACCATAAAACAGCGTTTGGCCACAAGGTGCACTTAGACTACAGGGTTCATCCTGAGAGTTACATCCCGCCTCCAGCGCTTTATTAAACTTTTACATTTCTGTTCTTTAACTTTTCCAAATACATCGAAAGAACGGAAGACGCCTAGTTCCTACTGACGAAGGAGAATTTATAGATATATTGGTTTGACATTATCATATTGCTGGTAAAATCCCCGAAGATTGTTCACTTCCAAAAACCCACCCGCATTTAACTGAAGTCTGCTGAGAGTCCAGATAGTATTTTACTCCTTATATGACTCGAAATCTGACATGCGAGAATTTAAAGGGATTAAACGTTTCATGTATTATTACGTTGCATATAACAGCATACAGTTCTACACTCATAATGTGGAATTGAAAAGTACAGATGTTGCCCTGTGGTAAACAGTAACACGCCTCTGGCTTCCTTCAGGCAGACAGCAGGTCTGGGATCTGTTACCATCCTCTTTCTGTTCCCCAAAGCGAACAACGTGTTTCATTCTGTTCTTCATCAATGATTTACAGCTTTGGATACAACTAAAGTTCACCAAAATTGTATTTTTAGAAGCCATGAATTTCACGAAGTGGTGAATTTCGTTCTTAATGTGGGTTGAGTTGTGTCACATGACATGGATATGTGCGGGATCAAAGTCGATGTCATCAACTGTTTAAGAAATAGAGGGTTTCTGTTTGTTTGTTTTTGTAACGGTACGTCCACATGGCAGCGTCGCATTGAAGCTTGCCGGTGGGCGTGTCTGGCGCGCGACCAATAACCAATCACATTAATCTCCCGCCCCGGACACACAAGCACGCGGTTTGATTGGCTAGCGCTTGTACTGGCATATGATTTGATTGGCTGACACTTCCGTCGAAGCTTAAAAAGTTGAACTTTTCTCAACTTTCGAACCACACTGCCGTTCGGCAAAGTGTGACGTCACCCCATTCAAAGTGAATGGGAAGCGTCTCCGTTGAAGTGGACGAAGTGGCCGAGTGGACGGGCCGTACATTTTGATAGCCGGATTATTTTGATAATAATTTCTGCGCTTGATATAATACATTGATCATTTTTAATTAAACGAAAATGTCAGACTAAAGCAACCAGGCTCAACAGCTAGCCCCTCAGTAACCTGCAGTCTGTTTCCTGAAGTCACTACATTACATTACATTACATTGCATTACATTACATTGCATTTAGCTGACGCTTTTATCCAAAGCGACTTACAATAAGTACATTCGACCAGGAAGACACAACCTTGAAGAAAACAGAATCACATAAGTACATCAGGTTTCATAGAGCTAAACATTTCAAGTGCTACTCAACTGGCTATAGATAAGCCAATCCTTTATTAGTATATAAGTGCCTTGTTAGTAATTCTATCGCTCGAAGTGGAGTCGAAAGAGATGAGTTTTCAGTCTGCGCCGGAAGATGTGTAAACTTTCTGCTGTCCTGATGTCAATGGGGAGCTCATTCCACCATTTTGGAGCCAGGATAGCAAACCCACGTGTTTTTGCTGATGGGAACTTGGGTCCCCCTCGCAGCGAGGGTGCAGCGAGTCGTTTGGCTGATGCAGAGCGTAGTGCACGCGCTGGGGTGTACAGTTTAACCATGTCCTGGATGTAGGAAGGGCCAGATCCATTCGCAGCATGGTACGCAAGTACCAGTGTCTTGAAGTGGATTCTAGCAGTTACCGGGAGCCAGTGAAGGGAGCGGAGGAGCGGAGTGGTGTGGGAACATTTTGGAAGGTTGAAGACCAGATGAGCCGCTGCATTCTGGATGAGCTGCAGAGGTCGGATGGCACATGCAGGTAGACCAGCCAGGAGGGAGTTGCAATAGTCTAGGCGTGAGATGACGAGAGCCTGGACCAGAACCTGCATGGCTTTCTGGGTCAGCTGGGGACGAATCTTCCTGATGTTGTACAGCGTATATCTGCAGCAACGGGTTGTAGCAGCGATGTTTGCAGTGAAGGACAGGTTGTTATCTAGGGTCACACCCAGATTCCTTGCAGTCTGAGTCGGGGAAACAACAGAGGTGCCGATGTTGATTGTCAGGTCAAGAGTGGGACAATCTTTTCCTGGAAGGAAAAGCAGTTCAGTCTTGTCAAGGTTGAGCTTGAGGTGATGAGCAGATATCCACTGAGAGATGTCAGCTAGACAAGCAGAGATGCGTGCGACGACCTGGGTCTCTGAGCGGGGAAAGGACAGAATGAATTGGGTGTCGTCAGCGTAGCAGTGGTATGAAAAACCATACGGGCTAATGACCGTTCCGAGCGAGTTTGTGTACAGGGAGAAGAGGAGGGGACCAAGAACAGAGCCCTGAGGGACCCCTGTAGTTAATTGTCAAGGGTCGGACTCGGATCCTCTCCAAGTTACCCTGTAGGTACGGTCTTTGAGGTATGAGGTGAGGAGGGAAAGTGCAGAGCCTGAAACTCCAAGTTCTTGGAGAGTGCGAAGGAGGATCTGATGGTTCACCGTGTCGAATGCAGCAGACAGGTCCAACAGGATGATGACAGAGGAGAGGGATGCTGCTTTGGCAGTGTGCAGTTCCTCAGTGACAGGAATGAGAGCAGTTTCTGTGGAGTGACCTGCCTTGAAACCAGACTGGTGCGGATCCAGAAGGTTGTTCTGATGGAGATAACAGGAGAGTTGTTTAAAGACAGCGCGTTCAAGTGTTTTAGACAGGAACGGGAGGAGAGAGACAGGCCTGTAGTTTATAACATCAGACGGGTTGAGAGTGGGTTTCTTTAGGAGAGGGTTTACTCTTGCCTCCTTAAGACTATTTGGAAAGTGACCAGAAGTTAGAGAAGTGTTGATGAAATGGGTGAGAAACGGTAGAAAATCAGGAGTGATAGTCTGAAGGAGGTTTGAAGGGATAGGGTCCAGAGGACAGGTGGTTGGGCGGGCAGAGGTAATGAGGGTAAGAACCTCACTTGGAGAGAGAGGGGAAAAGGAGTTCAGTGTGGGTGAAAGGAGGGTCTGGTGACCCAGCGGTGAGTAAAGGTGAGTCAGAAAAAGAAGAGCGAATATCATCAACCTTATTTTCAAAGTGGTTAACAAAGTCGCTTGACAGAAGTGAGGAGGGGGGAGGGGCTTTCGGAGGGTCCAGGAGGGAGGAGAAGATGGAAAATAGTTTTTTGGGATTGGAATAGGAAGATTGGATCTTATCTTGAAAGAAAGTGCTTTTTGCCTGAGAGATCGAAGCAGAGAAAGAGGAGAGGAGAGCCTGATAGGTTAGGAGGTCGTCACGGTGTTTAGAGCAGCAGAGCGGTGTTTCCGCTCTGCTGCCCTAAGGACGGTTCTATTAGCACGCAGTGCGTCATTTAGCCAGGGAGCAGGAGGGGACTGACGAGCCTGCCGAGATGTGAGAGGACAGAGAGAGTCCAGAGAGGATGAGAGAGTACAGAGGAGAGTTTCTGCAGCAGAGTTTGGAGGCAGGAGTTGGAACGAGTCAGAGGAAGGGAGGGCTGAGAGCACCGATGAGGCAAAGGTAGAGGGGGAGAGGGAATGAAGGTTACGGCGGACAGGTGGAGGATGAGAAGAGATTAGTTTGTTATGTTTGGAAAGGGGTAGAGAGAATGAAATGAAGAAGTGATCGGATGTGTGCAGCGGGTTTACAGAGAGGTTAGAAGTAGTGCAGTTCCTTGAGAATATGAGATCAAGGATATTGCCAGCTTTATGAGTTGGTGGGGATGGAGACACTAGAGTATTGAATATTAAAGTGATCTTTTGTTTTGTTTCATGAAATGTCAAAGCATTGTGAATGTTAAGACTTTAAATGGAGAAAAAGCGCCTCGGTTCTCGCTGCACATCTCAAACTGGAACATGGCCAAGGACGTCCGTCTACAGCACCAAGCTGCAATCACTGAACACGCTAAAATCCCCCCGGACAGAACCACTTCCTGTTGTTGTTGCCGTGATGAAATGACCTTGGACTTGTTGTGTTTGGAAACATTTGAAAAAAAGCCATCTGACGCTTGAGAGTTTTGGTTTTCCATCAGCATTCAGTAGATAAAGAGTCCTCAGAGAGCCAGACAGCCACCGCCACAACACATTTGTTAGGAGCTTTTCCCTTCATCTGTAAAATATGCTATTTATTATTTAAGAGTTCAGCGTGCAGATGTCTCATTAGTTTGCTGTGATTTCCCCTAATGTCAGTTATCAGGTTAATAAGAGGCAGGTGTGTCTGCAGCAGCTGTGAGGTAAAATGCTTCATCTTGTTTATCACCTCACCTCGTTAACGTCATGGTGAAGGAAAAATGTGGAGCAGATTTAGCTTGAAGCTTTTGGGACAATGCACAGATCATTTATAATGTTTACTAAATAGCCATTAGGCCAGGAAGTATTGAGGTCTCTTAGTTGAAGGGACCGATCATGCAAAATGCACTTTTTGATGTCTTTTCTACATAAAGATGTGTCTGGGAACTCACGCAGCGTCAGAAAATAAAACCCTCTCTTTTCCTCCGTACCCAAATCTCTAAAAACGGGGAACAACGGAGCTGATCCAGATTTGCATCCGATATGACGTAATATCTGAAATGTGGACCCACGGTCCTATCAGAATGTTGCTATCAGAAACAACGCCCGACTGCTTTGGACCTAATATGGTCGGTGTTTACATTAGCATCGCTAACACTCAGAGCTAACCTGTACTGGAGAGCATGTGTGTGAAGAAGCAGGAAGTAAAAAGGAACTCACCTTGTGGTATAACCGGCAAGAGAGAAAGCCTTTGAGCTCCAGACTGTTTCAGAGAGAATCCTTGATGATCCATGACATGGCGTTTCATCACGGCAGCATTTAGTTTAGACAGTAGCTGCCGGGTCCCGCATGAGCTCAGACCCCTCCTTTTTAATTTTGTATCAATCGTTTTTTTAAGCTTTATATCCAAAATCAGCACTTTTGAACCAGGAAGTGAACTAGAGGGATATGAGGCATGGCTAGAATGGGTGATCTGTTTGGTATTTTGAGCAAAACACTTCATAGACATGTTTTTTATATATTTGTATATATCTGAGACCTATGCTATTGCCTAAAAATAGCACGATAGGTGACCTTTAAGTTATAGTACTGATGCAGCAATATAAAAACAGAATGTTACAAATTAAAAGTCCTGAAATTGAAAGTGTTAAGTCAAATTATGTAATTATAATTACGAAAATGCATTAGGAATTCCAATTAAATGAACTTAATACAGAAAAATCCCAATATTCAATCATTTATTTGAAAGAAAAATGACTTTTATCCATACTTGCAGGCCGATACATGGAGCATTAGTTTAAGTTTTACCATACCTTCAAATTGTATCAAGCTTCATGGATTTTGTGTGATAAAACCTTCCTTTGTAAAGTTACTAAAGCCATCAGATAAATACTGTATAGTGGAGTGAAACTGAAATAGATTTGGAAAAGAAAGTGGACTGAAAAGAAAAGACTCGGATAAAGGAAGGATCTGAAATGTAAACAGTACTTGGGTAAATCAAGTTAGTTACAAGTAAGTGATATTGACACTAGGTTTACCTCTGTCTACTCTGTATCACCACAACAAAAGGAATGCCTTTGATATGAGAGCAAGTCAATTCATTGCAAAGTATTAATGCTAAAGCATTGAAGCGAAGTCTGAATGTGTCCATGTACACAATCGCCCTGCTTCTGCTTCTCTGAGAGACTCTTCTTTAGTCCTGAGGAGTTTTTTATAATCTTCCCTCTGAGTGGCTTTAAGTCATCAAACAGTCTGTCCTCCGCACTACGCCTGAGCAAACAGAAAGGAAACCATTTTGTGAGCAGGATTTACTTTGAAAACTAAAGCATGCTGGATTCAAAGTGTCTGAATGTATTAAGAGATTAAGAGGAAGCTGATTATGGGTTGTGTCTTTGAATCGTATTGCTCTGTTGTTGCACTGATTGACCCACAGGTGAGATCTTAAACGCAATGCTGTATTGTTTTTATCCCAGTATATTTATCAGAGACCTTTCTATTTGCAATTTTTTTTTAATATGTGATATTAGGCGCTTTCACACCGGAGAACTTTTCCCAGTACAGTTCAGATAGTTCGTGAAATGTTGCGTTCACACCAAAAAAATCCGGAACTAGAACTTAGTTCATGAGAACCTTTTCGCCCCCTTTTTAGTCCCTGCTAGAGAGCGGGTACTTTCATGGGGAGGAAAAGGTTCCTATTTCTGATTGGCTGGGCGGATTGCAAACCACGCCCCGTGAACCTCGGAAAAGTTTTGTGAAGCCGCCATTGTATTTGCTGGCATTAGCATTAGCATTATTAGCACCAAGGGAGAGAGACTAACTTATGGCAACACAAAATAAAACATGGGAGCGGTGGAGATGAGGAGGTGTCGGCGTTCTGGCGATTTACTCGGAAGGCTTCAGTAGAAGCTGCTGGGAGTCCCAGCAGCTTCTACTGAAGCCAGTCCCCAACCCCGAGGACTTCCGGCCGGGGACTTCGGTTGGCAGTATACGCCGTGAAGTGGTTTGCGGCCTGCCAGTAAACCCAAAGCAGAAGAAGAAGAAGACTTTTTTTACTTTTGCAAAAACACTTATTATTTACATACGATCAATTATACATTCTTCAAATAAAGTGCTTCATTGTGCAATAAAAAAAACGAATCACTTAAAATAATACATTAAAACCTGTCTTAAAAACTTGTGCAAAGTGCAAATCCTCATCCACAACAGAACACACAATATCCTCGTAACACCAACGCTGTTTAAAAGCGTTCAAGTCCCCAATGTGTTTATAAAAACGATGCTCCAGCCAGAGTCTGGCTCTGATGTTACACAGATCGCTCTTGCCTCTTCCCCTTTCTTATTTTCAACCGTGTTTTTCCTGCTTAAATAAATGGCCATTTTTGCTTCGCCAGAGAGGCAATTCAGGAGCTGCCACTTTCCCTTCTTTGTCTTTTTATATGGAGCCCCCATGATAAAAACACTCTCGGTAAAAGCTATACTAAAAAGACTAAAAACCGATGTTAAAAGAGAGAAGAAACCCGTGAGTCTCTTGCACTCTGTCAAACATGGAAAACAGTCCCTCTCAAACCACAACATGGACACTTGTTAAAAACAGCAGGATTAATAATGGAGATAAAAGAATTACAGGCGATGGCACCGTGTACAATTCTCCACTGGAGGTCGGCAGTACGTTTTTTTATGGGAGGTTTGTATAAAACCCTCCACTGTGGGCCTGGTCCGCCTCCTGCACCCAGTCTGGTGCTCCACACGGTGGAGGCCCTGTCCTTCAGTGCATTTTTGTTGGTCGTCTTTACAATGTTCATGTATATTGTTTTCTTGTCAACTGTGTGGATGGTCATTTGTCCTTAGTTTGCGACCTTGAGCAGGGGGCCGGTCAGTTCTCCGAGCCCTGGGCTCAGGTAGATCTCCGGGAAAGGGTCTGCTGGGTCCGGCTCTTCCCTGTCCGTAGCCCCTTAACAGTCTTGTCATCAGGGGAGAGGATCTGGCTCCAGAGTTGTAGGATCCTCTCGGCCACCCGGACAGAGTGCAGACCCAACAGAGAGCCCAAGGCCCGGGCATCGCTCAGCTCCGGCCCCACTGCATCCACCAGCTGCTGAAGGCACAGGGTCTTGGATCGGCACACCGCCACCGTCAGGCCGGGTGTTTCGCTGCTGCTGATGTCCAACCTGGTTTTGTGAATCAGAGGCTCTTTCAACCACCAGTACAGAGAGTCAGTCTGTGGACACCTTTCATGGTTAAAAAGGGCCCAAGATTTAAGAACACCCTGATAAAAAGGAGGTAGCCCACTTAACTTTAAAATGTTTAAATCAGTTCAAAACAGAGCAGCATCCAGCCCCAGGTTACTCACGCGTCGGAGAATGCAGCTGCTCACATCTCTCCACACCAAATCAGCCGGGCCGGTCAGATACCTCTGTAAAAACTGTATCCTAAAAGTGGCTGTTCGGCTGGCCAGGTGGATAAGGCCCTGTCCCCCCTCCTCTCTAGATAGAAACAGCACCCCCTGTTGCACCCAGTGTAGACCCTCCCAAAAGAAATCTACCAACTTCTTTTGTATTTGGGCTAGTAAGCCTGAGGGAGGGTCTACACAGGTAAGGGGGTGCCACAGTTGGGATGCCACAAGGTTGTTTAAAACCAACACTCTACCTTTAAAAGACATCTGAGGGAGCAGCCACTTCCACTTGGACAGCTTTCCCTCTATCTATGACGTCCTCCCAGTTCCTCAGGAACTAGACCTGTTAAGGAATAAAGATACTTCATACAAAGGTCCAAGGATACCTTATTACTCTCCATGACCTGCGGTCAACTATATAGTATAAAGGACTATGACACACCGTGATGCCCGTATCGATGACGCGGTTCACCTTCTCCACCTGATCCAGAAAGATCACCACGCGCTGTTCATCCGCGCCAGGGACTTAATGCTGCTGTGCCCGACCTTCTCTCCCACAGCCAGCCCGATCTCCTCCACGGTGCATGGGAAGCCGGCTGAGATGTTAATGCCGTGCTTCCTCGTGAGTTTGGCAAACTCTCCATTTACCATGGCGTCAGACTCCGGCCGGCGAGACACCGCGGGAGAAGCCCACAAAGCACGAAAAGTAAAACAAATCAAACCACCACCGATAAACTATATTATATATATTACACAAAAATAAACGGAAAATATAACGAAAAAGTCTCGCTCTTCTCTTTTTGTCGCACTCCAAAATCTCCCAGCATGCACCAGAAGAAGTTAGGCTTCATTTGCCTAACCCTCCCTCAGGGAACTTATTCTGGTGTGAACGCGATCTGCTCTTAGTTCATCAGAACTAAAGAGTTCTGATGAACTAAGTACTTGGTGTGAAAGCGCCTATTGCTGTATGGTGAACGACCCAACAGTATATTAAAGGACTTTAACTTATGCACAACGGAACATACAGTTAAATGCAACTTACTCGTTAATGCAGCAGTGAAATTAATCCAAACATTCCTATATAGCAGTAACAGCAAATATTACTGTTATTTTCATACTTTTCACAAGTACTGATAATCCTTACAAACTAAAGTAGGATTTTAATGCAGGACTTCTAGTTCCAATATCAACTAGAATGACCTCAGAATTAACATTTTCCACTACAGGCCAACAATTAAAAATCCCTTCTATTCTTTTCTTTTGTTACCTTTAAATATTAAGAGACTACTTTAGGTTTATTTGCAGTTAAACAAATACATGTGTATGTGTTCTCTATCTTGTCACATTTACCTTTATCTCTCAGCACTGCCTCTTCAGTTCTCTCTGATTTGTGTAAATTGAGTCTGTGGTTTCATCTATCAGCTCAGTTCAAACTGTGCAGATGTAAGCACAGTTTATTTAAAGCCTCAGTAAGATATTGATTACATCATGGATTCTTTCTGTGGTGTTCTGGCTCCTTCAATAGACTTTCAGTCAGGAGGGTGCACATTGTAGACTTTGGCTTTCGCTCACCAGCTAATCTTCTGCTTCTGTTAACGAGGCGGATCAGTCCGCTGGAGGATCAGAACTGAGTGTAACTTACAGTGGATCAACGGTTATGGCCAAAAAGGTAATCACAATTATTTTTGATCAATATCTAAACCGCAAATATTCATCATTATTATTCCTGATTCCTGATTATTACTCTGGACTATTCAACGTTTTAGTTTGTTCAGGTAACGTTTGATTTCATTTGAAGCGTCATCAGGTTCATTAAATTGCGGAAAATTACGATGAAAATGAAATAATTGCGCATCCCTTCGACCGACATTAAAGTGGAAAAGGAAAGATTTGTGATTTAACTTGTTTGATTATTTCTGGTACTGCCTCAATCAAGACCCTCAGTGTTGAACTTGAAGTGATTGGAGAGCAAAGTGTCAGGAAGGTTTGGATGGAGCCACAGGAACAGAAGTCCTGTGAACTCAGTGAGTCGAGCTTCTATTGGAGCCGCTCGAATAGAAGCTGAGAGACTGAGTTTAGAGTTTAGTCCGTGCTCTCAGGACCGTGAGCTGCTGCAGGTAAGAGCGTCCGGCCAGCTGCATGTACAGATGATGATGACAGGTGTTGATATCTGTCCCTGTCTGCTGCTTTCGGTCTTCTCTTCACAAGCTGTGACATCTAGTGCAGAGAGACAAAGAGGAGAATCTGCTGCTACCCGAGAAACCCCTCCATGGCTTCCTGTCAGAGCCAACAGCTTCCTGTCTGACGGCCTCCTGATAGAATCCAGAGGAGACCGGACTCTTCCAAAGGTTTATCAGCAGCACGCAGCAGCACCCACTTACACCACAATCTACAATGGGAATGATGACTGGAAACCAGCTGCTGGAGATTACATAACTCATAATGACTGTCTCTCTCTCAGCGTCTCCGCTTCATTTTCTCTCTCTTCCACCCTGCAGCTTTATTCTCAGCTCCGCAGTTAAACCTGTTAACTGGTGACACAGAGCAGAAGGATTCCCTCACTTGAATTCACACTAATTTCCAGGACTGTTGGATTTAAGCTAAACAGAGATTAGTGATGGAAACAGGAGAAAACATTGTGTTTCCTTCCAAAGCAGCTCGACAAACACACACATCTCCACTTCCTGCCAACACGCCTCCATCTTCACAGTAAACAGACCAACACCTCCTCACTTTCCAGCACAACAAGTCCACACTTTTAGATTGGTTTAGATATCATTGGGGGGAAATAGAAACTGCATTGCACCATTATGTGGGCAGAAGAAAATGTCCCTGGATGGAAGATAAGAGTTTCCTCAAGAGGCTCACTGTGCCCAGAGGCAGCTATGCAAATGACTCCAGACATCAAGGGGCGTGATGTTTTTCCACTTGGAGCTTGTTGACATCCAGCAGATGAGGGAGAAGTGGAACTTGGTTGGGAGTAATCAGGCAAGACAGCGACGCTCCGAGCCGACACGGTGGTCAAACTACTAACGGAGCATGTGAAAAGACAACGTGGCGTTCTGCTGCTTTTGTTCCACAGGTCTCCCCGCAGAGCGAAGTCTAAACCAGCATGCCGTGAGAGCAGATGCCTGCCACCATCAACTCGTTTAACGATTTCAGATAGAGCTGCTTAAAGCCTCCTCAAAACACAAACTAAAGCAAAGAAGAACAACCATTCAGCCGTGATGCCCCGAGTTCAGGGAGAGGTGATTCTCATCGTGAATTCATTTACTGGAGACAGTGTGCAGCAGAAGTGTGGCGACAAATCTCTGAGCCGTTCCTGGACACTTTATGCTAATCTATATATTTGACCTTGTTGGAGACAGCTTGGAGAATGCTTGCCACACACCCCACCATTGTTTCCATAAGCTGGTGTTTACCAAGCCTTATATCAAATGTAATGGGCCAGACGGGACTGTATATCAAATCAAGTTTTATTTATATAGTACATTTATAAACGATTTTTGGTCGAGCCAAAGTGCTGTACATATAATAAAAATAGCCTACAGTATGTGTATTATGTTTCTTCTATTTGGTTCTTCTAACCCTAACCCCTCATTAAAGTCACCACTGGAGCCAGCAGATGTTTAAAATGCAATGTATCAAATGTTTTTCCAGTTTGTTCACAACGCAGCTCGAAGACATGCTGCTGGTTCGAGTTGAGCTTATATGTGTCGGCTCCTATATGCTCCATATTTGCTCACAAACCTATGAAAAATAATGTCCATATATGCAGGAAAATGTCATATTACTGAACAAAGAAAATGATATAACAAACGGCAGGACTATAATTCTTATCTGATGCTCGCTGATAGTTAACGGATCATTTCATTAAACTTCTTGTCAGTAATGTTTAGTTTTGCGAGGTTATCGAAAAGCTATTTTGAGTTCCTGACATTTATATTTGAAATGTTCTGAAGGCATGTCTTTAAAACCACTTTTCCTCAACCAATGTAATGAAGAATCACTTTTGTTATTGGATCATCTGAAACGTCAATTCTTTGTGTTGTTGCTTAGTGTTCAGCCCGTGCCCGCCTATCGATCGACTGCAGAGAGAGAAATGTCACGGAGTCGCTGTGGATCAGCAGACTGGCCTTTCTGGATACATCTCATTAACTTGGTAACATTGCCATTTGTCTTTCTGTAATCACATCACACACGTTTTGTGGAGGAACCTGAGGTGTGTCACCTTACCCCAAAGAGTGGATCTCTCCTGTTGGAGTTAGTGAGTGCCGAATGAGCCGAGCCATCTGCTCCGTGATGAAGCTTCACATACTTTAAAGGTCCCCAATTATACTGTTTCTCATCCATATATCACAGCTCTCAGATAAATACAGAACATGTCTCTGAAGTGTTTGGCTCCAAACACCAGATCATTGCAGCATTACCCATAATCCCCTCTGTTTCAGCCCTGTTTCCAAAGTGCTGATTCTCTGTCTGTTACTTTAGATGAAAATAAGGAGCCCCTCCCCACGCCCCTCTGAGAGACATTTGGTTAACAAGAACTCAATGGTGCTCTAGGAGGAGAGGGGGGGGGGGGGGGGTTACCTTGGTTGCTGATTGGCTAATGGTTACACAAGACAACACATCGTTATGACATCATCAAGTGGCCAAAATCTGATCAGCTCATTTTCAGACAGGTTTTTATAGAAATGGACAAAAAGAGAGAAAATATTTTTCCCTGAAACTTTCAGAGTCTCTTTCCACAGAGGGGACACATGTTGATGTAGAAGAGAAATGAAGAAGAGGGGACACATGTTGATGTAGAAGAGACATGAAGAAGAGGGGACACATGTTGATGTAGAAGAGACATGAAGAAGAGGGGACACATGTTGATGTAGAAGAGACATGAAGAAGAGGGGACACATTTGAGTGTAGAAGAGACATGAAGAAGAGGGGACACATATTGATTAGAAGAGACATGGAGAAGAGGGGACACATGTTGATGGTAGAAGAGACTACAATAGAAGAGGGGACACATGTTGATGTGAGGAGACATGAAGAAGGTGGACCATGTTGATGTTGAAGAGACATGAAGAAGAGGGGGACACATGTTGATGTAGAAGAGACATGAAGAAGAGGGGACACATGTTGATTGTAGAAGAGACATGAAGAAGAAGGGACACATGTTGAATGTAGAAGAGACATGAAGAAGAGGGGACACATGTTTGATGTAGAAGAGACATGAAGAAGAGGGGACACATGTTGCATGTAGAAGAGAAGAAGAGACATGAAGAAGAAGAGGGGACACATGTTGATGTAGAAGAGACATGAAGAAGAGGGGACACATATTGATGTAGAGGAGACATGGAAGAGGGGACACATGTATGATGGAGAAGAGACATGAAGAAGAGGGGACACATGTTGATGTAGAAGAGACATGAAGAAGAGGGGACACATGTTGATGTAGAAGAGACATGAAGAAGAGGGGACACATGTTGATGTAGAAGAGACATGAAGAATAGGGACACATGTTGATGTAGAAGAGACATGAAGAAGAGGTGACACATGTTGATGTAGAAGAGACATGAAGAAGAGGGGACACATGTTGATGTAGAAGACACATGAAGAGAGAGGGGACACATGTGATGTAGAAGAGACATGAAAGAAGAGGGGACACATGTTGATGTAGAGGAGACATGAAGAAGAGGGGACACATGTTGATGTAGAAGAGACATGAAGAAGAGGGGACACATGTTGATGTAGAAGAGACAGGAAGAAGAGGGGACACATGTTGATGTAGAAGAGACATGAAGAAGAGGGGACACATGTTGATGTAGAAGAGACATGAAGAATAGGGGACACACATGTTGATGTAGAAGAGACATGAAGAAGAAGGGGGGCCACATGTTGCTGTAGAAGAGACATGAAGAAGAGGGGACACATGTTGATGTAGAAGAGACATGGAAGAGAGAGGGGACAATGTGATGTAGAAAGGAGCATGAAGAAGAGGGGACACATGTTTGATGTAGAAGACACAATGAAGAAGAGGAGACACATGTTGATGTAGAAACACATGAAGAAGAGGGGACACACATGTTGATGTAGAAGAGACATGAAGAGAGGGGAGCACATGTTGATGTAGAAGAGACATGAAGAAGAGGGGACACATGTTGATGTAGAAGAGACATGAAGAAGAGGGGACACATGTTGATGTAGAAGAGACATGAAGAAGAGGGGACACATGTTGATGTAGAAGAGACATGAAGAAGAGGGGACACACGTTGATGTAGAAGAGACATGAAGAAGAGGGGACACATGTTGATGTAGAAGAGACATGAAGAAGAGGGGACACATGTTGATGTAGAAGAGACATGAAGAAGAGGGGACACATGTTGATGTAGAAGAGACATGAAGAAGAGGGGACACATGTTGATGTAGAAGAGACATGAAGAAGAGGGGACACATGTTGATGTGAAGAGACATGAAGAAGAGGGGACACATGTTGATGTAGAAGAGACACGAAGAAGAGGGGACACATGTTGATGTGAAGAGACACGAAGAAGAAGAGGGGACACATGTTGATGTAGAAGAGACATGAAGAAGAGGGGACACATGTTGATGTAGAAGAGACATGAAGAAGAGGGGACACATGTTGATGTAGAAGAGACACGAAGAAGAGGGGACACATGTTGATGAAGAAGAGACACGAAGAAGAGGGGACACATGCTGATGAAGAAGAGACACGAAGAAGAGGGGACACATGCTGATGTAGAAGAGACACGAAGAAGAGGGGACACATGCTGATGTAGAAGAGACACGAAGAAGAGGGGACACATGCTGATGTAGAAGAGACATGAAGAAGAGGGGACACATGTTGATGTAGAAGAGACATGAAGAAGAGGGGACACATGTTGATGAAGAAGAGACATGAAGAAGAGGGGACACATGCTGATGAAGAAGAGACATGAAGAAGAGGGGACACATGCTGATGTAGAAGAGACATGAAGAAGAGGGGACACATGTTGATGTAGAAGAGACATGAAGAAGAGGGGACACATGTTGATGTAGAAGAGACATGAAGAAGAGGGGACACATGTTGATGTAGAAGAGACATGAAGAAGAGGGGACACATGTTGAATGTAGAAGAGACATGAAGAAGAGGGGACACATGTTGATGTAGAAGAGACATGAAGAAGAGGGGACACATGTTTGATGTAGAAGAGACCTGAAGAAGAGGGGACACATGTTGATGTGGAAGAGACACGAAGAAGAGGGGACACATGTTGATGTGGAAGAGACACGAGAAGAGGGGACACATGTTGATGTAGAAGAGACACGTAAGAAGAGGGACACATGTGGATGTAGAAAGAGACCGAAGAAGAGGGACACATGTTTGATGTAGAAGAGACACGAAGAAGAGGGGACACATGTTGATGTAGAAGAGACACGAAGAAGAGGGGACACATGTTGATGTAGAAGAGACACGAAGAAGAGGGGACACATGTTGATGTAGAAGAGACACGAAGAAGAGGGGAACACATGTTGATGTAGAAGAGACACGAAGAAGAGGGGACACATGTTGATGTAGAGGAGACACGGAGAAGAGGGGACACCATGTTATGTAGAAGAGACACGAAGAAGAGGGGACACATGTTGATGTAGAAGAGACACGAAGAAGAGGGGACACATGTTGATGTAGAAGAGACACGAAGAAGAGGGGACACATGTTGATGTAGAAGACACGAAGAAGAGGGGACACATGTTGATGTAGAAGAGACATGAAGAAGAGGGGACACCATGTTATTGATGTAGAAGAGACAGGAAGAAGAGGGGACACATTTGATGTAGAAGAGACATGAGAAGAGGGGACACATGTTGATGTAGAAGAGACATGAAGAAGAGGGGACACAGTTGATGTAGAAGGACATGAAGAAGAGGGGGGACACACGTTGATGTAGAAGAGACATGAAGAAGGGGACACCGTTGATGTAGAAGAGACATGAAGAAGAGGGGACACACGTTGATAGTAGAAGAGACATGAAGAAGAGGGGACACACGTGATGTAGAAGAGACATGAAAGAGAGGGGACACACGTTGATGTAGAAGAGACATGAAAAGAGGGGACATCACGTTGATGTAGGAAGAGAACATGAAGAAGAGGGGACACACGTTGATGGAAGAGACATGAAGAAGAGGGGACACACGTTGATGGAAGAGACATGAAGAAGGGGACACACGTTGATGGAAGAGACACGAAGAAGAGGGGACACACGTTGATGTGGAAGAGACACGAAGAAGAGGGGACACACGTTGATGTAGAAGAGACATGAAGAAGAGGGGACACATGTTGATGTAGAAGAGACACGAAGAAGAGGGGACACACGTTGATGTAGAAGAGACATGAAGAAGAGGGGACACATGTTGATGTAGAAGAGACACGAAGAAGAGGGGACACACGTTGATGTAGAAGAGACGAAGAAGAGGGGACACACATGTAGTAGAAGAGACATGAAGAAGAGGGGACACATGTTGATGTAGAAGAGACATGAAGAAGAGGGGACACTGTTGATGTAGAAGAGACAGAAGAAGAGGGGACACATGATGTAGAAGAGACATGAAGAAGAGGGGACACATGTTGATGTAGAAGAGACATGAAGAAGAGGGGACACATGTTGATGTAGAAGAGACACGAAGAAGAGGGGACACATGTTGATGAAGAAGAGACATGAAGAAGAGGGGACACATGTTGATGTAGAAGAGACATGAAGAAGAGGGGACACATGTTGATGTAGAAGAGACATGAAGAAGAGGGGACACATGTTGATGTAGAAGAGACATGAAGAAGAGGGGACACATGTTGATGTAGAAGAGACATGAGAAGAGGGGACACATGTTGATGTAGAAGAGACATGAAGAAGAGCGGACACATGTTGATGTAGAAGAGACATGGAGAAGAGGGGACACATGTTGATGTAGAAGAGACATGAAGAAGAGGGGACACATGTTGATGTAGAAGAGACATGAAGAAGAGGGGACACATGTTGATGTAGAAGAGACATGAGAAGAGGGGACACATGTTGATGTAGAAGAGACATGAAGAAGAGGGGACACATGTTGATGTAGAAGAGACATGAAGAAGAGGGGACACATGTTGATGTAGAAGAGACATGAAGAAGAGGGGACACATGTTGATGTAGAAGAGACATGAAGAAGAGGGGACACATGTTGATGTAGAAGAGACATGAAGAAGAGGGACACATGTTGATGTAGAAGAGACATGAAGAAGAGGGGACACATGTTGATGTAGAAGAGACATGAAGAAGAGGGGACACTGTTGATGTAGAGAGACATGAAGAAGTGGGGACACATGTTGATGTAGAAGAGACATGAAGAAGAGGGGACACATGTTGATGTAGAAGAGACATGAAGAAGAGGGGACACATGTTGATGTAGAAGAGACATGGAAGAGGGGACACATGTTGATGTAGAAGAGACATGAAGAAGAGGGGACACATGTTGATGTAGAAGAGACATGAAGAAGAGGGGACACATGTTGATGTAGAAGAGACATGAAGAAGAGGGGACACATGTTGATGTAGAAGAGACATGAAGAAGAGGGGACACATGTTGATGTAGAAGAGACATGAGAAGAGGGGACACATGTTGATGTAGAAGAGACATGAAGAAGAGGGGACACATGTTGATGTAGAAGAGACATGAAGAAGAGGGGACACATGTTGATGTAGAAGAGACATGAAGAAGAGGGGACACATGTTGATGTAGAAGAGACATGAAGAAGAGGGGACACATGTTGATGTAGAAGAGACATGAAGAAGAGGGGACACATGTTGATGTAGAAGAGACATGAAGAAGAGGGGACACATGTTGATGTAGAAGAGACATGAAGAAGAGGGGACACATGTTGATGTAGAAGAGACATGAAGAAGAGGGGACACATGTTGATGTAGAAGAGACATGAGAAGAGGGGACACATGTTGATGTAGAAGAGACATGAAGAAGAGGGGACACATGTTGATGTAGAAGAGCATGAAGAAGAGGGGACACATGTTGATGTAGAAGAGACATGGGGAAGAGGGGACACATGTTGAGGTGGAGAGACATGAAGAAGAGGGGACACATGTTGATGTAGAAGAGACATGAAGAAGAGGGGACACATGATGTAGAAGAGACATGAAGAAGAGGGGACACATGTAGAAGAGACATGGAGAAGTGTATTGTGAGGAGAGCAGTAAAGGGAATCTGCTTAGGAAGGAGCCAGGTGTGAAATATACTTCTGACCGGATGAGCTTCAGCTAAGACAGATAAGGAGCGGATCTCCAGAGCATGTGAGTTTTAAAAAGTAGATATTCACAGCCTCGTTCTGAGAGACGGAGCAGCAGATCCTGCTGGTTACCACAGAGATTTCCTTTAGCGACCTGGAGCTCTTGTCACTCAGGTCAATCTTAATGGAGATCTGTCTCTCAGCAGCAGTGACCACAGAAGATAAAGAGTCCCGTGGAGACAAAGGCAGCCGAGCACAGCTGCAGAAGGTCGCTGAGCAAACATGTCCTTGTTCTTTAATCGCAAAATGACTTGTTAACACCAACAACTGTTAATATCTCCGATCTGCCAGATATAAAGGTAGAGGTTTGTTTATGCATGTATAATGTCAGAACACATTCGCTATGCCCACTTTCACCTACTGGAGCCTTAACATGGCAGAGAAGGCGTATAATGACATTGCGCTCATCCTCAGCCGGACTCTTGACTGTCCCCACCTACCGCCTTAGCACCATGGGAGCCAGGGCTTTTAGCTGCACCGCGCCCAGGCTATGGAACTCTCTGCCTCCTCACATCAAACAGTCTGACTCCATCACAACATTCAAATCCCACCTGTTTAAACTGGCCTACTCACTCTAACACACATTCAACCTGCTATCACAGACCCTCCTCTCACTCCGTCACTCCACACTCTTGTCTGGCTTTTCTTATGCTTTTATGCTGCTGTATTGCCTTGTCGGTTCGATTACATTGTGTTCCGTTTTAGCCGTATTAACTTTTAAATGCACTGTAAGGCGACCTTGGGTGTCCTGAAAGGCACCTCGAAATAAAATGTATTATTATTATTATAATGACATTAACAGGTGCAACAGAGACTAGTTAAAAGCTTGTGTTCAGGTGGTTGAGAGCAAATACACCTGAAGAGGTTTCCCTGCATGAAGGGAGATACTAGAATGAATGCTTTTTAACACAAATAGAAGTTTATAAATACAAACAGTTGACATAAAATGCCCCAAGAACACACAGGCATGGATGTAATGACTCTATAAATAATACACATATTTACTTCATTATAATGCAAAACTGCAACACCTACAATTATCTTCCCGTCTTAAACTGTTTTCCTGATTCAACTGTTTACACCTCAAACTGCGGCACGGCCATTAGTGTTTTTCATCAAATTAAACAAACATGAAAAAGCCTGAACAAATCTCTTCATCATCAAACTAATCTGTTTATGTTGCACCCTTTCAGCCACAACCAGCGCTCTCTTTGTTGGCCTGTTTCGAGCATCCATGAGTCTCTACCCACTGAGCCCTTTGATGGTAGCTTATGGCGCGTTTCCACTGCAGCGGGTAGCTCGCTTTAAGCGTGCCGAGCCGTGCGGGCCCGTTTTTGGTTGCGTTTTCCACTTGGCCTAGTTTTGGCCCGGGGCTACTTTTTCACCTTTTTTCTGGCCCGACTAAATCGTGGTTCTAGGGCCAGGAACAACCAGGCTGATCGGGCTGAGTATGCTAAACTAGAGAGAGAATGGCTGGCAAGGGGCGACAACTACAACAAGATGAACATATCTGACCGTGATTTAATTGTAATACACGTTTCTAAATGATGCCGAAGTGACAACATACTGATACCGGTTAGTAAAAAACCATGAATTAATGCTTTGACACGTCTGCATACAGACGGCAGGCGAGACACCTTTTAAAATGCGTGCTTTCTAAATGGAGTTTGGCTAAGCTAACGTTATATATGCTCCGACCGTCCACACTCACAACAACCCTACAGACAGATAAATAAACCAGCCACTGTATTCTCCATGACACAGGCAGTCTGTGGTTTGTACTTGTTTAACTTTGTCTAGTTTCTGAACAGATATGAGGAGCTGTGAGCTCTGAGTGCTAACAGCTGTGTTGTTTTTCTGGGGCTCTCATTGAAGATGACGTCACGGCTCCGCCTACACTGCGTTACTATAGTAACTACCCCAGTTCCTAAACTGTAATGGAAACGCAGCATTAAAGTGAGCCGGGCCTAACAAGGCCTAACCAAACCGAGCGAGGCCTGCAGTGGAAACGCGCCATTAGTGACTGAGCGAAACACTGCTCTTCAAGTAAGGCTCAATAAAGCAAAGCTCCACAGTGTGAAGTGGCTGGTCTGCATGCAGAGTGAAGAGCAAGTCAACACACTCGGCCCACCTGTGTGTGAGCGCCGAGTCGGGGTTAAGAGCGGAGAGAGGTGTTGGCAACAGAGAGGACTGTGGGGAGCGAAATCATCATGCAGCGCTGCAGGCAGGAGGCAGAGAGGAACTCTGTCGGCCTCCTGCGTGTGTGTGTGTGTGTGTGTGTGTGTGGTGTGTGTGTGTGTGTGTGTGTGTGTGTGTGTGTGTGTGTGTGTGTGGTGTGGTGGTGTGTGTGTGTGTGTGTGTGTGTGTGTGTGTGCAGGTGGTGTGTGTGTGTGTGTGTGTGTGTGTGTCATTGTAGATGCCCCTCATGTGACTCCATCCATGCCGCTCACGTCTCCTCGCCCTCTGAGGCCCGATGTCACTCCGGTGCTTGATGATGAATCCTAAATGA